>OW119930.1:6834051-7114051 GCA_933210815.1 Meta bourneti
TTCCAGCACGGTCCGGCATTTCTTGAATGCCACATATCCCGCACGATGGATCGGACGTGGCAGACCTGTGGCTTGGCCTCCTCGCTCACCGGACCTCAACCCACTGGTCTTTTTCTTCTGGGGGCACATGAAATCTTTAGTGTACCAGACGCCTGTGGACTCGGCTGAAAATCTCGTAGCGAGAATCGGTGTTGCCGCAGACAAAATGAACACAACACCAGGAATCTTCGAGAGCCAGTCATTCCTTCGCTGGTGTGAACTGTGCAACGCCACTCTGAGTACTTGCTGTGAGTTTTTCTCTGATTAATCAATCAGATTGTGCAACTTTTGGTATCGTTCATTCGCTTTGACAGAATGTTTTCAGTTTTCATGTTGAAATTCTAATTTGACTCTTTTCTGCCTCTCAGAGTGGAATGCGACCCTATGTTCCATGCTAATTATTGCTCGTCTGGATGGGTACTATCACCCCTCTTATTTTGTAAAAACAATTTAGACTCACTCTGTATACTCCAAACGCACTGTTTCAAAATGTATCCAAAAGTAAAAAATGAAATTATAGGAACAAGATTGGAATATTGTTCTGTCCATAAACTTTATTTACTGTCTATAAATATTAGTGAAAGAACTTTCTAAAGTCAGAAATCAAAGCAAATGAGATATACTTAAACAAGGTTTACTTTCGAATTGTAATCCATTTAAAATGCATGGCTTTGTAATCAAATTCGACAACAAAAAACATTTAGCAAACCTCATACCTTTGAAATGAGCTCAGGTGTTCTCGTCATATGACCGTGATTCAAAATTTAGAGGCGTTGTCCTTGGATCCTTCTGGATTGATCTCGGACAGTCGTCAATAGCCCATTGTATTGCTCCAGTGCGACGTTAATTAACTACTTACCTATCTACTTTTGAAAATGCCTATAAAAATTGTGTTTCTCACTTTAGGCCATTCTGAAAAAATTATCTTGTCTACTACTGCACTATAGGACCTGATTGGAAGAGAACCAAAGGTTTGAACCAAAGACCATTGTATACAAAGGGGGCTGGTGAACCTCTGTCTCACTTAAATCTGTCGTGGCCTCAAATGTCCTCACGTTGGTGTGGTGTGGAAGTTGGAGAGTGGGGTGCCAGCTCAGGTGTGACCTCGTCATCTGACTGGTTCAAAATTACGTGGTGTTACGTGGTCAAACTCATTGCCACTTAGTGTGTCAGGATTATTCCCCGGCGACTAAAGTTGGAACATAGGCCTACCTAGCAGTTGTAGCGCGAAGTTGGTGCGATTAGGTTGGTAAAGTTAACAAATAATAATAAAGTAAGCAGTAATAAGTTAAATAATAAATAGTATAAAGTTAATAAATTAAGTAGGTATTTTAATTAACGTCACACGTATTTCAAGTGACGTTAATTAAAATACCTACCTACTTTATTTCAGATTCACAATGTGTGAAAAGAATTAAATTGGTACTCATTTGAAATAATTATATTATTTAATAAACAAATCTCAATGAGGGTAAGGCTCACTGCATATCTCAAAACTTTGAATCAAAATGAACACATACAACCTCATATCTTTCTTGTTCCCCGTTGATTTTCGCACGATACTTGCTGTTTAACTCAGCGACCGCCGTAAAACCTAGCCATCGTACAAATATAACGATACAAATGGATTAAGAATCACTTAGTTTGACTACTTAACAGTGATTATATATCCTTTACTGATATCTAAAAAACCCTGAGGTACCTGAGTGATGTTTCCTCCATTTCAATTATTACCCTCGCCTGCCCATCTCCTTTTTTGCTCTTTGTTTCTCCATTATTGTGTTTTTTGTGTTTGGCGCAGCTTTGACAAATATGGCCCTTGCGCCATAAAACTCCACCAACCACGAGCCAGTGTGAGACGGATAACCCCTGGTACCAATGGGTTAAGACTTAACCATTATGCCATTAATTCTAAGGAATCGCGCGAGGCCTATTTCTCTCTTCTGTGTCACTAAAACTTAGATTTTGCGTATGTCTATTACTTGATATTGTATGTCTTGTGACTGGAACAGCATGGCCAAATATGGCACTTGCGCCATAAAACTCCACCAACCACGAGCCAGTGTGAGACGCGGTGACCCCTGGTACCAATGGGTTAAGGCTTAACCGTTAAGCCATTAATTCTAAGGAATCGCGCGAGGCCTATTTCTCTCTTCTGTGTCACTAAAACAGATTTTGCGTATGTCTATTACTTGATATTGTATGTCTTGTGTCTGGCACAGCATGGCCAAATATGGCCCTTGTGCCATAAAACTCCACCAACCAACCACGAGCCAGTGTGAGACGCGGTGACCCCTGGTACCAATGGGTTAAGGATTAATGTTGGAATCGGTCTCAAACCTCCAATTATAGTGCCGTGTGGGGCACATAAATTTGAAGAATGTAAATCTTTGAATGTATAAAAGTGAAGAAAGATTGGGGATCATGATCTGATCAGACTTCTTGTATGTTTTTAAACCATAAGACTTGGTCACGTAATAAAATTTATTTTTAATGTATAAAAACTCTGTCTTCAATCGATAAAACCCAACAATTGGTTATGGGCCACAGACCTTAAGCTGAACCTGAATTCTGCCACTACCGGTATCCAGTATGATGGGTATTCAAGAAATGTCCATGTTTTCCTTCCCGAAGTTATCGGATTTCAACTATGCCACGTGGAAGACGGACATGAAGGTATTGCTAATTGACCGGAACTGCTGGGATTTTATCACTAAAACGGAACCTCTATTATTGGAAGATGCTCCAGAACAAGAAAAAAGAGACTATCGTTATAGGAAGCAGAGGACATACACAACTATCTACCAGGGTATAGACAGAAAATATCAAGTCTTAATTTCATCTACTGAGGACGGTAAGGAAGCCTGGGATATATTAAAGACCAACTTTGAACCAGCATCTAGAGCACGATTGGCAGGCCTTGTGGACGAGTTCTTTTCAATCCGCTACCAGCCGGAGGACGAATCCATTGGACTCTTCTGCAAACGAGTGCATGAGAAGCTGTTACAGATAAAAGAAGGTGGATTCGAAATCCCAGACCTCTTAGTTTGCTTTCAACTAATAAGACATTTGCCTCACGAATACGATAATCTGGTACAACTGCTATACAGGATAGATGACAACGAGTTCACGCTAGACAATTTGTCTAAACATTTAATAACAGAATCCAGCCGGATCGACCTGAAGCGGAAGGACGAAGACACAAAATTAAGTATCGTGGCCGATGCTTATGCTACAAGAAACAAGTCATCTAGATACAAGGAGACACGGGCGTCTACTCCTGATCACAGCAGATGCGTACTGGACCCTGAATTAATTCCTTCAAGCCCAAGAAAGTCGACAGTTTGTCGTATGGGGCCGCGACCATTCTGCAACTACTGCAAAAAGTCGGGACATTACGAATCGAAGTGCTTCAAGAAATGCAATCGGCAGAAACCTGGTGGTGAATTATTTTATATGGAGGACAATCCAAAAACTGATCTTCAACGTGCCTATGCAGTTTCAAATTTTCCAAATGAAAGACCGAGGGAATTTCACATTGATTCTGCTGCAACTGCTCACTTCTGTAAAGAACGTGATATATTTACGACATTCAGAAAACTACCACCACAGAAGATCCTAGTCGGAGACAAGGACAGCACCTCGGAAGTATTAGGTATGGGTGATATTCAATTTACAGTTTTAGATAGAAACAGAAATTATGATATAACTTTAAAAGATGTGTTATACTCGCCTAATATGAGAAGAAATTTAATTAGTGGTGCTCGTATTGACCTTGTGGGAAACCAAATTAAATGGGGAAATAACAAAATGATTATTTATAATAGTTATAATAAATATTTGTTTACTGTTCCCAGAATTGGAAAATTGTATATCTTGAAAGGTTATCCCAAGATTAAAAATTATACATATGTAACTGGTTTAGATCTAGAAAAAGCCCACCGTAGGTTTTGTCATGTTAACATGCCCTTAATTGAAAATATGAGTAAAATTAATTGTGTAAAAGGAATTGAAAAACTTAATTGTAAAAATATAGATAAAAATTGTAAGATTTGTGCTATTGCTAAATCCACTAGAATATCCTTAAAAAGAAACTATATGTACGAAAGGAAAACTAAAAATGTTTTGGAAAGGATCCATATGGATTTGTGGGGTCCTGCTCCAGTTAACTCTCTAGGTGGAAACAAATACTTTTTATCTATTATTGATGATTTTTCACGTAAAGTAACTGTTTATATTATTCAAAATAAGAATGAAGTTTTTGATTACTTTAAAAAATACTTGGTTAGAGCTGAAAGACAGCTAAATGTTAAGTTAAAATGTGTCCGAACTGACAATGGTTTAGAATTTTGTCACAAAGAATTTAAAAAGTTTTTAAATGATCTAGGAATAAAAATTGAAAGAACTTCAACTTATACCCCTGAACAAAATGGCGTTGCAGAAAGGTTCAATAGAACAGCCATGGATTGTGTCAGAGCTATGCTTCAAGACAGTGGTTTACAACCACAATTTTGGTCAGAAGCACTTTTAGCATTTATTCATACTAAAAATAGATGCGAACACAAATTAACTGAGGGTATATCTCCTAACGAAATATGGACTGGTTTCAAACCATCAGTAAAACATTTTAGAATTTTTGGCTCTTTGGCATATGTTCATATTCCTAAAATACAGAGAAATAAATTACAACCCAGAGCAAAACTTGGTATTTTGACAGGATATGGTTTGAAAACTAAAGGTTACAGAATATATATCCCAAACGAGAAGAGAATAGTTGAAACAGTCCATGTTCATATCGACGAAAGTAAGAAAGCTGTTGATGTACTATTTGGTAAAAACTTTGAGTACGTTTCTTTCGATCTTAATTCTAATATTCCTATTTATCAATCAAATGAAAATATAAAAGTAAAATCGGAAAGTGAAACTCAAGTTTTAGATTCTAAAGATTTAGTTAAAACTGAGGACTTAAAAAGTCTTAACATTTCAAATTGGCGAAGAATCGAAAAACCTAGAAATAAAAGCAATAGGATAGATGTATACTATTATTCTCCTGAAAATTTGAGAATGAGATCTTTAAATGATATTAAAAAGTACTGTACTAAAAATAAGATTAGGTTTGATCCTGTAAATTTCAATTTTAAGCCAGAAACTGAACATCCTAATGTGGATATTTCTAATGTGCCATCTACTTCTAGTGATGAATCTAATTTTTTAGACCAACAGATGTACGACATGTATGATCAGTGTTACAATGTCGAAATCCCCAAAAGTTATGAAGAAACGCAAGCAAGTAAGGATAAAATTAAATGGAATACTGCCATGAATGAAGAAATTCAGATAATGAAGGATAGGCAAGTATGGAAATTAGTGGACACACCCCCAAATACAACCATAATTGGAAGTAAGTGGGTGTACAGCATAAAAATGGACGAAAACAATATACCTAAAAGGTATAAAGCTCGTCTTGTTGCTCAAGGTTTTAAGCAAAAACCCGGCATTGATTTTAAAGATATTTTTTCACCGGTTGTGAATTTTTCTATTGTTAAATTATTGTTTGTACTATTGATTTCTATGTTGGGTTGGTATCACTGTCAAGTTGACGTGAAAAGTGCATATTTATATGGACACCTTAAGGATACTATATACATGAAACAGCCAAAAGGATTTGTGCTGAAAGGATCCGAAAACAAAGTATGTCTATTGGAAAAGGCTATATATGGTCTGCATCAAAGTGGTAGAGAATGGAATTTGGAATTAGACGGTATTTTAACTAAATTAGGATTTTCTCAGTTAAATTGGTGTAATTGTGTCTACAAATTTAAAGATGTTATTTTAATTGTTTATGTAGATGATATGGTTTTGTTTTCAAAAAGGGAACATTTGATAAATGAAGTAATCGAATTATTGGACAAAAAATTGGATCTTACAGTCCTAGGTAAAACTAAATATTTGTTAGGCGTAAACTTTCAAGAAATTGAAAATTCGATTTATTTACATCAAATTACCTACATTGAAAAATTAATGTCAAAATTCAAAGATCTTCCTAAAAGTTTTGTGAATTTACCTTTTAAAATTGGTTGTAACTTACCTGATAAGGTTAAAGAGGAAGAAATAATTGAAAATGATTTAATGAGGAAATTTCCCTATCGTTCCTTAATAGGATGTTTATCGTTTTTGTCAGATAGATCCAGACCAGATATTGCATTTGCCGTTAATATAATGTCTCAGTTTAGTAATGGTTATACTTACAAACACTGATCTTACGTTGTTGATATTATGAACTATGTTTTTCTTACAAAGGATTTTAAAATTAATCTTTCCAATGTAGAAAGTTCAAATTTGATTGCTTTTTCTGATGCAAATTGGGGATGTGGTCTCACAAACAGACATTCAAGCAGTGGCTATTTAATTTATTTTGGTAACATCCCAATATCATGGAAATCTTCTAAACAAAAGTGCATAGCTCTTAGCTCAATGGAATCTGAATTTATTGCACTAACCGATTGCACTAAAGAAGTTATTTGGTTTAGTAGAATTATAAATGAATTAAGTTTGTGTGATTACATAAGACCCCAAGTATATTGTGATAATCAATCTGCTATCTATTTTTCAAAAAATAGTCAGGAAAATCAGAAAACTAAACATATTGATATCAAGTACAAATTTATTCGTAAATTAATAAAAGATGAACTATTTAACGTAAATTATATTTCATCGGAAAATAATTTGGCTGACTTTTTAACAAAGCCTTTATTGTTAAATAAATTTAAAAATATTATTAGAAAAATATTTTGTTAGATTTATATATATATATGTGTATATATATATATATATATATATATATATATATATATATATATATATATATATATATATATATATATATTGAATTGTAATACATCTGCTGAGGTTTTACAACCGATGGGGCCGCATGTTGGAATCGGTCTCAAACCTCCAATTATAGTGCCGTGTGGGGCACATAAATTTGAAGAATGTAAATCTTTGAATGTATAAAAGTGAAGAAAGATTGGGGATCATGATCTGATCAGACTTCTTGTATGTTTTTAAACCATAAGACTTGGTCACGTAATAAAATTTATTTTTAATGTATAAAAACTCTGTCTTCAATCGATAAAACCCAACAATTAACCGTTAAGCCATTAATTCTAAGGAATCGCGCGAGGCCTATTTCTCTCATCTGTGTCACTAAAACTTAGATTTTGCGTATGTCTATTACTTGATATTGTATGTCTTGTGTCTGGCGCAGCATGGCCAAATATGGCCCTTGCGCCATAAAACTCCACCAACCAACCACGAGCCAGTGTGAGACGCGGTAACCCCTGGTACCAATGGGTTAAGGCTTAACCGTTAAGCCATTAATTCTAAGGAATCGCGCGAGGCCTATTTCTCTCTTCTGTGTCACTAAAACTTAGATTTTGCGTATGCCTATTACTTGATATTGTATGTCTTGTGTCTGGCACAGCATGGCCAAATATGGCACTTGCGCCATAAATCCCCAAAACAACCAACCAACCAAGGAATCGTGCATCGAAGTAGATCTCGTGACCAATGGAAGTTCCCGCATTTGTTAGGTTAGAGGACAGTAGATTCCTCAGTGGAAAACCAACCCGTTACATTGTCCTCGTGAAAAGTGCAACGAATCTGTGCCCTCCCACTACTGTAGGGTTGACTTCTATCAAGCATCTAAGTTTTCATGTCCACCTGGAAATACAATGGAAACCACTAAGAACAGAGAAGGGAGGTCTAACATTTGAAAAATGATTGAGGGGAACTATAGTGACGGGGTCGCGCTTGACAGCTCAAATAAATTGCTCTTGTCCAGTTGTAAACAACCACGCATTCAGGGGCTCTGAGCTATCCCTGAAATATTTGTTGCCCTCGACACAATGAATATAAATACTGAAGAAAAAGTAACTGGCTGAAATCGTAGTTTCGTTTGTAGGGTGGTCGGAATTGACTGGTGTGGTCTGGAAATTCGAAACTCGATCCATCCAAAGACGGTCGTGTATACGGGGGATGGTGCACGTTAAATATGTCGCGACCTCAAATGTCCTCACGTTGGCGTGGTGTGGAAATTTGGAGAGTGGGATGCCAGCTTAGGTGTTGACCTCGTCATCTGACCTTGATTCTCCGTGGTGTTATCCCCGGATCTCTGACCGTCGCTAATAGCACGTTGTATTGCTCAAGTGTGACGTTAATTAAAATACCTACCTACCTTGTCCGTTGCTGTTCCAACCGGGCTACCGCGGCCCTAAATCTGAACGTGGAAAAATTATTTTAGAGGCGCAGTCTGCGTGTTTTTAATGTATATATAATTGCTTTAAATAAATAAATTTTAATTATATGTCCGCGTGACTATAATAAATAAATTTTAATTATAGTCATGAGGACATGCTGGTTTGTCGTCAAAGCGCTTATCAAAGAGTACTACTAACTATCGTCTGTTCAAATTAAAATAGTTTTGGAGCGATTTCCAAAACATCTGGAGGTCACGGTAGCCCAGTTGGAAAAGTAACTTGTCTGAAACCGGAGGGTTTCGAGTTCAAAACTCGATTCATCCAAAGACCATCGTGTATGATTCAAAATGAAGAATTGGTCTCCTCGGATCTTTCCCTTCGAGGATGATCCCAGACCATCTCCAATAACCCGTTGTGTTGCGCCGATAGTGAAACGTTAATTAACTACCTACAAAAATATCTGGAATTAAAGACCGCAAGCTGCGGAACCTTAAGATTCAAATGTCTAGAATGTCGACGTTCATCCAGGACGAGGCTGATGCAATATCTAGCTGCAGACGAAATCAGGCAAGCTGCATTCTGAGTGGCCAACTAGAAAATCTGAGGTTGGAATACTACTGACAAGTTGAAGAAAATCTGGCTGAAAAACAAGAAACAGCCCTTTCGAAAATGGAAGTTGACCTGGAAAAATGTGAGGCAAGCCTCGAAGGATATTTAGACTCATTGTTTAGCATAAAATCTAACGAAACAGCTGCAGATTAGCCCACTAATAAATCAACTGATAAAAAAGATTCACGATTAAGTAATAAAACTTCCAGAAATACCCCTCTAAATTCTCTGGTGCACATGAAGAATGGAATCTATTTAAACTTCAATATCCTTCATTAACTGCAGAAGATGAGTAAATGTCTACAACACCAGAAACATTACTATTTGCTATCGGCCTTAACCCTCCAAGTGGTTTCGACGAGATATCTCGTCTATCGAGATTTGGTCAGTCTTCTTCAAATGACGATATATCTCGTCCATCAAGAACTGGTCAGTCTCCTTCTAAGGACGAGATATCTCGTCCATCAAGATCTGGTCAGTCTCCTTCTAAAGACGAGATATCTCGTCCATCAAGATCTGGTCAGTCTCCTTCTAAAGACATATCTCGTCCATCAAGATCTGGTCAGTCTCCTTCTAAAGACGAGATATCTCGTCCATCAAGAACTGGTCAGTCTCCTTCTAAGGACGAGATATCTCGTCCATCAAGCTCTCGTCCTATTAAAAAAACTGGCCAGATCTTGATCTCATCATCAAACAATCGGTAATATATTGACGAGATATCTCGTCATTAGCAAAATAGGTCAGATCTTGATGGACGAGATATTTCGTCGAAATCGCTTGGATGGTTAAGGTTACGGGATTTACGAAACCGGGAAAAGAAGACTGGACAACCTCAATTTATTTTATTTTCTGAACTCTTGATGAAGGGTGTTCTTTTAAAAAGGGTCAATCGTTTTTTAAAGAGGGGTGACCTGCTATGCTTTGCACGTGGGCAGCTAATACCTCAGGAATGGTTCTGTTTGTGCCATAAAAAAGCAATCAACCCATATTAACTAAATGATAGTGTATTGACTATCAGGAGCAAGTTGTCATAACAGTTCAACAAATATAAATACATCTCCCATTCATGTCGTGGCCTCAAATGGCCTTACGTTGGCATGGTGTGGAAGTTTGGAAAGTGGGGTGCCAGCTCAGGTGTTGCCTCGTCATCTGACCGTGATTCAAAATTCAAAACCCTCGGATCTATTCCTTGGGGATGATCCCGGACCGTCGCCAATAGCCCGTTGTGTTGCATCAGTGCGACGTTAATTAAAATACCTACCTACCATTCACGTCACTCGTAAAATAGATCAATCTCAAGGGGGGGGGGTTTCAATTAACGTCACACTGGAGCAACACAACGGGCTATTGGTGACGGTCCGGGATCAATCCCAAAGGGAAAGATCCGAGGACAACACCACGTAATTTTGAACCATGGTCAGATGACGAGGCAACACCTGAGCTGGCACCCCACTCTCCAAACTTCCACACCACGCCAACGTGAGGACATTTGAGGCCACGACAGATTTAACGTGCACCAGCCCCCTTTGTACACGACGGTGTTTGGCTGGATTCGAACTCGCAACCCTTCGGTTGCTAGTTCGTTACTCTTCCAACCGGGCCACCGCGGCCCAATCTCAAGGGTAGTGCTTTTATGTGGTGGGATTCGTACTGAATATAAAAAGTCAACAAGACCCTTTGACCGCAGCCATTGTTACCATTTCGACTCCTACCCATCGACGGCATGTTTATTACACAGCTGTCACGCTTCTGTGTATGCTCGGTCAAGGGCAGGTCCGCAACTGACAAACTGGGCTGATGGATGTCTTTAGAAAGGGGACGCCTGATTCATCTTGAACGTGGGAATGGTTTCATGTCTGCGGTCTAAACAAGTTTGGAATTTTGAACTATCCTTCAAACCTGGGGGGTCGTTGCGGTTCAGTGGGTATGTCCAAAGTGCTAGCAACCTTCGAGTTGTAGCGGCGCAGGTTCGATTCCTGTCAGACGCATTCCTCGCTGGGTGTATTTCTCTCTTCTGTGTCAGTAAAACTCACTGTCGTTAATTACTTGGTATTGTATGTCTTGTGTCAATTACTTGATATTGTATGTCGTGCGTCAATTACTTGATATTGTATTGTGTCTGACACAGCATGACCGAATATGGCCCTTAAGCCCTAAAAACCCAATCAACCAACCAACCCTCCGAAACAGGCCTTTGCGCAATAAAAAAAATCAATCAATCAACCAGTGTGTCTGAAGCAAAAGCTATCGTCAAGAACTGTCAATTTAGTACATCAAAAGTGAAATCAAATGCAGTGTTGGTTGTGAAACTTTCAATTGCAGTTGGAAGTTTTAAAAAATTTTAATGTCGGCATTTATACTAGTCGAAAAGCCAAGCAGAAGACATTCCATTACAAGACAGTTAAAATCAGTAAAACTTGCATTTCATTTTCAAGATTCATTATTGGGATTGTGTTGAAAGCTATACTTAATATTCAAGAAACAACATGTATTCTAAATAGGTGTGTGGTTTCCATTTAGACACCAAGTACCTATTTAGATGACGAAAATGACAAAAAGTGCGATCGATTTAAACTTCATGCCAGTTGGTGAAAAATTAATTTTAAACTAAACTGGTCTTGGAATAATATCACGGTTATAAGGGGGGGGGAATTTCAATTAACGTCACACTGGAGCAACACAATGGGCTATTGGTGACGGTCCGGGATCAATCCCAAAGGGAAAGATCCGAGGACAACACCACGTAATTTTGAACCACGGTCAGATGACGAGGCAACACCTGAGCTGGCACCCCACTCTCCAAACTTCCACACCACGCCAACGTGAGGACATTTGAGGCCACGACAGATTTAACGTGCACCAGCCCCCTTTGTACACGGCGGTGTTTGGCTGGATTTGAACTCGCAACCCTTCGGTTGCTAGTCCGTTGCTCTTCCAACCGGGCCACCGCGGCCCCACGGTTATAAGGAAGACATTTTTTAATTAACGTCACACTGGAGCAACACAACGGGCTATTGGTGACGGTCCGGGATCAATCCCGAAAGAAAAGATCCGAGGACAAAACCACGTAATTTTGAACCACGGTCAGATGACGTTGCAACACCTGAGCTGGCACCCCACTCTCAAAACTTCCACACCACGCCAACGTGAGGACATTTGAGGCCACGACGTATTTAACGTGCCCCAGTCCCCTTTGTACACGACGGTCTTTGCCTGGATTCGAACTCGCAACCCTCCGGCTGTTAATCCGTTAATCTTCTAACTGGGCTACCGCGGTCCATCACGGTTATAAAAAATTCTAACTAGGACTCTTGAAAAATTGAAACTTTGTTTTAAGTGACAGAGGTTGTTTACTTAACATGTTGAAGTTACCCTTATGCAACTTAGCTATCTCAAACATTCTTTAAAAATGTTTAAATAAGAAACGCTGTAAAATTTACCTTTTTGGAAAAATAGTAATCGATTAACTAAGTTTCGTCTTAAAGACATTTAATTTTAAAGCACGCTGTTATTTCACGTGCGGGATGGAATTTTCAAGCAAAAAATGAATTTGCTTGAAAAGAAATTAACGATGAATATCATAGCAACCTTATCAAGATTGACAAAGAAATTATTATTGACAAAGAAAACGGTACTCATCTCGAAACTTAAATCTCTCACTTCTGAACATAAACAAACGCTTTCAAACGGGGCACATGCGCAGAAGAGAGCACGATTATGTGTCCTTGAAAATAGCTGATAAACAGTCTAGTTCCGCTCAGGGAAGAGAAAAACACTGGTTGTGCTACAATATCAATGTCATCCCTTCATAATGATGGTAAAATTCAGAAATATCTCATCCCTACATACAAATGCATTGATAGTAAAATTGAATGCAAAACTACGCTGTAAGTTCGTCATTTTTACAGCGAATGAACGAAAGGGATAATCACTCCAAAACTCAATCGACTTTTGTAGCTACCTTAGTATCATCACATGAAGTTTGTCTTACACTATAGTGCAATGAATATACAGGGTATCCCAAAAAGGTTGAATAGTAACGGAGAACAAGAGGTTCCATTTCAAGGGGGCCGTATCTAAATTTAGAACGGAAACTGACCCATGGCCAAAAATGAAGAGCTAAGTTCTGCATTACTGCAGATGGAAAATATTTTAAACATGCATTAGTAAATTTCCTTTTATTTTTATTTAAACCACTTTTTATACAATATTTTTATTAAAGATTACATTGTCTACAATTATTCATTGCGATTTTCTCTGTAGTTGCAATACTACATTACTTTGCACAATGTTGCACTTTCTGACCGCTTTTTAGCATTGTGTATGCGATCCCTAATCAGACTGCTTTAAAGCTGTGCACAAGCGGTATAAGTCAATTTTTTTGCGTCATTATGCCTCCGTTACTGTTCAACCTACAGAAATGCAGTTTTATGCTAACGATAGGGATGCAGGTAAGGAACATTTTTGCTATCTCGGATTTTTATCTAGAGGGGTCGTATACAAATTAAAAACTGTATCCGCTTAAATTGTTATCACGTGATAATTTTATTCACATATCTTAATTACTTACCTTATTTGGTGTACTTTTGCAATTTACATTGCCTACCTATCTCAAAATGGTAAAAAGATAAATTGCGTAACAACTTTTTTGGGACACCCTGTATAGAACAAAGCAAGCATACATATTTCGTCCAAAGTAAATTGTAGCAGCTATAAAATTGTCGAAATGGAGTTTAAAAAATTATTTTCTTCAAACATCAATTATTGCATTTTTCAGTGATACGAAAGTGATAATTTTGACCACTTCCAATCAACGTTTAACCAACTCAACCAGAGCAACGCCAGGTAATTTTGCTAGTTTAAAACAAAACAAATTCAATGATTGATTTCACATCGGGATCGCAGGCAATGAGCAGTCTGATGCCTCAAGCTGAAAATGCTGCGATCTTTGAGTCACCCTTTCTATAGATAGATCGCCGACAAGCTGTCCGAGGTATTGTGTGGAACGAGTGACGAACCGACTAGACCACTCAAACGTACAATGAGCATTCAGAGGAGATATATCACTAGCCTCCCCATTCTTTACATTCCCGGTGTAATTTTGACTCGCCTGCGCATTGGACACGCTTTACTCACAAGCATCTTTTCTCAGGAGAGAGTGATATGGAGCGCGTGGATTTCCCTTTACCATTCAGCATATTTTAACCGATTGTCCAATTTTTAA
Source organism: Meta bourneti (assembly GCA_933210815.1). Lineage (NCBI taxonomy): Eukaryota > Metazoa > Arthropoda > Arachnida > Araneae > Tetragnathidae > Meta > Meta bourneti. Next base: position 6,848,182 of record OW119930.1, read on the forward strand.
TCCAAGGGTTAATGCTCGTTAAATCTGTCGTGGCCTCGGATGTCCTCACGACGGCGTGGTGTGGAAGTTTGGAGAGTGGGGGTGCCAGCTCAAGTGTTGACCTCGTCATCTGATTTAGGTTCAAAATGACGAAGTGTTTTCCTCGGATCTTTGAGATCGATTCCAGACCGTCTCCAATAGCCCATTGTGTTGCTCCATTGCGACATTAATTCAACTACCATTCAATATTATACATACCATTCAATTCAACTATCATTAATTCAACCTACCTTAAGGCCCTCAGGACACATCTCAACTTCAGGTGAGAACGGGCTCCATGGACAAGAGGTATCCTATCTTTTTTCCTGTGGGTTTTATTGTCTTTGGTAAACATGAGAGTCCCTCTCCTGGGATAACTAAGCGATCTTTTCTGCGTTCATCCCACTACTCTATCACAATCCCTCTTTTTCCCCCTTTCGTGACATTTTTCACTTGACGCTGTTTTGCTTTTGGCGCAGCTTGGCCAAATATGGCCCTTGAAACATAAAACCCAACCAATCTCCATGGACCAGAGGTATCCGATCTTTTTTCCCTATGGGTTTTATTGTCTTTGGTAAACATGAGAGTCCCTCTCCTGGGATAACTAAGCGGTCTTTTCTGCGTTCATCCCACTACTCTATCCCAATCCCTCTTTTTCCCCCTTTCGTGACAGTTTTCACTTGACGCTGTTTTGCTTTTGGCGCAGCTTGGCCAAATATGGCCCTTGAAACATAAAACCCAACCAATCTACCTACCATTGGAGAAAGTGCCTCTATATGTGAAGCGTGTCCCCTTTACCATTCAGAAAATTTAAATCTTGATTGTCCCGCTTTTAAATATCATCGGCGTCATTTTTTGTAAGCTCTCTTTAAATTTTGAGGATGTTGATTGGGGGAAACCCAATCCAAATATTTTTAACTTGTATTTCATTCTATTTTTAAATTCTATGTAATATTTTTATCTTTATTCATACTGTTCTTTTAAAGCATTGTTTATCCTCACTGAAGAAAATAACTGAAGGTCAGTTAAGCCTTATTAAAGGATTCCAATTTTAACAATAAAAATACGTCTATTAACATAGGTATAACAGGAGAATAACAACAGAAAAGATTTCCAGCGAATCTCAGTTGCGACTTCGCTTGCTTAAGAAGCGCACTTATATGTAGTTACGGAAAAAAACGAACCTCCCCTTTATTTCGAGCACCATTCATAGTTGAGCAAATTGAAAGATATCATTCAATAAGGAATATATTCCTACAAATTCAAATGCAAAAAAAATTGCATAAGGAACCGTCTTCCTATAAAATTTTGCACAAACAACAAAATTTCCAATGGAAATATCCCGTTTTGATGCCTTAATCAGATTCCGCATTGTTAAATTAGTCTATATGAAATTAGATGACTTTACTATCTTTATATCCGGAGATATTCACACACAGGTGCTGTCAATTTCAGGGATCATCTCCACATTGAAAATCGGTATTCGCAGATTGAGATTAACTAGTTATATCTACCCGAATTTTTAATTTGAACACTATTTCAAACGTATTTGACAGCGCATGCAAACGATCCGAGAATTATTACATTTATTATACGAGCTCAAACAATATTGTGAATTGTAACCATGATTAAAATGTGATAAAAGAAAGATTTTGGAAATGAGAACAATTCGAAACGGAATCGATGTTCTGTATAATTTTGTATCGTCTTTAGTGTTCGTAGTTATGCAAATAAAAAAAAAACTTACCTATAATTATTTAATACAATCGAACTGATATTTCGTATCATCCAAAAAGTGAATAGAGTGATCATTCAATTGGTCATTGATTAGTAGAGTTCATCTATACGATACATAACTAGTAAAAGGTAATGTATTTTAGATTATATTAATGAAATTTCCAACCATTTTTAAAGAATTTAAACATTCCTCAGGTTTGTCAGACGTTTTAAACTTTTGATTCCCCTAAAATCGCCAAAATGAGGAAAATTTAATGTAACGCAAAAACTAACAATTTGAATGACCTGAAATTTTGCATGTTTATATTAGAGGTTCTAAATCAATTCCCATCAAAATATAGTAAGGTTACAATTCATTATTTTTTCAAACATTAATTTAATAATTGTTATTGCAACTAAAAACTATTTTTTAAATAAAATGCTAGGTAGATTTTGTTTGGGTTGCTTAACAGTAACATGGTACACAATATCAGCGCTATAGAAATATTATTTATAAAAGTCTAAGAAACTGATTTAACATTAGGAGCTCCAATCTTTCTGTACACATAACTTCGAAAAGGTAAGACCTAATGGCATGAAATTTGGTATCTGAAGTTTAAATTTTGATATAGATTCGAAATTATCTGTCGAAATAGGGGGTTTTCATTGGAAATTATGAAGTTGGTGCTCAATTTAATATGAAGACGGCCCCTTATGCAAATTTTATGCATTTGAATTTATAGAAAACGTTAGTTCCTGTCAAACGCCATCTTTGAATTTTCTCTACTGTTAAAATTGCTCGAATGAATAGGAGTGGTTCGTTTTTCTCCACGACTGTACATCAGAGCTTTAGAGAGACTTTCTGAAAAAGTTATAAACGATGTTCTAACAATGCATTTAATTGTGCTGATTTCTTCCTGTTTGGTGCTCTAGATTTGGAGGTTTCTTTTCACCTCACCTGCTGTTAAATAAAAATAAAAGAAATACAGTAATGCGTCACTCGGCACAACACGTCAAGAGCAATTTGTGAGTACTCTCTTTCTCTCAAACGGTTTCCGTAACATACCATACTTCCTCTTATTGCTTTTATAAATCATTCTCATCTATTTTATATCAACATCATGCCGTTGAATAATATTTTTTAAACCATAAAATTTTTTGCAATTATGCTTTGATCTCAATTTATTTTCAACATGCTGATCAACATTTTTAACTCTTCATTTTAACCATGTTAACCAACATGATCTCTTTTCCAATATCTTTGAATTTGTAAAGTTTTTGCGCTAGTTTTGAGCTTTCGTCTCACTACTCTATTCCACAATCCCTCTTTTTCCTTCCCTTTTACGGCGTTTTTACTTGGCATTTGGTCTGTCTTGTTTGGCGCAACTCGGCCAAACAGGGCCTTGAACATAAAATCCAAAACCAAGCGTAAGACCCTATTAAAATTAAGTTTTAAGTTCTGAGGCAGATTATTATCCCCGTTCCAGCACAAGTACTACTCTTACTCTGCTACAATGAAATTAAATTCAAAGAAGTTTAAATTAATTCCGACAGGATTGGGGAAAATATAATTTGACTAATTATGTGTTTCGTAATTTTTTCGAGTGGTTTATCACTCATTCAGAATTTTAAATAAGTTAAAAGGTCTTATTAGAGATCCATGTGTTCAAAGCTTTCAAAAATATGTATCCACTTACCCGTCTTCGATTCCCACGCAATTAAATTTAATGCTTTTGTTTAAAATAATCGCAGCTTCAAGTGGATAAACAATGACTAAAAGTCTGGTATTTGTGATTCGCGCAAAATGTTTCCCTTTGTGTGCATTGAATCAGAAAAATGTATTAAGCTTTCTCTCCGCGTTTTTCAATTTCTATCCTATTAACCACCTCTTTAAAAGATTAAAAGTTCTCCCACTTCACGCATACACGCAATTTCCCAGCGAACAATGGCTCCCTAAATTGGATTAAATGTCACCGCACTCAACTTTCTTCCCCGGAAAACACTTCACGTCTTCACTTTCAAAGCAGCCGTCAGGTGTCGCTTCTCGCTTCTGCCCAGAAAGGGAATAAAAGATGGCAATTACCGGCAGCGCCCTCCAGCGGCGGCCGCGGAACTTCCACCACCAACTTCAAGGGCTCTCGATCAACGGAGAGCTGCCAGTCGCATTTGCGTTCGCAAATATTCAACGACGCATTATATTTAGGTATTAAATTCTGAGGGGGGAGAGTTCAGAAAAAAAGTGGAACGAACTGAGGACGATTCTTTTTTTTCTGTGTTCCGAAATTACTCGAACCAACTGGGTTCACTTTTCTTTTGATTTCCTACCGTGTGTCAGCGGCAGGGGTTCGAAACCATACACCAGTCAAGAAATAACGGAAGAATTGACGACAGGGAGGACCTTTCTCGTCAGGGGGCACGGGTCCCTCTGTTCGGAGAAGGGGGGGGCGAGCGAACACGAAGGGGGGGGACGATTGTGCATGCGAAGAAAACACGCATTCATCATAAGTAAATTCGAAATCTGATATTAAATTGCGCAGGAGTGTTTTGGGAAGAATTTCTTTCTTGCTTCTTGTTTCGACTTGTTTAGAGAAATTTTTTCTCTGGAAGTTTAGGAAGAAAAGTTTTGGTGCAGTCTTGTTTTCGAGGCTATGCAAACTGAAAAACAACTCTTGAAAACTTTGACATTCAGACGAGAAAACTAGCAGAAGTTTGTTCTGATAGTTTTGGAATATCCTCTTCCCAGTTCGCTTCGGATTTCAATACAAAAGCAAGGCCATGTCTGTTTATGGAACAGGTTCTGAGATTAAATTTTCATGTCGATTCAGATTTTTAAGATGCAAAATTTTTGCCGCTTCAGAAGTTTTTTCATGTTATAACAAATTAAATATTCCCTAATTTTAGCCTTTCCTCTCTGCAACAAAATTTCAAACTTTTCTATACTGTGAAAGATCTTAAATTGCGCATGATCATAATATGAGACCTGAAATGAATTAATCGATTGTTGCATAAAGTACTGTGCATTAAATAGGTACGGTGTATTATTTATTATGATCGTTTTAAAATTAAGCATTTCTCAGATCGTTTTGGTTTTCATCCCCTTTTCCCAGATGGGGGCCTGGCTGCGGTAGCCCTGTAGGAAGAGTAACTAATCAGCAACCGAACGTTGCGAGTTCGAAACTCGATCAAAACCGAACACGTTTCATCTTTCGTAGCTCCAAATGTCATCACGTTGGCGTGGTCTGCATGTTTAGAGAGGGGGCACCAGTTCAGGTTTTGACATCGTCATCTGACCGTTGTTTAAAATTACGAGGTGTCCTGGGATCCTTCCTTTCAGGATTGATCTCAAACCATCGCCGGGCTACGGTAGCCCGGTTGGAAGAGTAACGGATTAGCAACCGGAAGATTGCGAGAGTTCGAATCCACCTAGTAAAAAAGGGGCTGCTGCGCGTTAAATCTCTCGTGGCCTAAAATTCCTCACGTTGGCGTGGTGTGGAAGTTTGCAAAGTGGAGTGCCCGCTCAGGTGTTACCATCTAACCTGCTCCGAAATTATGTGGTGTCCTCGGTCTTTCCCTTGGGGATTGATCTAGGACCGTCGCCAATAGCCCGTTGTGTTGCTCTAGAGCGACGTCAATTAAAATTTCTACCTTCCCAAACCGTCGCCATTAGCCTATTGCGTTGCTCCAGTATGACGTTAATTCAAAAATACCGTAATAAATGAAAAATTAATTTTCTTTAGCTCTAGCTAGGTGAAGCACACCAACCATTCTTGAGGTATAGGCTTCTTAAAAACGTTTGATTTTCTAAAATAATGCCCTTCAAGCCCGATTGAGAAGCAATACCGATGGGCCAGTCTTTATCCCGTTTCCCTAAATGCTGTCATGTTTAATGAGCATTGCGTTTAACCCTCCTGGTGGTTGTTTCGTCGAAGTATCTCGGCATTAGAAGAAAACTGACCAGATCTTGATGGACGAGATATCTCGTCATGAGAAAAAACGGACCAGATCTTAATGGACGAGATATCTCGTCAAAAGAAGAAAACTGACCAGATCTTGATGGACGAGATATCTCGTTTATTAGAAGAAAAATGATCAAATCTTGATGGACGAGATATCTCGTCACAAGAAAAAACGGACCAGATCTTGATGGATGAGATATCTCGTCATTAGAAAAACTGATCAGATCTTGATCTCGTCATAATAAAAGAATCGGCAATATCTTGATAACGAGATATCTCTTCATTACTAAAAATTAGTCAAATATTGATGAACGAGATATCTCGTCAAAGCCACTTATAGGGTTAATGATTTTTCGAGTGTTGACATATTTTACCTGGAAAGGAAAAAGTTCGATTTTTTTTCTCATATAACTAGTTTTAGCATATGATTTTTATCGCCTTTTTAATTCCAAACTCGTATCGGAAAAGAATCACCGAAATTATTTTCTAATACATGCTTGATGAGACATTCTTTTAGAACAGTTTCCCAACTAATAGCTGCTCCCTCGTCAAACATTTCGAAAACAGTCCAATAGTCTTCTCATCAATTTGAAGTATTGTACAGTAAACTTGACATAGAATGATAGATTCTTGCCTCTGCCCATGGAAGAGCCTGTGTAAGTCGGAAGTACACGCAAATACGTACATGATTTCATTTTACGACACATTTCTTGTATCAGTGCATCACAGAAATTAAGTGTGTGCATGATCAAATGGATTAGTATTTATTTAACCCTCTCAGGAATTCACAAGCAAGCATACATTCTGCAAACTGCAATCTTCTTTCATGACTTCTGGCCAATTTTCACTTTCTCAATCTATAGGATCTTTCGAAAGGATTCTAAGGGCCGTATCCAGCCAAAGACAGTCATATGGGAACTGGTTCAAGTTAAATCTGTCGTGGTCTCAAATGTCCTCACGTTGGCGTGGTGTGTCAGTCTGAAGAGTGGGTTTCCAACTCAGGTTTTGACTTCCTCATCTAACCGTGTTTCATAATTACGAGGCGTTGTCCTTGGATCTTTCCCTTAGGAATTGGTCCCCGACCGTCGCCAATAGCCCGTTGTGTTGCTCGAGCGCGATGTTAATTAACTACCTAACTACTTACCTCCCTCATTGTTGTCTTGTATGGTTCGCAGCTTGACTAAACCCAAAACCAATAAACCAACAATTTATTCTTGCTCCTCAACGATCCTCTATTTCTCCTGGAATCAGCATTGCCCCCCCCCCACCAAATACTCCCTCAGCATCCACAGGAGGGCGATAGCGTCCACTTTGGGGAAGTATGCTTTAGGAATTAGAACGTTTTCGAGAAGAGGGCGCTGTCTTGTGATGTTTTCACGTGGGCAGCTACTACCTCCGGAACGGCCCTGATCCGTGTTGGCATGACTTGCAAAAGCCGGGATTAACGACGATTCCGCCTCCTCTCGATAACGGGTGTGACTTTAGATACAGGAGGGCCTTCCGAAGGGGTCCTCTGAAGCCCTTTGTGGTGGCAACAGCAGCAATATTCAGAGGCACCGACAGCAAGCTGAAGAGCGGGATAAGCATCAACAAGCCGCTTTTTGCCCGAGCTCCACTTCCTCCACCCCGCCAACAGAACATTAGAGATAGCATCGGGTACATGATGGAACTTTAAATGCCCCACAGCACACAAAAAGAAAAAAAAAAGGGAAGGACGCTTTTCGACTTTTGTCGTGCAGACTCTTTTGTGTTGCCACACAGCCAAAGAAAAAGGCGACCTCCTCTTTCTCCCCTTCCCTTTTAGGGTCTTTTGCATTGATGGGAGATCAAATTTTCGTCGGCTTCCGTTGTCATTAAACGTTTAGGCGCTTTCGAGGCACAATGTGTAGTGTCGAATTGCCAAATCAGTTCGCCACTTTCTTTGGAGGACTTCTGTATGGGGCGGTGGCACCCAAAAGCGCGCTGAGTGCAGGGCGGAGGAAACAGGAGCGCGTATTCTTCGCAGGATGAGTTTATTGTGGCGTCAGATCTGCCAGTGTGAAATGCAATGCGAGTTCTATTGGAATGAATGACGGCGCTAATCAGTGGCGCAACTTGCCCCCCCCCCTTCTGAACTGCCACTCTCCGATGTAGTTTGGACCGATCCCTTAGGTGACATGATTGCCGAAATATTGAAGAAAATGTGCACCGTTCCTGCTTTTTATTCCTGCACAAGAACGTTGAGGCTGCGAAATTTGTCAAACTCAGTTGAGCAATCTTTTCGAGAAACTGATCGGAGTTAGAAAGGTTGTTGGAAATATATCGCACTGGAGAAACACAAGGTATTGGAGACGGTCTGGGATCCATCCCTTTCAACTCCTTGTGGTAAGAGTCTTGGTATCTGGAAATCAACAATAAATTGCATTCCATCAAATCAGTTACTCATTCATGGCCATCTGCCCCAATGCGAAGGACTGATGTCAAATTGCCTTTACATTGGGCACACTCCAATTACTCATCGTCATCTTTTGTTGGGCGAAAATCACCCTTTTTGTTCTTCATGTTCTTTAGATTTTACTGTTCATCGTACTTTAATTATATGTCCTGCTTTTGATAATCATCGCCGAAAAATTTTTAAAAGTAAAATTTTAAATTTACAAGATTTGGTTGAGGAAAACCTCCATTTAAACCTTTTCGCTTTTTTACGTTCAGTTGATTTTTTTAAGTATCATCTGATTTTTTTTCATATTCAAAATGCACCTTTTATGTTATACATCATGTTACTGTATAGTCAATATGTTTTAAATGATCTCTTTGGTACATTGATTTTTAATACATTTTTCTGAACATGGTGTTGAGCAACTTTTATCCTGATAAAAATTCTTGCGCCTGCTTTCTCCCACACTTCCTTTTAAAACTTTTTATATCTACATAACTTTTATTGTTTTATCTGGACCTTGCGCCATAAAACCTCAACATCTAATCCAATCCGGGATCCATCCCGAAAAGAAAGGCCAGAGGACATCACTTCGTCATTTTGAACCACGGATAGATTACGAGGTCAACACCTGATCTGGCACCTCCAAACTTCCACACCATGCCAATATGAAGACATTTGCGACCACCACAGATTTAACAGGCACTAGCTCCCCACATGCACTACAGTCTTAGCTTGGATCGAGTTTCAAACTCGCAAAACTCCGATTGCTAATCCATAACTACCAAATGAGCTACCATCTATTTAGAAATGATTGAATAGTGACTGAATATTGAGGAGAGTTATCGTAATGTTTTTTGGGGATTGGTTAAATAGTTCTGATGATGAGAGTCGTTATACGGCTAATGAGAAGTCTAGCCCCAATATTTGACTTTTTCTTTGAAAGAAAGCGATTATTCAATTACCTATCAACCTTCATTTTCTCACACCAGTGCAGGTGTAGTTGAGAACAAGCTTCGTTTTCTTAAAAGAATGCATATGAGCCTTAATTTCGGTAGCGTACACCTCCAACGATGGGATACCAACATTCGAATAAACTTAAGTGAGTAAAATGTGATGTAAAACGTGTATAGAAGCAGATACGTTGAACACAAAAATATCAGGTTCCATGTTGAGTTAACAGCATTTTAGTTTGGATCTATGTATAATCTTTTGAAGTTGATACAGTGCGGCCATCTGAATAAAACAGTAAGGATTCTTCAAGTATCTTTAGAGAATAGAATCTGGAGCTTTCCATCTGGATCTTACGATGAAATAAAGATATTTTCAAATGAACACAAGTAGCACATACTCATTTGAAAAGCAACTTTGAAGTAAAGCGTTATTACTAAAGGCTTTCAAGAGACTAATTGAAGGTTTAAAGGAGCCAGAAGACCCTTACCATCATGTTCCTTCGAGATTGTTTTCGTCGCCCTCCCTGAATATTCTTCAACTTGACGTCAGACTCCTTACTCAGTCGGGCTCCTTCTCCATGCATGAAGAGATGCAATGCGGTCAAACAAAGGAAGCCCTCGTAAAGTATCTTTAAAGAATACAATCTGGAGTTTGTCATCTTCATCTTAAGATGCAGTTCAACTTCTGAAATGAAGATATATTTAAATCATCACAAGATAAAATACACATTTGTACAACAGCTTTGAGTTAAAGACCTGTTACTAAGGGATTACGAAACGAATTATAAATTAGAAAGAGCCAGGAGATCCGTACCATCATGCTCTTTCCAGATCTCCGTTAACACCGCCCTCCTTGAAGATTCCTTCTTGACGCCAGATTGAGAGCCTAACTCAGACTCCTTATCAATGCATCAAAAGGATCAATCGTTTGAAGTCTGATGCTGTGCGACTATCTCAATACAACAAAGCAAGTAAGCAAAGAATGTAATCTGGAGCTTTCCATCCTGATGTTAAGATGTAGCTCAACTTCTGAAAGGAAGATATTTTTAAGTCAATACAAGATAAAGTCGCTCTTATTAATTTCATTTGAAAACCAACTTTAAATTAAAACATTTCTAAAGTGTTACAAGACTAATTGTAACTTGAAAGGAGTCAAACTATCCGTACCGTTCTTTCCAGATCTCCATTAACACCAACCTCCCTCAATTTTTCCACTGGACGCCTGACTCCTGGATTAATCAGACTCCTCTTCCATGCTGAAAAAGAATTAATTCTTAATTAATACTTCATGGATTAGCAGTTTGCAATGAAAATAACCCAAACCTATCAGTAATTCCATTCAAATATAGCATGAAAGAGTCACTATTGGATGACCGACAAGGAATCGTACATTTCCAAAAGTGATGGAAGAGGTCCTGCTAAGTAGGAGTATGTTCTCCCAAATCCCTCCAGGAAGCGGGACCCAAAGTATCGGCCCACGCCATGTGCCATCAGCATGAGATGGCGCATTCCTTTTGGGGTCCTGCAGGCTTTATCGCACTGCTGGCAATTGATCATATCCTCCTGCAACAAACGAAGCATGTTCAAAAATTTTAACAGCATCGAAATGGTTAGGAATACCCTCAATAGTTTTTAATGCTACAATTGCTTGTTCGTCGATAGTTCGTCGATAGTTTCGAGATGACATCTTCAAAATACACTGTTTTTTACAATAAGTGAAAACACTGTAGTAATCTTTATCTAAGAACACTGCAATATAACCGATGTAGTTTCAGATTACGTTATATGATCAATATCGTGGATCCATCTCGTTGGCAACTGTCTATCCTGCTAACTTGCACTTTAACGATGAAAGCATTTCGCATTTCTGGTAGTGTCTTGCCCAAATGTAAAGTCGTAGGAATATAAGAGTATTTTAATCGAAAACTTGCAATCTTTCAGGCAGATAATTGAAAAGAATAAAAAGAAAATGTTTTACCATAAAGTGGAGGCCAGCCAAATTGATGATATTGCACTGCTTATTCGATCTTCAGCATCTAACAAGGTTGGCCCTAAAAATATAGGAAAACGCAACTGCGCATTTTAGCAGATTCCTGCAGGAAAATTTATTACAATTCCCAATCCTATATTTGGTTAATGGTACTTGAAAGTTGATATTGTTGAAAGTAAGTTAACGATAAGTTGAAATGGAATAGTATAATTACGATGTGAGAAATTTCAAAATTCTATTATGATAAATGAATATGATTTAAATAAAATGCACTTACCACTTCCTCAACTTTCGAAACCACATCCTCGCTCAAGAAGCAAGAAAATCAGTCAAATAATATGACAAAATCACTCAATAAAATCGCAGTGTAATAAACTTTATGCTTACATCAAAGAAAAATTATAACGAATGTCCGTAATTGATATTTCCCTCAGTTGTATATAACAATTAAATTCAGTTGACAGTATCTTATTTGTTTAAAACTTCATTATTTTCAATCCATTATTTTCAATCCAACCTTGCAAGGCCACTTTGTTATATTACAACAGAACTATAACGATGAAACCGCTGTGATTAATTTTCCTTCAATGGTTTCAGATTTAATGTTGGATAGAAATAGATTTTTATGCATTAATGTTTCTTTTCGAAAGACATTTATTATAGGCCCTATTGATTCAATTTATTGGTACTGCAGTCTCACTCAAGAAAATATAGAGTAATAGCGATTACCCTATTCAGAGCTGCCTGCAACTTTAACTCAGGAGGCTCCAAACACTTGTATGATTAACAAAACTACGATTTACGCTGATTAAAATAGCCTGAAGGTGTATTCATAACTCTCCAAGATACTTCGACGAGATATCTCGTCTATTAAGATCTCGTCAGTTTAACTAATGATACCTAGTCGAGGCAACCATTATGAGAGTTAATTGTTTTAATGTATTTTGTGAAGTTCTCGAGTCCCATGAACACTAGGGGCCGCAGTAGCTCACTTGGCAGTCTCGAATTGGTAACCGGAGGGTTGCGAGTTCGAAACTCGATCCAACCAAAGATTATCATGTACGTGGAGACAAGTGCATATTAAATCGGTCGTGTCCTCCAAAGTCATCAAGTGGGTGCGGTGCGGAAGTTCGGAGAGTGGGGTGCCAGCTCGGGTATTGAAGTCGTCATCTGAACGTGGTTCACAATGACGAAGCGTCCTCCAGTTTTTCCCCTTGGGATTGATCCCGGACCGCCGCCAATAGACTTGTGTTGCTCCAGTGCGACATTAATTCAACTACATGCCAACTGTAAGTTTCGCACACTTCGGTTTCTTAAAAGAATTCATATGTTATGATTTATATTTTATTTGTTTATTTGTGCAAGATGCTCCTAGCATACTAATAATAATTTTCTAAATGTATTTTAATATTTATTATTGAATTGTTTTATAGTTCATATGTGTTTTTCTACTGTTATCCGTTTTGTACATTTTAATGTGTATAATCAATCTAGATCATTCCATCTAGAATATCCCATATAAAATGAAAATATAAGTTTTAATGTATCCACACCGACTACCAACAGTATATGATTCTTAATTTCCTTAGCGTACTTCGCCAATCGACCATAATGATTCTGATAGCACTGTCCGTTTTTGGCGCTTCATTAGGCAAAAGAGGGGCATTTCCCCCCACCAAATCTAGGGGTAGGTGACTCGTCAATTGCTTTTCTAGTCGATTGACTATCACGTACCTTCAACCCCAGGGACGCCAAAAGGTTTTTTTTTTTTTGGATTGAAATTTTGAATGAGCGGACATGTAGATAGTTGAATTTGGGTCACGCTGGAGCAACACAATGTGCTATTGACCACGGTCCGGGCTCTATCTTGAAGGAAAAGAACCGAGAGCACCTCGTTATTTTGAACCACGGTCAGATGAGACGAGGTGAATACTTGAGTTAGCAATCTACTCTCTAAGCTTCCACACTACGCCAATGTGAAAATATTTGAGGATACGATAGATTTAACGTGGATGATTGGTAGTTGTATTCCTAAAGTGCTACGTAAATTCAACTGGCGATGGTCCGGGATCCTGCCCGAAGACAAAGAAAGGTCCGAGAACACCTGTTAATTTTGACCCACGGTCAGATGATGTGATAAACCTCCACCTAAGTTGGCACCCCACTGCAAACTTCCACAATGTGCCAACTTGAGGACATTCGAGGCCACGGCAGATTCAACGTGGTTGGTTGGTGGTTGAATTTACATCGCGCTGGATCAACACAACGGGCTATTGGAGAGTTTCGAGGACAACACCTCGTCATTTTGAACCACGGTCAGATGAAATGAGGTGAATACTTGAGTTAGCAACCTACTCTCCGAACTTCCACACTACGCCAATGTGAAAATGTTTTGCAAACACGATAGATTTAACGTGGATGGTTGGTAGTTGAATTTACGTAACACTTTAGGAACACAACTGGCGATCCTGCCCGAAGGGAAAGGTCCGAGAACAACACCTCTTAATTTTGAACCACGGTCAGATGATGTGATAAACCTCCACCTAAGCTGGCACCCCACTGCAAACTTCCACAATGCGCCAACTTGAGGGACATTCGAGGCCACGGCAGATTCAACGTGGTTGGTTGGTGGATGAATTTAACAACGGGATCAACACAACGGGCTATTGGAGAGTTTCGAGGACAACACCTCATCATTTTGAACCTCGGTTAGATGACGACCCGAGATGGTACCTCCAAACTTTCACAACACGCCACCGTGAGGACATTCGAGACCACTTTAGATTTAAGGTGCACCACCCCCCACGTACACGACAATCGCAACCCTCCGGCAGTTAATCCTCGACTCGGAATGGAAGTCATGAAACTTCCGAGGCGAATAACTCGAGAATCCGACATCCAATCGAAAAAAAAGCACTTCTTCGGGATGGTTTTCGATATGTGACCACCTTGTATTAATTTCACGTCCTCAATCACGACTCTCCCCCCGACAAAGGGCTTCCAGGAGACTGGATCTCAAACAAACGATTTTTACATGAGCAGTCCTCGACTCCCTCCCAGTTGATCAACGACGGGGATCCAACCGGACTTGCTCGCTCTCTTTTAGCGCCGACCCCCCTCCCGACAGATTTGCGGGTCCATTTGTCCCGATGGCGGCTCACAATAGAAGAACGAGTCGATTGAAAAGGAGGGGAGGGTCGGCACCTCTGAAAAGGAAAATCCGATCTCTCTTAAGCAGGTCCTCTGTCTGACTTCGGGCGGACTTTTTGTGGAGGGATTTTTTCCAACTCCATCAAAATCCCTTTAAAAGTCCTGGCCATGAATGAAAACATGGCGGCGACAATGGAAGTGCTAAATGGCAAGGAGGGACTGCTTTTTATGGAGAGAGTATTTTGTTCCGCTGCGGATCATGCGCAGTGAGGCCTGAAATGGATGGGGTGAGTCCTGTCTCTATTGAAACCGCTGACGGCTTCTTCTGGACTGAATGGACTCGGTAGTGTATATTCGGCTTGCTGCAGCTCAATTGTTGGGGGTCGCATTTCGGCGTTGACAGCTTTGCAGGAGGGGGTGAGGCATGGGTGCCATGTTTGCGCTTGCTTGCATATGGTTTCTGATTTGTCGGAAGCCATACCTGGGAATGGGAAGTTTGTAAAGCTTGGGGGAGGGGTGGAATCGACTTCGGGAAAGTCGAATGGGACAATCCTGTGTCGAAAGACGCCGTGCGTCGAGTGAAAGAAGAACGGATGGTGTGCGGATTGCAGAGGGGAGGAAAAATAAATAGTTCTTAAAATAAAAATTATCCTGCTTCCTTTCTGGAGTTTGGTAGATAAACAGGAAATCTGAAAGGTGAGAGTTTTTCTAGATTGGACTGCATTTCCGGATTTCGGGGTTGGCTCGGTGCAGTAACTATCCAACTTCTTTAAACATTATTAAACAGCCACTTGGGAATTAGCCGATATCATCTTCATCCGACTTCTACCTTTCTTTCCAATCAGAGAAAAAAGAATCCGGATTTCGCTTCCTAAGTCGACTCCTGTGTCATCCGCCAAAGAAAACATAGATTGGTGAGGTGAGCTGCCGCATTTGACAGGGGCAGTAAAATGTATTCACTTACCAGGTCGCGCTGCTCAAATCGACTCGTGTATCACCCATCTAAGAGAGCACAGTAATTCCTCAGTAATCCGGCAGATATCAGGCCAGAGGAATGCCGGATTAAGGAAAATGCCGGATTAGTGGAGGTTCATTTAAAAAAACGCATTTTAATAGCAAAACCTATGTTTATTGCTCAAAATATTACAAAATACATATATTAAAATGGACATTAGTGTTGTAAAAAAATTACGAAACAAGATATTGCATTTTCCTGTAGTTTACATAACAATAACTAGGCCTTCGTTAGGTTTACGTTATCAGATCGAAAAAGTTTCAATTTTCTTTTGTTTTTGCTTGAAATTACACTTTTAACGACATTCAGTGACTTGTTTGCCTTTCCCGCTTCGCTCCCGCCCTTCTCAAAACGCCGGACTACTGGAGGGGCCGGATTATAGAGGGACCACTGTACTATCATTCAATCTCTCCCTTTTCCTATAAATAACGGCTGCATTGCAAACTTGCTCTGTGGTCTCTACTTTGTTTTGAGGTGAAGGTCTTATCTATTTTCATGCATTAAATTTTTTTTCTTCAGCTAAAGCTAAGCTGGGTCTGGACTTACTGGTCTGTCATTGTAACGCATCTTTTTTCCGCCTTCCCTCGTAATGCTCTAAACCTTTTTAGGCGAGTCGTGGGTCATGTACGCATCTGATATTTGCTGGATTCCCTAAGAAATCGAGAGAATACGGGTTACTGCGAGAAAGCAAGTGGTCAAGAGAGGCATCAGAACAGACTGGAAGATGATTTTGTTTATTGCGTTATTCAGAGTCTTAGTGTGACCATTGCCCAGTCTTGACAAGACCGTTTGCTATTTTTTCCATCTATTGTGTTGAAAACATACTGTTACATGTCAATGGAACTGTTGTACTCTAGTCTTAACCCACTAAGGGGGTCTCATTCATATATGCGTTCTGAACTCGCAGTCTTCAATGCATGATCTGCAACCAGTGTTGACCTCAAACAACAGAATCTTTCCTATGATTCTTTCCCATAGGATTTACTGTCTTTAGTAAACACGGGGGGGGGGGGGGTCACATTCCCGGGCGATCTTTTCCTGTTTTCATTCCACTAATTTTCCCAAATATTCCTCTTTCTTTTCCTTTCACATTTTTTACTTGATGTTGTCTCGTGTTTGGCGCAGCTTGGCCAAATATGACCCTTGCGCCAAAAAACTCCAAAAGAACCAACCAATTTTGCGTGAGTTTTTACTTGACGTTGCCTTGTGTTTGGCATAGCTTGGCCAAATTTGGCCCTTACCCCATAAAACGCCAAAAACCAAGCTTTTCGCGCCTTTTTAAAAGAGACTGCCGGGTGTTGATAGACAGTATTTGGATCATCCATAAAAAGTTTCCGATTTGCCACAATTGTACCTCTTGAGCTCTATTTTAGGCTAAAAGGGGTTAAAATGTTTTGTATTGTATTGGTCTTTGAGGATAATAAACAATGTGTGGAGTTAAATTGTCTATAGTTACGAATAAGAATTTTTTTCTATCGGTCCAATTTCATCAGTTATACACTGTTAACCTTCACCACTCATATCAAACGAATTGAATCTTTCATGTTTTTGATAACCTATCTGGCATTAAAAAGCTTCTAACCTAACGGATTCTTCAGTCACACAAACCAAGTTAAAATAAAAACAACTATTCAACATAAGTTTTCTCAATTAAAATGTGTTGGATTAGTTTGATTCATTTATTAGTATTTATTTTTAACGTAGATACAAAAAAAAACAAAGAACAGATACAACATTAAATTAGAAAATGATCAGTTAAAAATATGTTATACACTATTGATCGAAAGCCAGGTAATTAAAAAATGGGTGAACTGATTTAAAATAGAATACAACATTCATTAGAGACAAAGAAAAGCAAAGATAATTTCAAAATATTTATTAGCATTCATTAACATGTACAATTTACATACAATTTCAACATATTGCATTACAAAGCTTGTCACCTGACTGAATTCATCACAATACAACTTGAAGAATGATTCGAATTCGAAAGGCACCCATATCAAAGACAAGCTAAGTTTAAAATAATGGGAATTTATACAATGCCCTAATTGGTATGAGCATACAGTTCAGAATTCACATACCATCTCAATACTGCAAATGTACAAAATTATGAAGAATTGCTTATAAAAAATTTTGATCACATGTCTCCATTCTCGGCATAGAGTTCCGTCGTTGACAAAAGTAAGAAATTCAATGTTTATATTTCAAACGTGTAATAATTACAATTATGAGTCATTACAAAAGCTCGGACAAAACCGCGTTTGCAGTCCGTCTTAGTTAAAAGGAGAGTGTTAGATTAACATGCAACTGAACATCTGATATACGTATGTCTAATCCGTTTCCTTATAGGACATTATCATGTACTCATTTTTATAAATATTTAAATTACTTTGAATAAAATGTCATCTGCATTTGTCAACCCAATCTGCATCGTGATCCGTCAAACCAAATGACAAACGAGAAAGGAAATTATTGACAGGTCACATTCTCATTTTCGTCTCATTGCTTTGTTTTTGGCGCAGCATAGCCAAACATGCACCATTAAAAAGCCAACGAACCAACTACCTCATTGGTTCAACGGATTCAGATACTGAAAACGGATTCGGATTGATGTAAATGAGACTTAAGCCTTTTCAACAGCTTTGTGTCATAGACTATTCATTTGTTAAATTCTGGTTACATCGTAACTATTTCCTGTATGTATCACAATTTAGAAAGGTTGATAAACAGTTCTTTAAATGTTTTTTTAATTGCAAAGGTATCTATGAGACAAATTTGCAAGTAAGAAACATCTTTCATGACTAGTTACAATGACTAGTGAGGAAAATAAGTATACGGATGGTGACAAAATTTAGTTACTAATAATAATGGCACAGTTGTCACAGTGTTAGCTACAACATTGGCACAGTTGTCAGTAATTGCTGACAACAGTGGTACAGTTGTCAGTGGTTACTAAAAATCAACGGTACAGTTTTCAGTGGTTACTGACAATAAAGGAATGGTTACAGACAAAATTGTCTCAGTTGCCAGTATTTATTGACAACAATAGCACAGTGGTCAGTGGTTGACAACTGCCAACATTTTTGCAAGAGAGAGATAATTAACGGTGAGTTGTCAGTTATCCTCGCAATACACCATTAAATGATATACTACTGAATAAATAAAATCTGGATGCATAAAAATAAATGTAATAATAAATAAGTAATTTAATAAAACCGGCGAATACATTTTTTTAAATACACAACTTTTTGAAAACTCAAGGCAGAACTATATGGAACATTGAAAGGAAGGATAGCTATACAGAGATGTGTTCATGAAATCATGCGTATTTTACATCATAAAAACATACATACAGCCAGCCATACACTTTTTACATCGTATTTACACGAAAGTTTGAGATGCTCTGGTGGTGATAAAATAAACCAAATTGGAACGAAACCCAATAGCACTGTAAGAGGAATTTCATGAGGTGTTACTTCCCTTTTAATTTTTACAATAATTGCTCAAAAGTGGTGTCCTCGAATCTTTCCCTTTGGGTTCGATCCCGGACCGTCGCTAATAGGCCGTTGTGTTTCTCCAGTGTGACGTTAATTAAAAATACCTACCTGTGCAATCCACCTTTCAACTGCCGGGTTCCAGCAAAGGAAGGTATTTTAATTAACGTTGTACTGGAGCAACCCAACGGGCTGTTGGCGACGATCCGGGATCAGTCCCCAAAAGGAAAGAACCGGGGACAACACCAACACGTAATTTTGAACCACGGTCAGATGACGTCCAAGCAAAGGAGCGATATTCAAGGGCCAAACTGCCCTTTAGCGGCGAAAACGTCCGCCAAGCTTGTATGAATGTGGTTGTGGCACCTTTGAGCAGGTTATTGTAAAAAGTCATTGTGAATAAGTATTTGTAAAATAATGACGTAAATAAACACTGTTTCACTTCCTGAGAAATTCTCGTGTTTGCTCCTAAAGGCGTCTCTGCCCGTACATTGCTTTACAAGTAATGATTCCTTTAGTACGCTCCAACACCCCTTGAAGTTTGTCGTATAAGTTCCAAATCCCCTTGTATAGAGCTGTTGGACCTTGAGCGACCTTGGCTTAGTCGATTTTTGAATAGGTATTTAATGATCTTGAGTTATGACCTTCGCTGGCCCCTTGCTGCCATGTTTGAACAGAACTTGGCGATTTTCGCTGGATTGGCGAGTCGAGACGAAAAGGGTGCCAACCCCCCGCCAACTCATTATCACTGCTATCGCTTCCTGGACCGAAGAACTTATAACCACAATCCACGCTAAAGATGACAATTGTGGAAGTACTTTGTTTACGTTCCAACCTATCACCTAACTTAAACAGTCGTTCAAAACTACGTGAGGAACTGCGTTCTCGTGGGAGCCGCACTATAGTCCGGCTCTGAACTGTGCTTTAACGCAAATGACCCGGTCACAACCCACTCCATTTTTTATAATTTTACGTAGAATTTTTTTTCAATTCTATATCATATTTTTAGCTGTCATGTCTCAAACTGCAGCAGATTATGGTTCTAAGTTCATCGTTTGGTGCCGTAAGATATAGCATTGATAATGAGTCGGAGAGGAGCCATCCACGGCGATCGCCGTTCACGTTTTTGGCATGGCTGTACCCCTAACGAGCTTTCTCACCAATAAAAAAAAATCGACGGACCCGAAGTCTTGTAAAAGCATCAATTTTTTTTATATCAGTGTCTACAATCTTACTAGCTTTGTGTTCGTTCCAAAAACCGACCACTGGTCGAATCGACATGAGTTACAAGCCTGTTTTATAGGCATTGAAACCTTTTATATTGCATGCCAGGCAAGCAGCACATTGGTTCAACATCAGTCTAGCGACACTAGGTTGAAATACGCATTAATACCGATGTTTACTGTACAGAAACCGAGTACGCATGCGCATGTTTTGTCACCTGCTGTTCCAGTGTGTGGCTAGGATTAGGTTTAGACCATCCATTTAGCAATTGGGTATCACTCCAACAGGTTGCGTTGTTTGAGTTCGTCCACTATATCACATTCCTGGACTTCTGTCAAAAAAATAGCTGAAGTCATTCTTATTCAAGTTCTACCATTAAAATCCAATTCACCTCAAAAAAAAATTTATATCACCTGACTTCGAAATTTAGTTCCAAAACCGCCATAGCTGAGCAGGAGCAAATGTTCCAGTCATGTCCTTGCATAACCCCATTTGGTTTAGTTGCCATTTTTTTCAAACATAGGAATCTTACACTTTTGTACAATTTTTTTTATTTTTAACCCTTCCATCTCGTCATTAGGAAAACTGACCAGGTCTTGATCTAGTCATAAAAAATCGTCAATATCGTGATGACTCGTCATAATATCGTGATGACTCGTCATGAGCAGAACTGGTCCAATCTTGCTGGATGAGATATCTCGTCGGAAACCCCTTGGTGGGTTAAGACAGGATGCTACAGGCGGCCGTAGGTCTTCTTCTGGTGCATGTCCAGAATTAGATTGGTGATCGGAACTCCGTTCGTGAACTTGCGGAAGAAGAGCTCTTCGATGACCTGGTCGCTGATCAGGCCGAGGTATGGCACAATGGCTTGGACATTCGCGAGCCGCAGGGGGTCCGTGTCCCTGTAACGGGACATGTGATGGGCCAGGAGCCACCATAACTGGGCTTGGGTGAAGCGGACGGGGTTCCCATCTCCTGTTCCAGACGCATCCGGAGTAAAATCTGAGGAATCTGCGGGAAGAAAACCGGAGTGTTACTTCACAAGTTTGTTCGAGGGTCGATCCATAAGTGAGGTCCATCGACCTTAAAATGAAATAGACGGAGCATGTGCCCGCAGCTTCATGTTATTTCTTCCAGTTGCTCGGTTTGAAGATCTATCAGGTAGTTGTGGGTAAAAGCATGAATCCTAAATTATTGATTGGATAAAGTGACTGATAATCCACCGTGATCAAAAACACTAGTCTGCGCTTCCATGGCCAATCGGCTAAGACGATTTGTGATTTACCCTTCAGAGATCTTACGACAGCGACTACGCCCATATGATCCGTCTATTTCATTAGAAGGTCGATGGTGAGGTCTTCCGATCGTATAAAATAAGGGTAGTCTGGATTAAAATTGGATGTTGAGGTTTTATGGCGCAAGGTCCAAACACGGACAAGCTGCGCCAAGCTCAATAAAAATTATGTATACATTAAAGTTTTAAAAGGAAATGTGAAAGAAATCAAGCGCAAGAATTTTTATCAGGATAAAAGTTATTCAAAAATTGTATTAAAAATTAACGCACCAAATTTGATGATTTGAAACATGTTCACTATATAGTGACATGATGTATAACATAACAGGTACATTTTGAGTATGAAAGAATTAGATGAGACTTAAAAATCAACTAAACTTAATAAAAGCGAAAATGTTTGAATGGGGTTTTTCCCCAATACCCATTGAGCTAGTAGCCTTCGAGTTGTAGGCGGGGCAGCTTCGATTCCTGTCAGGTGCATTCTTCCCTGGGTGTATTTCTCTACTGTGTCAGTAAATCTTTCATTGTGTTTGTGTCTATTACTTGATATTGTATGTCGTGTCTGGTGCAGCATGGCCAAATATGGCCTTGCGCCATAAAACCATCAAACCAACCAACGTCAGCTTATGAATAAGACGAAATATAAATGACGTATTTTAAGTTTCCGGATCATATCAATGCAAAAAAATACGGCAAAGTTTTTACAAAAAAATATAACATAGAAATAAAACTAAAAACCTGGTTCTGTGAGAACATTGTTTTAGTATCGATAAAATCAATAGTTATTCCTATAAAAAAAGATTGAAGGAATTGAACCTGCGCCACCTACGGCACGTAGACTTCTAGCTCGGAAAGTAAACCCATAGACAGGAAATATAAAAAGACTGAGCATTGCTATTGAGATCTTTAAAAAGTGTGCCGACTAGTAATCATGTGACTGCTCTATGAAAAATATATTTGGTTGGCCGATTTGGCATTTTATCACCTTGTATGGGGTTATTATAGAGTAGATGTGGGAATAAAAGTGGCGATAAAGCGGCGATAAAAATGGTGAAATCACCAGTCTACTATGTTGCGTGGACCAATCATATGACGAATCACTGAATGGTCGTCTTCTCCCGTCCCGTGTCTCGTCGCCTCCTGTCATCACTTATGATTCTGGGCTTAACCCTCAAGATGGTTGTGTCGACGAGTTATCTTGTCAGCAAAACTGACCAAATCTTGATGGACGAGATATCTCGTTCATCAAGCTCTCGTAGTCATAAGAAAACTGATCTCGTCATCATAAAAAAACGGCAATATTTTGACGAGCTTTTTCGTCATTAGCAAAATTGGTCAGATGTTGATGGACAAGATATCTCGTCTAAGCCACACGGAGGGTTGATGCTATTAACTTACGAGTACAGAAGTACTTTACTCACTGTTGAACAAAACTATTTGCTTCAGGAGGTCGTACTCTGTATCATCCAGACGCAAGTTCCTGATCTCCTGTATAAGATTTTGAAGAGCCGTCAATGCTGCAGAAAGTCTAGAAGCTCTGTCTGGATCAGGATCTTTTTCTGTAAAGAAATCACACACTCCCGTCAAAAAAGGGTATTTTTATTTCTCGCTGTCATTTTTATACATTTTAGTTATTTTATAGGTCATTTATTCACATTTTAGCTATTTTATAGAACATTGTTATACATTTTAGTTATTTTATAGGTCATTGTTATACATTTTAGTTATTTTTATACATTTCAGTTATTTTATAGGTCATTTTTATACATTTTAGTTATTTTATTGGTGATTTTTCACATTTTAGCTATTTTATAGGTCATTTTTTTCCCATTTTAGTTATTTTATAGAACATTTTCATATGATTTAATTATTTTATAGGTCATTTTTTCACATTTAATTATTTTATAGATAATTTCTCCCACTAGTTATTTTATAGAACATTTTTATATATTTTATTTATTTATTGTTATTTTTATACATTTTAGTTATTTTATATAGGTCATTTTTCACATTTTAGTCATTTTATAGAACATTTTTATACATTTTAGTTATTTTAAAGAACATTTTTAAAAAATTTAGTTATTTCATAGAACATTTTTATATATTTTAGTCATTTCATAGAACATTTTTATACATTTTAATTATTTTATAGGTCATTTTTTCACACAAGTTATTTTATAGACAATTTTTTCCCAATTTAGTTATTTTATAGAATATTTTTTATCCATTTTAGTTATTTTACAGGTCATTTTTAGGCATTTTAGTTATTTTATATAGGTCATTTTTCACATTTTAGTCATCTTATAGAACTTTTTTATACATTTTAGTTATTTTATAGAACATTTTAAAAAAATTAGTTATTTCATAGTAAACATCATCTATATTATTTCTATAGTATAGATCCCTTTTACTCCTCTTACACGCGACGAATCTTAACACACACACACACACACACACACACACCACACACACACACACACACACACACACACACACACACACACACACACACACACACAAGTGAGGTATCAAAAGAAAGAGAATTTCCCATAGCACTGACGAATCCTTTCTATTTCTCCAAGGTGTGAGGATGGGGGCTAAAAACAATTCGATCCCCATAGGAATAACATTGAGTATAAAACGATTACAGTACGCAACTCAGTTTGTTTAACCAGTATTGACGGAAAAAAACAACTTTTCCAATAAAATTGTTTTACCAGTATATATTACTCGGAAAACAATTTTTTTCATCTATATTATTTCTATAGTATAGATCTCTTTTACGCCTCTTACAAGCGACGAATTATTTATTTCTGTATTGAACTGGTTTTTCATTCCTTTCCATAATATCAACAATTTATGAATATGTGATTTGATAATATGAGGATATTAAACGACGTATGTTCCACGCGAGGTTAAAATTTGAAAAAAATTTTAAAAATATACAACTTAGCATTTTTTTTGTGAATTCTAGAGTTAAGATAATTTTATTAGGCCTTTCGCGGAAGAATTGCGTGCTTTACACAAATGGTTGGAGCAACGCTAACAGTGATCTCAAGGAGGAAGTGTTGTAAATAGTGATTAAATAAACTTTTTTGATATTTTGGTTATCAAAACATTCCTTTTTTTGGTTACATATTTTGATTATCAAAAACCCTTACAACGGGATAGGGGGTGAAATTGTTCATGCAGGAATTCTCGCACGGGCAAGCTAGTTTTTATATATTCTAGTTGTTCTTATGTCATTTTTATACATTTTAGTAATTTTATTGGTGGTTTTTCCCATTTTGGTTATTTAGTTAGTTTAATTAGTTATTTTAAAGGTAATTTTTTTCCCATTTTAGTTATTTGAAAGGTCATATTTATACATTTTTTAATTCAACAAAATCCGGGCTCTGGCATAATTAATGATAATGAATACTTACGAATAACGCTCAGGAGGTCAGCTATACTTGGCATATTGAACTGAGCAGCTATGATTATATATAGTGCCTTCCACGCACTACGTACCATAATCAGCTAAAATAAACAAGATAACAAGTTACAAATATATATCTGCTTGCTCAAATCCCGAAGTAACTATTTGCACGATAATACTAAATTTTTTATGAATGAGTATTCTCTGGGAACATCAGGTATTCGAATTCGATATGCGCGCCGGGTAAGCGTATTCAGAGAGCCGTAGGTTGTCCGCGGACCTGATAAAAACATTTGGAGGGCAGTATCTGGACTCGGACATGAGATCAATCTATCCGCTACAACTGATTTGTCTTGCGCGTACGTTTTTGTTGAAGGGCTAGTTAAACTTCATCCTGGCGAAAATAAGAGTTATTTCTCAAATAGTTGTGTCCATTTCTGAGTCTGGCCGAGTTGGAAGAGTAACGGATTAGCAACCGGAGGGTTGCAAGTTCGAATCCAAACAAAGACCGTCGTGTACAAAGGGGGGCTGGTGCACGTTAAATCTGTCGTGGCCTCAAATGTACTCACGTTGGAATGGTGTGGAAGTTTGGAGAGTGGTTTGACCTCGTCATCTGACAGCGGTTCAAAATTACGTGGTGTTGTCCTCGAATCTTTCCATTCGGGTTTGATCCCGGACCGTCGCCAATAGCCCGTTGTGTTGCTCCAGTGCTACGTTAATT
Source organism: Meta bourneti (assembly GCA_933210815.1). Lineage (NCBI taxonomy): Eukaryota > Metazoa > Arthropoda > Arachnida > Araneae > Tetragnathidae > Meta > Meta bourneti. Next base: position 6,873,550 of record OW119930.1, read on the forward strand.
AAAATACGACTTACCTACCGTTTCATGTAAATTTGAAGGATTAAAACGTTCCGTTTGATTTTAGTGCAGGGCTTAAGGTTGCATCGTTCCTTGCTCTCTTTTCTATTTTAACATGCCTTCTGTATTTAGTGTTATAGATAAGTTTCGGGGCATTCTTTCGCGAAATTTGAAGTTCAATTTTCCTGGTGGTAGGGCATTTTTAGGAAGTTAAGGAGTGGTTAGTCGTTTATTTTGTGTTCATTTATGTCAGGATATGTAGATTTTTTTTATTTACTTAAAGAATCGGGATAAATTAAATCGGACTTTTTGTGAGATAAATGCAACGTTCCGATGAAGTTTGCTGCAAAAAAATTCGCTCTCAAACTGTTAAACTTGGATTTGCAGAAGAGTTCGAGTTAAGAAAAACGATGTTTTTAAGTTTTTTAACTATTTCCGTTAATTATTTTCCGCTAAGTAAAACTTTTTTTCTGAGAATTTCTTCCTTAAAAAACGCGCCAAAAGCGTTGAAACAAAAGTATCGTTATTTCAAAGCTGTAATAAAAAAAAATTTCACCTAAAATCAGAAATAGGGAAGAACGCGTTTTTAAATGCGTTATCAAATCAACATCGGGAGTGCAGATGGGAGAAGGCGGAGCACCATATAAGGCCCACCTACCTGAGATTTCATTGGCAGATGGTTGAAGACAGGATGGTAGTTCACCCACTCCAATTCCCAAAATATCACTTCCGCTGAGTATTCCAAAGGGTCTCTCGAAGAAGGGGCTTTCGAACGTGGTAATTTCATAACTGGAACTGAAGAGTACTGAAAAAGTAACGTAAAAAATTAGTAAGTGTGGAAAGAGATTATTAAAAGGTATAACACACAAGTTGGTACAGCATAAAAACATTTTTGCGGCAAACGCTTTCGGCGTGCTTTTTATGTCGCTAAGGTTGGTAGGTAGGTATTTAATTAACGTCACATTGGAGCAACACAACGGGCTATTGGCCGCGATCCGGGATCATTCATGCTTTTGCAAATGGCAGCCTTCACCTTTCACGCTTTCGCACCTTTCCAAAATTCGACTGACCCAAAGTCCGAGTTCGATTGGGTTTGTTGCCTATTTTGAATCGCCATTTCTAATGACATTGATTTTACATACATATTCTTTTATGAATAAAAATTAACTAGCAATTAAATCTATTCATTCAGTTATACGGAGTGGAGAATTTAATGATTAGAAATCGTGATTCAAAACCACTGAACCACTTAGAAACCTTTCTTATTAGTTAGCAACTAACAGAAATCAATTTAATGAAATGATAGAAATTATTAACGATTAATTTTAACTGTTGATAGCTGTTCAAATTAGGGTGGAGATGTCGAATTCGGGGCACTGGCGATTTCTCGCCAAACATGGTAACCCTGTGGTTTTGTCCGGGTTTGTCGTTTTGGCTTTATGGCAACCCTATGAGGGGTTTTTTTTTCAAGGGAAGATCGCTCCCCTATGAGGTGATTTTTTTCCCAAGGGAAGATCGCTCCTTATTAGGAAATGTGGATGTTTTGCGTTCTCTGATTGGTCAGCCGTTTTGAAATTCGGATTTTTTTGCGCTCTCTGATTGCTTAGAATGATTTTAATTGCTTACCGCTTAAACGAAGTTAGCAAAGGTCACAACGTTCTTTGCATTCTGTGCGTTACTGTCTTATTGAAATTTTGTGCTTTCCGCTGGATTTCCCAAATTCGGAATACAGTTTTTTTAAGTAAGTGGCTGATTTCTCTTGATTTTTTGGTTTTTTTTTTTTAATTTTGGTAATTTGAAATTCAATTTATTAATTATCGTTCGTGATTTTATAGATTTATTAGCCGCTCACTTCCCTTAATTAGGTATGGCAGTAGATGGTTTGACTGGACGAATAAATGCTTATTTTTTTGGAAAAATGTATGATGAATCTGTAGCGAATCCGGAAAGCTTGAAAGTAATTGAATGGTGTCAGAGAGTTGGTTTGATTGCTAAAAGTGTTAAATGTCCTGAATGTGGGAGTGAAATGTCTTTGAAAGCGAGAAAGGATTGTGGCGATAGGTACGAATGGCTGTGTAGAAAGGATGGACATAAGCGAAAGCGATCGGTGCGAAAGGGAACGTGGTTTGAAAATAGTAATTTGCATATGTGTAAGATTCTTTTGATTACATGGTACTGGGTGAATGAAATGCCAATTAAATGTGTTATGAATGAAATGGGTGTGGCGACCCATACGATGACTGACTGGTTTAATTTTTGTAGAGAAGTGTGTTTGGATGCTTGCTTGAAATTTAATGGTAAGATTGGAGGAGAAGGAAAGACTGTTGAAATTGATGAGAGTAAGTTTGGCAAAAGGAAGTTTAATAGGGGTAGACGAGTGGAAGGTAAATGGGTGTTTGGTGGAATTGAAAGGGGTACGGACAAATGTTTTATGGTTGTTGTGAATGAAAGGAGTAAGGCTGTGTTGTCTGAAATTATACGCGAAAGGATTTTGCCGGGAACTACCATAGTGTCTGACTGTTGGAAGTCTTATGCTGGTATTGATAACCCTAAAGACAAAGAATTCAGGGGTTATCGATTCGAGCATCTGACGGTCAACCATAGTGAACACTTTAAGGACCCGGCTACAGGAGCCCATACCAACGCAATTGAGGGGACGTGGGGTGCCGTCAAACGATCACTGAAGGGAACAAGTTCAGTCAAGGATCAATTTGACGGTTACCTTGCCGAATACATCTGGCGGCGGCAACACATGGGAACAGAAATCCAGCGGATGTTTCTGGCATTTGTGGCAGAAATTGTCCGTAATTTCAACCCAGAAGATTAGACCGTAAGTTTAATTTTTCTTTACTTTTCATTGTTTATTTGTGCATTCCTCATTTTAACTTGCGATTATAACATCGAATCGTCAAGATGGACGCCATACCGGTATTGGACGCCATTTTGATTTGGCGACAAAAATTGCTTGGCGACAAACATGCCCCGGATTCTACATCTTTACCCAAATTAGCTCTAACAAGTGATTTCTAGAAATTTTGTAATTTAAGCTTTCTATTTACACAAAATTTTATTTAAAATTTTTAATTTAATTTGAGGGTAGTTAGGTTTGTAGGTAGTTGAATTTTAATCACACTGGAGCAACACAACAGGCTGTCGGTGACGGTCCGAGATCCACCCCGAAGGGAAAGATCCATGGAAAACACCGTAATTTAGAACCATGGTCGGTTGACGTAGTCAACACTTGAGCTGCTGGCACCCCAGTCTGGAGAATGCCACACCACTCCAACGTGAGAGCATTGGAGGCCACGACAGATTTAAGGTGTACCAGCCCTCACGTACACGACGGTCTTTGTTTGGATCGAGTTTCGAACTCGCAACCCTCCGGCTGCTAATCAATTACTGGAATACAACAGCTCCTTGATTCAATTTGAATTGCTTCTATCCCAATTACATTAGGGGCCTCGGTAGCCCAGTTTGAAGAGTAGCGGATCAGCAACCGCAAAGTTGCGAGTTTGAAACTCGATCCAACCACAGACCGTCGTGTACGTGGAGGCTGGTCTCAAATGTCCTCTAATTAAGGGGGTGAGGGAGTTCGGAAAGTGGGGTGCCAGCTCACTTGCGACTTCGTCATCTGATGGCGAGGTGTTGTCCTCGGATCGGTAGCTCCAGTGTGACGTTAATTCAACGACCTACCCGATTACATTCATCGACAACTGTAAACTGCTATTTTCTAATAACGCTGTTACTTAAGCTGCTATTTTCTAATAACACTGCTACTTAAGCTGCCATTTTCTAATAACGCTGTTACTTAAGCTGCTGTCCAAATAACAGCCGATCTCTTAATCTTACCTGCGGTACGGGGTAGAACACGGGAGTGGGCATGCCCAAGTAGATTGGATTTGAAGTGGAGGGTGTTGGGTTGACCATGGGTTGGTAGACGGAGTTGATCGGGAAAGCCGAGTATATGGGCCCCTGGGGTGGAAGGGGCGGAGGGAAGGGAGGCGAAGGGATGGACGACGGACTCCAGGACTCCCTGAGCATCATGGCCGCCTGTCGATTCCTGGTGGCATTCCGGGGACCTCTTTCGTGTTGGACCGCTGAAAAGAAACAGAAGTGAGTGAAGCAGGGATATAAATGGAATTCTGGTCTGTGTACTTCGAAGAAAAATTAGCCGCGCCTAAGCAAACCAACAGTGGTGCACTCTAGTAAGATAGCCGATGACCTTGCTTGAGTCCACTTGGAAAGGTATTCTCCAGAGAGTTGACATTCACGTGATTTAGAGCGAGTCTATACGTTAAACTAGGAGGCAGGTTATGTTTTTAACTCGCAGTTTTACGTTGGAAATACATATACATAGTTTTACATAATTAAGTACAGATTATTTAATGCATAACTCGGGATTTATTTCTAAGAAAGTTTCTCTCTACCTTCGTCATATCAGGATATCCCCTTTGGGGCACAGCTTTAGGTGTGTACGGGCATCTCAACCCCGAGGTACCGAAGTGATCTGTCGTCCTTTCTGTTTCATCCTCGCCTAACCTTCTGCTTTTTGCTTTTTCTCCCTCCCTCGTTGTTGACTCATGTTTGGCGCAGCTTTGCCAAATATGGCCCTTGAGCCACAAAATCCAAAACCAGCCATACCACGGTTTATTCTTGTCCATCAAGAAGCACGATATATCGAGGGCATTGCTGTACTTTGCAATCCGGTCTATTTCGAAATTGTAAATGTTATCAGTGACGACAAGATACATGAATCCCACATTGTTAGATACATGATATGCAGTATACAATTATCCCTGACACATGATATACTGAAGATATTCTTCTATTCCTTTTTGCCGCATATGCCCCGTGTTTTTTTCACTGCATGTTATGTTGTCCAATCCGCCAATTACCGGTCCTCCAGAGGGCCGAGTCACCCCCCCCAAACTGAGCGTGTCCCTTCCATGTCAAATCACATCGACCCCTGCAAAAGCAGCATCGTTTTCACCCCGTCCACTTTGCGTGAAATAATCACAGCACACGAATTATACTCACGAAAGCAAAAAAATCATTCGTCATTGATACGGGAATGGGCATCAATTAGTGCAGGTGCTCCCATCCCAACATCCTCCCCCTCTCGGGTGCTCGTGTTTTTGTTCGCCCACCGAGTTCCAGTCCTCGAACGCGATCGGGGGTCCTCCTGATCCCGGCAGGCCCCTCCCAATTCGGTTTTTCTGCTCGAAAGGGGGCCTTTGTGACGCAACGGGGGCCTGTTATCGATCCTCTCCCTCTCCTTTCAATGCACCTGGTGAGATCGTGTACTTGGAACACATTCGAACGCATCCCCCCCTTCCGTAGAATGATTCCGAATGCCTCGTCGGTTTAAATAACTCGAGATGGGTTTTACTCTTTTTTTATTCGTGTTCTTTTCGGAACTTTTCGAGAGAGTGCTTCGCTTGTGAAAATGAGACCGCTTTTTGTGTGTGCTGGCTGGGAGAGTTCCGAAGCCCCCTTTTTTTTCTGGGCTGGCACACCCTCGAGTCGACCCTCCCCCCGATCTGGGGGAGGGGTGTGAATGATCCTTTGATCGACTTCTCTTTTGATTGCGAGTCACCCAGTCACAGCGGACGCCATCAAAAGACGCCATGAGTCAAAGTACTTCAGGTATTGGCTTTCCCTTCGGCGGCAAAAGTCTCAAGTCCCTTTGCTTTTCTGGTTCATTTGAAAAAAAAAAGGTGAACTTTTGAGGTGCTCTAAGGTTCATTTCACTGCGACTTAACCAAATTCAGATAATCCCACCTAAATGACCATAGACTGACATGCCAAACCAAATTTTTTCAAACCATCATCAGACTCAGTTCTTGGTTGAGTCCACTTGGAAAGGTATTCTCCTGAGATTTGACACTCGCGTGGTTTTAACGAGTCTATTCGTTAAACTAGGAGGCAGGTTATGTTTTTAAATATAGGCAGTTTTACATTATAAATACAAATATTTAGTTTTAAGTAATTAAAAAGTACATATTGTTACGACCCCTGTTGACAGAGGGCGCTGCACGAGCCCTTGATGTGATCACCTCACCTCTTGTAACTGTACCAGCAACCCTTGTACATCGAGCGATCCCGCGATCACACTCCCCGTGGAGACAGTAAAATTGTGTCGTTCATACAGTCCTAACACTACTCAAGTTTGAGTAATAAGCTATCGACCCCACACATATTATTTAATGCATAATTTGCGATTTATTTCTAATTAAGTTTCTCAAAAATTTCGTCATACCGCGATTTGCCTTTAGGGGCGCATCTTTTGGTATGTACGGGCATCTCAACACCGAGGTACCCTAGTGATATGTCGTCCTTTCTGTTTCATCCTCGCCTAACCTTCTGCTTTTGCTTTTTCTCCCTCCTCTTTGTTGACTCATGTTTGGCTCAGCTTTGCCAAATATGGCCCTTGTGCCATAAAATCCAAAACCAGCCATACCACGGTTTATTCTTGTCTATCAAGAAGCACGATATATCAAACTCGAGGTACCCTAGTGATTTTTTCTTTTCCCATGGGGTTTTACTGCCTCTGGTAAACATGGGGATCACGACCCCAGAATGTCCAAGCGATCGTTCCTTCTTTTCACAATTACTTGGCATTGCCTGGCGTTTGGCGCAGCTTGGTCAAACATGGCTCTTGCGCCATAAAACCAAAAACCAACCAACAAACCCTGTTCATAGGAACATCAGATCAGTTTTGATGGATGGAGGAAATTTCTGCTGGCAAAAATAAATGTTGTTATACTTCCAAAGGATCAATGTGAATGTTACACTGAAAGTGCATTCAAAACGAGCAAATTTTATCGTATTATGGTAAGCGACTGATGTATCTAAAATATCGCGGCTCTATACCTTTTCAATTTGATATATACACGGGACGCTTAGGTGACTGTTCAGCCAACTCATCACACACATAAGTTGCTCCTAAGATTTTCCATCTGCTTTTGTCTGATTATCACTTCCTGTATTTAAATTAATTGCATTTGGTAACTCCACTTTAGCTTGTTGGTAAATAGGTTGGCAGGACAGTTTTGGAGTGATGGAGAACCCCTGGGTCAAAGACCCTCAACCTCTTGTGAAGTGCTTGCCGAACAGAACAGATGTGAGTTCGTCAGAGCCTTTTATAGGTTTTGCTGGGACTTAGAGAAGGGGTATGGCGGATGGGTGTTGGTGTTTTGTAATCCTGAGACACATGCTTACTGCCATCTTTCGCCAGTGGGTAAGCATGTTCATTTCCAGATAATACGCAAGCTTGAAGTATGGCGCATAATACTCCAGCCTGCTATCTTACGATTATTTATCCGTCTCTTAGTGTTATGGACTTTATAGTTATCGCTAGATCGGTTGGATTGAGTTTTTCGGCGCAAGGGCCATATTTGGCCAAGCTGCCCCAAACACCACAAGACAGACAATTTCAATTAATGGACACATACAATGAAAGTTTTACTAACACAGAAGACAGAAATACACCCAGTGAGAAAGCGAACCTGTGCCGCCTACAACTCACAGGTTGCTAACGCAGTGGACAAACCCACTGAGCCACGAAGGTCTCAGTTATCGCTAGGGCCAGAACTGGAAAGTTAATATTTCATCCTGTGAGTCACAACGAGGTATTCAACTTAGTTTTCCTTACCAGAGTTCACTGAAGTTCTTAGCAGCTTATCAGATGGACTATGTAATAAGAGAATCACTTATTCGCATAGAAAGCATGCATGGGATGATTCGTGCGCTTAGTGTACTTACCATCTCTGTTCATTCCCACTTCCAGGCACTTCTGGAGCCTGCAGGCCCTGCATTGGTTCCTACGAGTCTTGTCAATGTGGCATGGTTCCAATGTTTTGATTTGCGCCTTGCACGTGTACTTGCGATTCTTTCGTATCGACCTCTGCAAAAAAAGGAAATACGTTGCTAAGTCTATTCTCTCTCATTCAACCCGTTTGTAGTCCGCTTGGAAGAGTCGCGAATTAGCAACCGGAGAGTTACTTAAGGTATCCGAACACGTTCGAGACCCTTTTTTTTTAAATGTGGTATAGTAAAATTTTAATGATATTTTTATATTTAGTGTTATTAAACAATAGCATTGGGCTATAAATATTTAAAATATGTATTAACAATTTTGTAAAAATGATAATTATGTATGAAATTTTAAAGAAATTTGTCAAAAACTTCAAATGTGCTACATGAAAATTTATTCAACCAATTTGAAAAATGATACAATCAAAATAAACTACATGCATTTTTCTAGGGAATGAACTAGAATCAAAAGGATATTTAAATAAACAAAAATTAGACAAGCGGTCAAAAGATGAATACAAGATTTTTGATGATTTTACAGTCAATATTTCTTAAATAAATGGCCATAATTTAAAAACTTTTCAACTCAGCAAAATTCTTTTAGTTCATTCCCTAGTCAACATTATAAAGAACAAATTTTCGAAGTTTTACGTGAATCCATCTATATCTTTTTGTGTTATAACATTTGAAGTGAGGAAAAATAATGCATAAAAATTAATTTAGAGAAAATGCATTTGAAGTGTTAATTGTTATGTTTTTAATTTAAATAAACAGCCAGAGAAGAATTATTTAAACATTTGAGAAATCTTTCTAAAATTATATTTGTAAAAAAAAAGTAAGTTTTAAATTTAAATTTCGACAGGTTTTTGGTCTTTTCACGGCCATTTCCGGTGTTTTCCATACCTACTTCCGGTTTTCCCACCTTGATTAAAATCTTAATATCTCTGCAACTAATTAACTTAGAGACAAAATCAAATATATTTTGGAAAGTTAAGTAAATGCTCTATCAAATGAGATCAAAACCTTTTTTGGGGGATTATTGGTCAAAAATGACATTTTCAACGTGTTCGGATACCTTAAATTGTTACAGGGTGCATTCTTAATTGTTTTAATATATTTTGTGGAGTTCTTTAGGTCCTCTCGGAACCGCGGTAGCCCAGTTGGAAGAGCAACGGATTAGCAACCGGAGGACTGCGAGTTCGAAACTCGGTCTAGCCAAAGAACGCCATGTATGTGGAGGCTGGTTCACGTTAAATCTGTCGTTACCTCGTGTCCTCACGTTGGAATGGCGTGGAAGTATGGAGAGTGGGATGCCAGCTTAGGTGTTGACCTCGTCATCGGACCATGGTTCAAAAGGACGAGGTGTTGTCCTCTGACCTCTCCCTTCAGGATGGATCCCGGACCGTCGCCAATAGCCCGATAAGACAATTCTCATTCGATAGAAAGGGGTGGTAGCCCGTTTGGAAAAGCAACGGATTAGTCAAGAGTTCGAAACTCTAGGGTTAAGAGTTCGAAACTATCCAACCGAAGACCGTTGTGTATGTGGGGGCTGGTGCACGTTAAGTCTGTCGTGACCTCAAGTGTCTTCACGTTGGCGCGGTGTGGAAGTTTGGAGAGTGGGGTGCCAGCTCAGGTGCTGACCTCGTCAGCTCACCGTGGTTCTGAATTCGATGGTAATGAACATTAAGAAGGTATTTCATGCAATTTCAGTTTTCTCAGCGTCGCTGCTAGTCAGCTTTAATCTTGTTGAGTCGAAATTTTCTTGGGATTCATTCATTTTGTATAGTCATGACTTTTTAGCGAAAAAATTTGGTTTTTGGAAAAGTATTGGCACTTTTGTAAAAAAAACTCCAAATTCTCAGAGGGTCAATATCAAATAACTGTAGAAATTGCTTTTATTTGTGGATATTTCTCAGGTGAAACGTAATGCGCAATTCAAAACCTTTTCTATTAGCGTTGAAAGGCTTATAGATTTTTAGGGCTGAGAATCTGAAAATAGTAAGTCGGATCTCTTTTTGGAAACATTAGAAATTTCTGTTACATTTTATAGCTCCTTATTACATGTGATTTTATTTCTCAATGTATTATTACAAAATGTACAATTTATGAGATCGTTTCCTAAATATTTTGTTCTGTGGTTGTAAGATTAACAAGTGGGACAGATTGTCGATAACCAATTTTTCGACATGTAGAAAAAGTAACTTTATACTAATTTTCAGAATAAGTAGGGATTTTAGAATGCAGTAGTATGATGAATTTCTACACACTAACTAGATTTTTATTACTAGATAGATTTTATTCATTCTGTGTGTTAATTCCTTAAAATGTGTTTCACAACACTTCATTAAGTTATATGGATGAGCTAGAATATTTAAATTTCAGCACATTACGAAGCAAAACCTGGATTAAAACATTTCTTTTAATTAATTAAAAGGCCTTTAAATATGTTGAGTAGGATTTATTTTACCAAATAATTGTAGAACACAAAAATAATCACAACTTACCTTAAAAAATCCAGCGCATCTGAAAACAAAGAACACAAAAATTATGAATACAAAATACTTAGTAATACATAAATAATAACTTTTTTAATGTTTAGGTTTTAAAATATTTAAGTTCTTTACATCTGAGAAAAATATTTCATAATAATTTGTTTTAAGAAATACAAAAGTTTCCGAGTTTAAATTGTTACGAAAATGGCGTAACTTTCAAGTTGTTTCCAGTTTTTGTTTCATAAAATAAAAAGGAAAAGGAACTTGATAATCAACATAATGTAGATGTTGAATAGCATTATTTTTCACTTGCATTCATTCAAACATGTTTGCCAAAGGTTGAGTAAAATTTCATTACTTGTTTTCATGAACAGTTCATGCAAGCGAAGCAAAATAAGAAAAAAATTGAATTTGTTCTTACAAAGGTTTATTTTGAATATATTTTCTTAACGTATGATTTACATAGTACTTCTATAATTATATCCTACATGTAAACCCATTTTTAAATTTTCGCAATTTAAATTTACATGAAAGCACTTAAATTTTTTTTATATCAAAGACAATGCTTTATAATAAAGCAACACTCAAAAACAGTTAGCAGTTTTATTCTTGCTACCTCATTGTGTTTTTCTAGGCTTATCTCATAGTTGTTACTTGCTTCAAGAGCAATTAGTAACAAATAATATTATAATTAGGTATGGAAAAGATTTTTCTACTAAATATGATGTAACTGAACGTAACTTTTCCAGAAAAGGAATCTTGGGGTAATGCTCGACCCCCAGTGAAAATAGGGGGCGTTGTGGAGCAAGGGTGGGGTAATAAGATGCTGAAAAAATTCAAGCTAACACTTATGCACTTGACCCTACAAACTCCCTATAATAATGCACTGTCATTGAATCTTAACTACAAAGAGGAACCGACTGCAAATAGTTGACTATGGAGATTTATGTATATAATTGTACATAAACGGTACAATATTGTGTGCTCACTGTCATTAGCAATTAATATTTGTTGATGTAGCACAACATCAAGCGCTTATACTTCTCATTAGTGATTATGTTTAAATTTACTGATTTGATTGATATTACTTACTAATTGCAGTGTGAGCATATTGTGAGTTTATGTATAATTTATTTTTTACATCATTTTAATTACTTTATCATTTCATTTACGAGTTGCTTTTTTCAAACCTGCCTTTTGAAGTTCAAAAATTGCAACACACATAGCTACATAAATATTTTGGTGAAACTGACTTGATTGATATTTACCAATAACAGTTAGCAATATTACGTGTTTATGAGCAGTTTATTTTTTGTTATTTCATTATAATAATTTTATAATTTCAGTTTTCAAGTTGTTGCTTTTTCCAATCTAGCTTTTTGGAGTTCTAAAATTTCATACGCAGCCACATAAATATTTTGGTGAAATTCAAAACTTATAGGCACAGCTACACTTGTAAATTGTTATTAGTTGAGATAGAGTTTCTCATAGGGGCCCCGAAAAGAATTGTCCTTGTAAAGGGGTGTTGAGCCAAAAAATGGTTGGGAAACTATGCTATAAAAGATTGCATAGCAATATAAGAAGCCATACATCTCATAACAATTTATATATTTAAGCTGCTGAGAGCTATTCGTAGTTTCATAATATATACAATAAACGTTTTGGGGAGGTGAATTTCAGCTTAGCATATAAAGCATTTAATGCAAAATGCCCCCTTCACAATCCTTCTCACGCCCTCTTGCCCTGTTGGAAAAATTAAAGAATCTTATCAACAATAAAAAGGTCGAATTAAAATCGTCTGTTGTCGGAGGGTCTCGCAGAATCCCTGTTGCCACACCCCACCAGAAGCGAGCAGAAAAGAAAACCCAGAACCCTCCCACAAATCGCATTTCTCACGATCCCCGACTGGCAGCTCCTCAAACAGGCACACGTGACCCGGGGTGCCCGTACCAACCACCGTGTGGCGCTGAGGCATCCCCCTTTGTTGGGCCCCTGACACAATATGGGGATCTCCCGGGATGGAGCTGTCGTTTTAATAAAAGGCGAAACCACCCCCATCTTCTGCTGGGGTGTTTAATTTATGAGGCTTCGGAGAGGGGGGTTGTTGTGATGATGGACGTTTGATGGAAGAAGTGAATTGAGTAATCGTCTGTTCCGTGATCTGGAAGGGTGCTTGGTCAAGGGCCCATGGGGATTGAGTTGGGGAGAAAAGCACCAACATTATTTCAAAGCGTACCTTAGTTTTGAATCTGATTAAAATACAATACTGGTATGATTTCGTCTACTTTTACTATAACCAGCGTTGGGCGTAATCAAGTAATTTTTTCTATTGATTGATTAGTTAACTAAAATTTCAATCACGACTGAAGTTAATCGGATTGAAAAATTAGTCATAATCATGACTTCATTAATCATTCAATCGTTAGTTTTAGTCATTTATATATAAACTAAATTCCTATAGTTGAGGTATAAAAAATTATTTTAGCGATATTTTTACTCTCAATTTCCATGATTTTTTCGAAACCCGAATCGATTCAAAATATCATTGCTGTGAAACAAGCTGACCTAACCAACATATTTGGTTTGCTTCTAGTAGCGTTACGTGAATTTTGTTACGCTGTAAAATATAAACCAATAAACAATTTCATCCTGTTATCCTCGTTTTCATTTCATTGTAATTTCCCCTTCGACGTGTGGATAGAAATGTATTTTATTGCAAAACTCAGCACAGTCACGTGCTATTTTTACTAGATTCAGTATGTAGGAAGGAGGCCCAATTTCATTTATAATTTTTAGTCGTGATTACTTGATTAGAACTAAAACTAAATCAGTCCTTAGTTGACGTGGAAGGACTAAAAACAAATCGATCGTTTCTCATTAGTTATGATTTATTTTTAGCCATTACTTTTTAATCATTAATCAGGTTAAATTCAGCTGCATTGTAATGTCGTGATCCATGTCTCAAGGTGAAAACACTTCCCCCGTTGTTTCAAACAATAAAATAAAATATTTTACCATTACACTGAGTCTCGGAATACCCTATATAGTTGATGAAATAATTTATTGATGCGTTTTTCTCCGGACTGAAGAGATTTAACAGTTGTAATTTCTTTGTCAGTTCAGTTCGAGTTTTTCAAGTCTCCAATATGCATAATTTAAGCAGTAGGCCCCTGTCTAATTTGCCCTGGTGTAACAAAAAGTGACTGCACAGTGTCAGATTAAACCAAACCAACATATACAAGATGGGCATCACGCTGCATCATTATGCATCAAAACTACAGAACCAATTCTTGTTACTGTTTCTAATAACGAGATATCTCGTCCATCAAGATCTGATTAGTTTTGCTAATGACGATATACCTCGTCGAGACAACCAGGGCTAGGCATGTTCCCAAGTGGTCAAAATCTAGTACGGACAAAAATTGGTTGATTGGTTTTGGGTTTTATATCGCAAAGGCCATGTTTGGCCAAGCTGCGCCAAACACAAAACAGACAACTTCAAGTAATTATGAAAAAAAAAGGGCGAAAAGAAGAAAGTCGAGAATTATCGTTTGGGTATCCTGGGGTCGCGATCCCCATACTTCCCAAAGCGATTAAACCCCGTAGAAAAAGAATAGATCTCTAGGGTACCTCGGGTTCGTGAAGCCTGTACATACCGAAAAAGTTCTTCCAAGGGGGAAAGATTGTTGGAAAGCAAAACTTTTAAATCTACCCATCAATCCTTTTAGAAGACATAATGACTTCTGCGAAACCAATCTGTCTTCATCAAGTGACATTTTTTTAGCTTATCTTCTCTCGTGCAGACAGAGTTTCCCTTTCTAATCATGCCCACTGTACTAACGACCCAGTTTTTGATGAACCACCCACCAAAAAAAAACCACATCATTACCATCAACCACCCATCACCTCCAGATGGTTTTGATGCACTACCCAGAGGTGACCGGTAGCCCCAGGGCCCACAGCAACCGTGGTCAATTAGCAACAAACATGTTGACGATTTTTGTCCAAGATCGCATAATGAGGTCCCATCAAGCGATAAAGCTATCGCTCGGTGAGGGGTCCCACGAGGAGCCCCCCGCCTGTTCGGGACAGAAGGCGGTCCCCTCTTGGTCCCCGGGGGATGTTTTCCTCACTTCAAGTGGCGGGAATCAAAAACCGGGAGTCGATATTCGTTCCCCTCGTCCCTTCCATAATGGCAGGCTGTGGGTGACACCTCCTACAGCCCATTGTAGGGGAGATTCATAAGTAAGCACGTTTGGGTTGGCAGAGAGTTCTGCATAAGTGAGCTGTTGCTTTGGTGAAAGGTCGTGATTGCGTTCAACGACAGTAACCGTTGCTTAAAAACAGTCAACAGGTTATATTGAGTATAAAATGGAGGAGGAAGGCCCTTTGTGAAGCAAATTCATAAGCAAATTTTCCGGAACAGTCTGAACTGTTGGTTTTGGAAAGGACGCTGTTTTGACTCCAACAGCATTCTTCATTGATTAACCCCATAACTTTTGCCAGATGTGTAAAATTTATGTTCTGTATACACATTCATATCGCTGTCAATCTAGGGTTAATTTCATGAGGTTACCAATCCATAGTTAATCTCATAGCGTTACCAATTTAGGGTAAATGTCATAATGTTACCAATATAGGGTTGATTTCATAACGTTACCATTCTAGGGTTAATCTCCTTAAGTTACCAATCTAGGGTTATTCTCAAAACGGTATCAATCTAGTTTTAATTTCATAACGATACCAATTTAGGGTTAACTTCATAACGATACCAATTTACGGTTAACCTCATAAAATTACCAACCTCATCTTAATTTCAAAATGCTAGCAATCTAGGATTAATCTCATAACGTTATCAATCTAATTTTAATTTCATAACGCTACCAATATAGGGTTAATTTCATAACGATACCAATTTCGAGTTAACCTAGGCCAATACCAATTTAGGATTAATCTAGGGTCAAAAGCTGAACTGTCATCGTTTCAGTTGCGTTTTAAACAAGGAATCTGAGCTACATCTCTTTATTGCTAGGATTAATGAGAAGGCAGGTTTATGAGAGGAAACGCTTCGATTCAAATGCTCTGCTTTTTGTGCATTGAATGATTCTGAGTCTTCGGTCAAAGGAGTGCTTTTAGGTCAAAAATAAAGAATGAAAAATTATTTAGTGTTTCACGCCATGTACATTGTTAGTTAATTAACATATTTGAAACCTGTAAACTGGCTATCAGCATAACCCAATTTTTAAAGCAAAATACTTCTGTAATGCATAATTGCATGTACTTACCCATCACATGAGTAGATGCCGTAGTGCTTGCCAGATGAGAGATCCTTGCACACTTTGCAGTAGACA
This sequence comes from Meta bourneti, assembly GCA_933210815.1. Lineage (NCBI taxonomy): Eukaryota > Metazoa > Arthropoda > Arachnida > Araneae > Tetragnathidae > Meta > Meta bourneti. The sequence continues at coordinate 6,889,205 of OW119930.1, forward strand.
TCGGTTAATATGCGATCTGTGAAATGAAAGATAGAAACACTTTCTTAAATGAAAACTTATAAAATTTATGTAATTATTCTACACTGTACTCTAAAAACTTCAATTAAGACAAGTAAACATTTATGGAGATAAAGTTAGAATATGAATATATCGTCGGCTTACAAGTGAAACATTTCATGTCAAAAAACATAGTTCCGGGAAAATGACTGGGAAAAGTTCTGCTCCCTAAGCTTTACTCATTGTGCTTTCCAAAAAGGAATCTATACTTCATGAAAAAAATGACCTAGTGGACTTCAGTTCCTAAGCCTAAAGATCACCCCATTCTGGTTTTTTTTTTTTTTTGGGGGGGGGGTTATATATATATATATATATATATATATATATATATATATGGCGTAACGGCCATATTTGGCCATGCTGCGTTAGAGTCAGTCAGACATACAAAATCAAATAATAGACACAAGACACCCAATATCAAGTGATAGACACAATGAAAGTGTCACTGACACCGAAGAGATAATAGCCCGTTGTGCTTGTTGCTCCAGTGCGACGTTAATTAATTACCTACCTACCCGACACAAAAGAGAAATACACCCAGGGAAGAATGCACCTGAGTTGAATCGAACCTGTGCCGCCTACAACTCGAAGGTTGCTAGCATAGTGGGCATACCCACTGGGCCACGACGACCCCTGGTCAAATATAGACCTTGCGCCATTAAACTCTAATTTCTTGACGTTCGGTCGTTAGGCGCATCTTGGTCAAAAATAGCCCCTTACGCCATAAAACCCAACCACAACCATCCTTTCTAGTGTGTAATCAGCCCAAACCCAACCACAACCATTCTTTCCAGTGTATAACGAGCCCAAATCCAACCAACCATCCCGTATAACCAGCTCTAATTTAACGCCACACCTAAATTTACCACAGCCCCTTCCATTCGTAGCTGGACAAATCTTCGGTTTCCATCAATAGACGAGGTAGACTAAACGCCGCAGTCAATGGAGCGCAATGAATGGAGTCGGCAACTGTCTATCACTAACCCCGTCCTCACACAACTGTCAGCTTCAACCCGCTTGCCCAAAATAAGCGCGACAGTCGTCCGAAGAACATCTGGTGACACGGGGGACTGTTTGTTGTCCAACTCGGGCGGCCGTTGAAATGAGTCAAAACAGTCTTGGCGCCGCGAAGTTTTTGTTGTCTGCGCAGTGGTTGGTCTCTTTGGAGGGATGTGTTTGAGGAAAAGACATGCATTTGAGGGTAATTCTGCAGAAGTTAAAAGGGATTGGGAATGTATATAGAAGGGCAATTTGAAAGTTGGTCAATTTCTTGAACTCGGTTTACGCGACTGAAATATTGGAAAAGCGCTAATTCTGCAGAAGTTAAAAAGTATTGGGAATATAGTGAAAGGTAATTTGGAAGTTGGCCATTTTTTTAATGCGATTTCTACGTCTCAAAAGTTAAAGAAACGGAAATTTGGCAGAAATTAAAAAAAAAATAGGAACATATAGAAGAGTAATTTGAAAGTTGGACAATTTGTTGAATGCCATTTATGCGACTGAAATATCGGAGAAACTAATTTGGTTGAATTTAAATGGGAATGTAGAAAGGTAATTTGAAATTGGACAATTTTTTGAATGCGATTTATGCGTCTGAAATGTTGGAGAAACTAATTTGGCTAAAGTTAGATAGGAATGGTAATGTAGAAAGGTAATTTGAAGTTGGACAATTTTTTTAAAGCCATTTATATTGGAGAAAAAATGTTGGAGAAACGGTAATTCGGCGGTATTCAAATAGGAATGGGAATATAGAAAGGTAATTTGAAATTTTGACAATTTTACTAATGCGATTTATGCGATTGAAACGTTGGAGGAACTAATTTGGCTCAAGTTAAAAAGGAATGGAAATATAGAAAGGTAATTTGAAAGTTGGACAACTTTTTGAACGCGATTTATTCTACTGAAATGCTGGAGAAACTAATTCGGCAGAAGTTAAATAGGAATGGGAATGCAGAAAGGTAATTTGAAAATTAGATAATTTTTTGAATGCGATTTATGCGACTGAAATGTTTGAGATGAGATACGATAATTCGGCAGAAGCTAAAAAGAAATGGAAATATAGAGATAATTTGAAAGTTGGATAATTTTTTAATGCGATTTATGCGACTGAAATATTGGAGAAACAGTAATTTGGCAGAAGTCTACTGTCTGACTATGGGCCCCTTAGAAAAATCCTGATACACTAATTGTGCATTGCAATTATTAGGTAGGCCTATGTTTTGACTGGGCCCTGTGAAAAAATTCTGATATACTAAGAACGCAGTGAACCTAAACAGTTTGTGATCTACAGATTTAAGGTATAAAATTATAGATAGTGATCTACAGATATCCGAATTATAGTTTTCCGAAATTCTGCATGAAGCCATTTTCGGGGCGGAAGGAAGGAACAGTTTTGAAAACTTGAAAACGAAAGAACACATTCATTTGGTGAAAATAACTCGAAATCCGAATTTCAAGTTCACGTCACCCCGGACACGATTTTGCAACAGTTACCCCAAATCAAGACTCCAAACGCATGTAACTGAACGCGTCGAAATCGGTTACAAAGTAACGTCCACTCTGAATTTCGAACGGATGCGCACGCGAACACGTGGCGTGATTTCCGTTCGGATGATGATAATGACGTCATTTGAGGGGTGCATCTGCTTCTTCACTTCACGCTCCAGTGGCCTATCGATGGCTGACAGGTAGCAGCGCCTGCTGTGATTTACACGGGAAGTACCCCGGAGCCCCACACAAAAAACCCCGTCGACGCTCATTTCAGATTTTCCCGTCTACTCTATCATAGATCTCAGCTCTCGTCGTCTATGCGGTTTGTATTCGAATTATGAAGGGCTACTCGAATCTTCGGCAAACTGGCTAAGTTTTACACCCCAAGAAGAGTTATGCGGGTTTCTCTGGTATACCCCGAAAGTGTTGACATCTGATTATTAAAATATCTACGTATACTGCGAATACAACATAAAAAAATGTTGTAGCAAAGAAACTACTTTTTACTTAAATACTGTAGACTTATTATCATGCTTCAAATAAAATAATAATTATTCTGTTCGCTTATGATGACTATTATTAAAAATTAAATAAAATAACAGTTATTTTATGACTTTATAATAACGTATGTTATGAATGATCAAATAAAATTACACTTCAATGAATTCATGTTCATTAGGAATTATGAAAACGTTTGTGAGTTTTTCTTCTGCGCTATAATTAAATAAATGATATCGTTAAATAAAGTAATGGTTTAATGAATTCATATGCATTACGTAGTATGAAAATAATCATGGTCATTATTTCTTCTGCGGTATCATTAGACAAAATAATAGTTTAATGAATTAATATTCATTGTGAAGTATGAAATTAATGTTAGTGTTTTCTGCGCTAGGTTCTTAAGTACCAAATCAATCGCTTAACAGCGATACAAAATAAAAAGTGAATAAGTTAATAAAGTTTGGTTATTTGCTTATTAATATTCTTTATTTTGTAAATATTTTCCAAAAACCATTGTCTTGTGGATCCTCTGCGAAACAAAATCCTGGCTACGCTAGTGGCTTAACTTTTTCTTTCTATATTACTGAGTTAAGTTCCGCACCATTTATTTCAAAACTTATTCTTTTATCCATTTTTATAAACTTGATTCCTGCTAAGTTATTTGTCAGCTTTCTACCTTCAAAAGTGTTGAATTGACATTGTTTGGTGCAGCTTAACAAATATAGCCAATGCGCCATAAAACCAAAGTGTTGAAATAGCTATTTTGTATGGTAATATAAATAACAATTCAAAATTTTTAAATTTCTGTTATGAACGATAATTATACATAAATAAGAAACCTGTTAAAGTACGATTATGTATAAAGTAGCCATAGCAAGAAAACATTTCATTAAACACCATTCATCTAAGTTGATTGAATGTTTTTATGAAATACAGTAAATTCTTACAGTAATTCAGAATTGAATGATAGCTAACATATAATTAGTATTGATCTGTTGTTGATATATTACTGTTTAATTACTCCAAAGTTCTAAATTTGCAAAAAAAGAGTGAAAGAATTGCATCTTATTAACAAATAATTATAGTACCGAATAAGAATAGTAATAGTTAAATAATTTTGGGGTATAGTTTTAAAGTAAAATGTTTCCTTCTGAATTCAGCTTAAATATTACTGTAATTTTATTCACTAAAATCCTAATGTTAGAGATATAATTCATAAACTTAACACAGATTAAGTGAATCATTCTCTGAAAAATCATTTATGAAAACAGAATTAAAGATAAAAAGTACATGGAATTTTCATTTCATAAATAGTACTTCTAATTTGAAAAATTTTCGTGTATTTTGAAGACCAGTCTAAATAGAACTGACCGATAATCTAAAATATGTGTCCTAAATTATAAATTTAACGTTGCATATACCATTAATCAACCTACACACATTGAACAATACAAAATTAATATATGTTGAATCGAAAACCTTAAAAATGGGCATATTCATTATACAATAAACAACTCATTTGCTACAATAAACAGCTTGTAAATTTCAATTTGAATTTTAGTATACCATAAATAACTTACACAAGTTCAGTCTGAATAAAGAACTGTCATTACAAATCAACAATACAACTCATTTTAGAGACACCCATTGAAATATAATTTACCATACACTTCAATCTTTTCAATAAGACTTCCTCATCCATCAGTTCATATTCTTGTCTATAAATGTTCGAATTGTGAAGGCATAGAAAAGCAATCGAGGGGATATAAATTACAGAACTAAAAAAAAGCAATTCGTGAGTCATTCTTTCTAACGCCAACCTTCCTGAGAGGGTTCGGAAATCGAATTTCGTTTGAAAATGCGTCTCTAAATTGAAATGATTCATCATGTAGAATTGTAATCGATACGCATAATGAGATCTCTGAAAGCCTAGCGTACGCAAGGGAGAGTCTTTAAATGGGGTCGATATTACTGAAATGTGATCTTATTTTTAATAGAAGCTGGCTGACATTTGAAATTTTGGAGGCAGTTTTCATATTTGAAGCAACTAAACTTGTTACGCCTGTTTCTTCATTGAAAATTTTATGACGCAATTTCTCGCCTAGAAGTAAATTACTTTTCTATTATTTGTATAAATTAATATAATTTTAACTTTCAAAAAAGTCTAATCTACATTGGTATATTAATGTTTGTGAATGTTTATTTCTTCGAAAATGTGTTCTGCAGGAAATTAAAATAAAAGGTTTCTCTTTTTTCCTAATCGCAAGTGTAAGCGAAGCCTATATAAATTTACATACTTCTAATATCGATTTAATCTGTGCAGTTTTCAGTGTAATTATTGCTTAATTAAACGTTTAAAACACATTTAAAGCTTACAGCGCATGATAATTATCATTAAACCGGTTACAAGTCACTTACTAAAAACGATCTTATACAACAGTCATCAAAACCACTGTCTAGGAAACTTAATTAATAGTATAATTTGGATCAGTAAATTACAAGCTATTATGAGAGCGGAAGCTGATATGCAGATATTAAAAAATCAATTCGACTTTACAAAAGAAATCCAAGACAACCTTTTAATATATAACGTACTATCCGAAGATACACGATATAGAGAAACACGATATAGACATATCGAGTTTCTTGGGAACAAGAAAAAGCACGATGTATAGAGCTTTTTCATTGATATTTCGAATTCGAAAAAAACTAGCTTAAAAGACAAATTAACTTGCACGTTTTTTAATGATTGTATCAAACCTATAAGTTAAACTCAAAATCGATGGCAGAACCTTTCAGTATTGCACTAAATACGGTAGAAAGCTTTTGGAAATAACAACTGCACTTTCAAGACACCCAAATCTTTTATACCAATTCAGTTTCGGAAAACTGCTTGAAGTTAGTACTCCCAATTCTATAGAAATGGATTGCGATTCACTTTGCTGTACCCAAAACGGTAATTCATTGGGGACACGTAAAAATATATCGCAGTATTCGGGATATATTTTTACTTGTCGTCAAAATAGTGCCCTTCATATGTCACCGTATGTGCAATATACCCAAACTATACGTAATATTTTTAATACAGTAACCCGTCGATATTTGCAATGTGCGATAAATCGAGATTCGCCGTATGCGATATACCGAAAAACGCGGTATTGTTAATGAAGTAACCCGTCGATATTTCGCCGTATGCGATGAACTGAGACGCGTCGTATGCGATATACCAAAATGCTCGATATTGTTAACCCTCCAAGTGGTTTTAACAAGATATATCGTCAATCGAGATCTAAGCAATTTTGCTAGTGACGAGAAAACTCGTCATCAAATATGACGATTGAATTCTGAATGATGAAGATATTGTACCTTTTTTTGACGATCAAGATCGGGTTAGTTTTTCTAATGATGAGATATCTCGTAAATGAAGATCTGGTTAGTTTTGCTAATGAATCTTGACAACTAACATGATCAATACACCAACATCTTGACAGATCACCGTATGCGCGATATTCAAAGAGTTAATGTATATTGACAAAAACCTCTGAATTTTCCCAAGAGGATTCAGAAAAATGCGTTTTTCACGAGCATTCCATTCTCTTCAAACGTAACTTTCTGATAGAAAACTAATATTCAAAAGGAACTTACTGGATATAGGTCTTCGAGCCACTCTGGACATCTCGACACGTTCATCAAAATCGAGATCGAAATGAGATTTCATGAGAGCGTCAGGTTGTAGCTCTAGATTCAGGGTGGTAATGGACTCAGAGCACTCTCATGCCCTAGCTCTGTCAAATAACGAAATGAAGAAAGCAGTTCCTAATTGCCGTAGAAGCTGCCCAAGTCACACAGGACGCTTTTACCAAGGAAGCAGTTCTTGCACTGGATACGAAGCTAGTTTGCGGCAGGTCACCGTGTCCAGTCACGCAGGATGACTTTCCAGTCAATCTAAAGAACAGAGAACAGGACAAACTTCTCCAAACCTCACCTGAAGCAAAGAACACCTTCGATCCCAGAAGTCAGGTCGCCGAATGACTCAAACAGGCCGTCTAGCAGTCAAGTTTATTTTCAGCGGTGGACGGGGGAAAGAGAGGTTCAGCCCCCGCAAACCAGATAAGTTTGTTCTTGGGAGGGACTTACTGACTGGAGTCGATTCGTCAATAGCCTTCCATTGGTCGGTGGGCGTAAAGAGCAGTCGCTCATTGGTCGGCCGTCTGACAGCGGGGAAAGTTAGGGACTTAGTGGCCGGGAGCAGTGACGTTGGGTGATTTACGAGTGGCGTCGGGACGAGTAGGAGTGAAATGGCGGTTTTAATTAGACGGGGGAACCAATGAGCCTTTATGCTTTTGTTCGAGTGATTCTCTTAATTGGAACGGCGTTAGTTGGGAAATGTGTGTGTCTGAATCGACTTATTTCATCATTCTTCTCCTATTTTTTGATACATATTTATAATGAGGCAACAAAATGGATACGAGTACAAACGCCAATTAGATTTGTACTTTACTGATTGAGTGTAGACGCCAATTAGATTTGCTTTATACTGATGAGCGATAAAATGGTCAAAGGTTACCAAAACATTTACAGGGGACGAGAAATCACATTATTTTGAGTGTAGAGGATAATTAGATTTACACTTTACTTTATTAGAGTACTGTTTAAGTGTAGACGCCAATTAGATTTACTTTTTACTGATGGATGATGAAATGGTCAGGGCATGCCAAAACGTTTACCGGGACGAGAATTTACATTATTTTATTTTGAGTGTCGACGCCAGCTAGATTTACACCTGACTGATTAGAGTACTGATTGATTGTAGACGCCAATTAGATTAAATTTTTACTGATGAGCGATAAAATGGTCTTATCTTGCCAAAACGTTTACCGGGGGCGAGAATTTACATTATTTACAGCCTGTATCACCTACAGAAAAAAAACCTGCCCGGCAAAGCCGTGTAGAGTATGCACACAACACAAGCGCCGTGAATTACGCTATTTTTATGCTGAATGTCCTGAGAGTCCAGCCTTATTTGTGGAAAATGGTTTCAAGTTGTGTAACTGGTAAAGAAAATCTACATATATTAAAACGCAGTGACGGACAGACCCACCAGGACATCGGGAAACTCCCAGAGGCCGATGCTTCTAGAAGGCCTGAAGGGCTTTCAATTGATAAAAGAATGTGAAATTAGAGAAGGATAGTTTATGCAGTAATTCAAATGTCTTTCCAATTAGAAAGACATTGATCTGCTATAATAATGAAACTAACTCTATATCATAATACACCTGTAGCATTAGTTTTCTATTGTATTTTTCCGAAAGCACGGTCGATCATGGTTGAATTAAACAATCGAACGATTCTATAGGCCTAGAGGAGCCTGGCCAGATAAAGATGGTAGTGATGGGAAAAATTCTTACTGCATATATTAGTAAAGGAGGGTGTAAATGCGCCACATTTTCGTTAGTTTAAAAACATAAGCCTTGGTAGGTTCTTAGAAATAATTCTCATTTCATAGATCTTTCTAGGCTTAAAATCTAACTTATATAAATTTTGTAAATGTCTTCTGCTAACATTGAATCAATATGTATTTGGATGAAACAGATGAAATTCTCTTTCACAAGGTGACGGTTGAAAAGGTGTAATTTCTTTGAGTAAATCCTGGTGCAAGTTAAATATGTCGTGGTCTCAAATATCCTAACGTTGGTGCAGAATTTTTGAAAGTGAAGTGCCACCTCAGGTTTTGACCTCGTCATCTTATTTAAAATTATGAGTTGTCTTCGGATCTTTCACTTCGGGAAGATCCAGGACAGTCGCCAATAGTCCGTTGTATTGTTCCAGTGAGATGTTAGTTCAACTACCTACCTACCTACATCGCTGTAGGCGTTTTTGGAAAAAATACCTGTCAATCATAACTGACAGTCATTGTATTAGTGTAATGCAAAGCCTTTTCGGTAAATAGTAAAAAGGGATGTGATGTCTAACGCGGTGTTAAAATGTAAGTTTGTGTGTAATTATTTTCGACTAAAACTATTTTACGAATTGAAAACCATGCTGAACATTTGGATGCTAGCGAGATGAATTGAATATAAGTACTTTATTATTTTATCGTAGACCCTTTACGTACTATTATGAAACAGGACCCACCCACGCAGGGGGTCGCCTTGTATATGGAGGTCCTGTTTTATAATAGTCGGGCATCGGTAAATGGGAAATGTGTAGTCTGTTTTCTAAGTTTAAGTTGTTTTCAGTGTATAAATTCATATCTTCCAAATCAAAAGAGGAAAAATTTATACATTTGATACTAATTTAGCATTTGGAATACACGCTTTTGTGTATTTCATGGGGGGCCGTCGTCTAATTTGGTAGTAGGTTTCGTAGTGGTATTCTGGTGCTGGGGTCGGATCAGAGTATGGTGTGTGCACTGATACGAATACATTCTCGGGTATTCATATATACTATCTTATCTTCCTTGAATTTCGTTTCTCTGCCATCCTCAGAATTTAATTTTAAATGTTTATGCCAATCTGTTTTTATCAATTATCATAAGCGTACAAGCCAAAGTCTAGTTCTCTACTTCATCGTAAAGTAAACCTGCAAATGTTTTACGACCTACAGAAAAATCTTTACTCACCCGTCCTGCGTTAGTAAAAAATTCCTTGTATGGGTTTGTCCATTACTTAACGTTGCCTGTCTTGTATTTGACGCAGCTAGGCCAAATATGATCCTTGCGCCATAAAACCCCAACCAACCCTGAATATCCGCGTGAAAAATTCATGTCCTTAAAAGGTGCCTAGAGATAAATATGCCTGAGAAGAGATTAAATAATGATTCAAAAATTTGGAAATCAAATAACAAAACTCGTAAGTATATTGACTTGCTATTTTTACGTCAAATGTATTCAGTTAGAACGCAGCAATTAAGGGTACAGTGGACTCTCAACATAGCAAAAATCAGTGAAAATCATGATTTTTTTATTTTGCTCTTAAATTAACAATGTACAGGCTTCATGTATAAAAATATTTTTTTTATATCTGCCTTTTTTCCCTTAGAATCGGCAATTTCAACTCAATATCGATGTACCACGCCCACTTGTTTACATCTCAATTGCTTTGAATGTACAAAACTACAATTTTTGGCATTTATTGTATTTCATAATATTCCATGCGCAACATTCCTTAAGTTAGAACTTTGAAACTTTGTCAGAATGTTCTTTATACTTATTAAAATTGAAATTTGCATGATTGTAATGCTTACATTCAATAATATTTTCAATATGATAACCATTAGCTCGAAACAGGCATATTTTTTGAAAAAATTACACGAAAACCTAAATGAATCATGTTTGTAAAAAGAAAGAGTAATTGCAACAACTTTAAACATGAATAAGTTGATATATAAAAAAAGAAGAAATAATAATTATACATTCATTTTTTTGCGCATGGAACATTTTAAAACTTTTCATATCAAATTAAAATTTATTTTAAAAAAATAATAAAGTTATTAATTTATTAGAACCAAATTTTTATACAATGTAAAAATGCCATAATAAATACAGGGTAAAAAATTTAAAGTGTTTGGTTAAAAACTAAAAAAATTGCCGAGAGTCCCCTGTACCCTTAAAATGTTGAATGTTTATTGTGTTTTTTTTCCGTTCGATTAAGTTTGAACAGTTTATATGAAGATCTCAGGGTATAAAAAAATTGGAATATATAAAATTCACATTCACAGCAATTTTCGCGCACCTGCGCTTCGGTACCCTACTACAGGGGAGCCCTGCATGACAGATTCTTCTAGCAACTGGATGAAACGGGTTTCATTGTTTCTTTCACCACCCCAAGGTGGGTGGTCATTATGTTTGAAAAAATCCCATCCTTTTTGTCGGGACATTGAGTTGTGACCGGAGCCAAATTTTGGGAGGAATGTCACCTGACAGGAATCGAAACTGCGCCGCCTACAACTCGAAGATGAGAAGACCCTGTAGGAATCCATCAATAAGGATAGGAAGGGGTATAGGAGAAAGGACTCATACAATGGGTATATGTATGCTTCACCGAGTTCCTTAGAGGTGTCATTATGAGTGACATTGGCATAAGTCACTCCACAAACAGCTGGTCTTGGGGCAATTTTCTATGCTATGTCGTAGGCCGCACAGTAGGCTATCAATAATAATGCTGACTTCTATTCTTCGGAAGGATTGTAGCTGAATCCTTCAATCCTTCGGAACAACATGTGTCTAAATTCCTGTGTACGGCGTAGTCAAAGTATCCCCGAGTCACCTTATTGTGAGATATGTGACTACAAACTTTGATCGATTAGTCAGGAGTCTACTTCTGTTTAAGTTGCTGGCATTTCTAGAAATCGGGAAAAGGGGTTTTCGAGTTTCGGAACGGAGTCAACGAAGGGCTAAAGCCCGCTTGGAAGAGTGTTCCAGCAACCGGTAGATATGTATTTAATTAACTTCGCACAGGACCAACACAATGGGCTATTGGCGATGGTCCGGGTCAGAGACATTTACGACCAGGGACAAATGAGGTCATGCCGTCTGGTTCACAACCTTATTTACGTTTTTAAAATGAAGATAATTTAAATAAAATATACCAATTCGTACCGATTATGTTTCTCAATGCTAGTAGATCCGCGCATATCATCTACGCTAAACTTTCTTAATTACTTATGTCTATTCAAAAGTGTTACTCGCATTGCATATCTTATTTACAATGAATATAACATTCATAATAACATATATAGATTTCATACTTCTAAACGAATTAAAATTATCTAAATATATCTAATAGCATTTCGTTATTTTATTGGTGCTAAATTATCTATAGAAATAAGAATGCTTGTTTGTACATTGAATATTTTCGCCGCATTTCAAGTTATTTACCCGTTTTGGGTCATTCTAATGCAAACTCTATATGTGTGCCCGCACTATGTTCAACCGGCGGAGGATATTTTCATGGAACTGCATACTGTGAGTACTTACATTCATTTAGTGAATTTCGTTGTCAGTCCGTCTGTCTATCTTCCTGTTTTTTGTTGTTCTTGTGTTTGTGCAAGTATCACATAAAATGTATTCAATTAAATTTCATTAAATGTTAAATATTTGATACAACATATATTAGATTAGACAATGCATTATTTAATTACATAGATAAGGCCTCTCCTTCATCATTGCTTCGTGGTTTGGTGAGAATAAATTTTTAATGCTTTGTCTCTTCCAGTTTCTGAAATAACCCGTTGTGTTGCTCCAGTGTGACGTTAATTAAAATACCTACCTACCTTCCAGTTTCTGCATAGCAGAGCATATATGAAAAGGATGATTGACTTTTAAGCTTTGTATTCTAAAGATGGAGTGCAAGAAATGCATTCACCACACATATAGTATTGTAAAATACTGTCATTAAGATCATAACGTTTTCACAAGAAAATAAATTTTCAGTACGTATTTCAGAAGTATCGCTCCTTAAGCTCCTTCAGGGGTACCTCCAAACGTTCCTTTAACCACTGGGGTGCGATTCTACCCTGGGTGTATTTCCATCTTTTGTGTCAGTAAAACTTTCATTATGTGTGTCTTTTACTTGATATTGTATGTCTTGTGTCTGGCGCAGCACGGCCAAATGTGGTCCGTGCGCCATAAAAATTCAATAAATCCTTAACTAATGACGCTAGGTGTCGCCGATCTGTCAATCTTCCCTAACTGCGCCACTGTCTAAAGCAGGGATGGGCAAACTTTTTCGGTCGCGGGCCAAAAATAAAAAAAAAAGTTTGGCGGGCCAAGATAAATTTTTCTAAAATTTTAAAAACAATATACAAGTATTACAGTTTAAATATGTTAATGAGATGAATGAAATTGCGATTTCATTTTTAAACATTCCTTATATTGAGGTTCGAAGTGAGATGTACTGATTCTAAGGAACGAGGCTAAATGCTCATCTGTCAGTCTACTTCTGAAATAATTCTTTCTAAGGTTCATAGTTGAAAACACTTGTTCACATATATAAGATGAAGCAAACATAGCACTGATTTTCTGGGCGTGAGATATTAAATTTGGGAAACTTACTTTCGATAATGATTTGTAAAACTCTAACTTTGGCATATTTAGAAACAGCTGCTTGAGATGATTGTTAGATTGCAACTCAATTAATTCAAGCTGCAAATCTGACCTCACTGCTTCACAATTTACGTTGAAAGGCATGGTAAAAATATCCAATTCTGTTTGAATGGCACTGAAATCTTGAAATCTGCGTTCGAACTCAAAATGCAGTTTTTTCAAGCCATCTTCATAATTCTTAAGCTTCTCTTCATTTACTGAGGGTATTGAATTTAACCTCGAGAAATGAGACAAGTCGTTCTTAGCTAGCCGCCCAGCAAACAGATTAAGTTTTAGTTTAAAAGCTTTGAGATGGGCCCAGATATCGTCGATAAATTGATTTTTCCCTTGCATCTTGACATTCAAGTTGCTCATATGACAAAGAAGATCTGTGAAAAATGCAAAGTCCGAAAGCCATTCTGTATCTTCTAACATTTCGCACTCCGCAGAACACTGTTTCTCATGGAAGAACGACACAATGTCGTCTTTCAGCTGCCAAACTCGCTCGAAAACACATCCTGCACTAAGCCACCTTACTTTCGTGTAATACAGTACATCAGAGTATTCAGATTGCACGGACTGAAGAAAATCTCGAAATTGCCTGTGAGTAAGCCCACGAGATCGAATAGTATTTACAAGCTTCACGACTGCATCAAGCACGGGTTTCATATTCAATGCAGATTTACACAGAGCATCATGATGTATAACACAATGTAGAAAAACAACATTGTTCCCGGGATAGTTTTGATTAAAGAGTCCAAGAAATCCAGATTTTTTTCCTGTCATATTTGGTGCTCCATCGGTCGTAATATTACATATATTTGTTATAGGCACTTTCAAAGTTAAAAGCCCTTCCTGAAATTCACGAAAAATATCACATCCTGTTGTAGTTCCCTTTAAAGAACGCATGCACGCCAGTTCCTCGGTAATTTCAAAGTTCTCATCAACACCTCTTATAAATAATACTAATTGAGCAGTATCATTTATATCAGTGCTTTCATCCATAGCTATGGAGCAAAATTTAAACTGGCCAATCTTTGACTCTAATTGTGATGTCAAATTTTAATCGATGGCTTCGATTCTAGAAGTCACCGTTTTTCGAGATAAACTTACAGTCTCAAAATTATTTTTCTTGTCTGGACATAAAACATCACAAACTTGGAGCATGCATTGTTTAACGAACTCCCCATCACTGAGAGCTTTATTATTTTTAGCAATATTGTATGCTACAATGTAACTTGCATGTGTAGCTGCTTCTTGGATAGTGTTTACCTTCTTGAAAAAATTTTGTCGGCCTGATAATTTTTTACAAAGACTTTCTACATTTTGTTTTCTTTCATATTCGGACATTGCTTCGTAATTGGAATTCTTATGCTTAGATGTGAAATGACGGGAAATGTTATATTCTTTGAAGACTGCTACAGCTTCATTGCAGACACACTGGTTTATCTTTAACAACTGTAAAAAACATTTCCAGGTCCATTCATCATTAAAAACACGGCACTCTGAATCAACTTTACGTTTTTAGTAGCCATTTTGGGGTTGAATATTTTACGAATAACCCAAACAAGCACTAGCTACGCTATACTTTTTATACTTTCACCACTATTCACAATGATGCTATATGTCCGCAATCTTTCCATACGTAATCAATAATATTAAAACTCGCGCCAAAAGAAAAAGCCGCTGGCTGGAGCTTAAAATGCGCAGTCTGCCACATGTGAGGTCTAATTCACCTATATTGGATTCCCATATGTCTGCTCCCGAGAAAGATATAACGCTTGTTGGCGCCAGTCTACAGCTATAACTAACAAAGAACTTCCGCTTTTAACACTTTACCGATTGAAAGCTGTCTGTGCTTGCTATTTCCGTCGATTTATGTTTTGTAGAACAAAAATAGAGAAAGTAAAAAGATCATCAGTCCTTCGAAAAAAAGGAAGAAAAAAAATAATATTTAAACAAAGTAGAAAAGGAGATGGATATATAATATATAAATCATATTTTCTTTTAATTTCCGTCGGACCGGCAAATTAAAATTCTATCCGCGGGCCGCATAAAACCTTCCGGCGGGCCGTAGTTGGCCCGCGGGCCGTAGTTTGCCCATCCCTGGTCTAAAGAATGATTTCGTCCCCGAAAGGGCGGGGAAGTCAGCCACCTGCAGGTGAATGAATCACTGACTGTCACCATGTCTAATCGGATGTTCACTAATTCAAAAAGATACCCCAAAACTTCTTTCACATTGGAATCTGGGGAGCGAAAGGGTATTTTTCTGAAACCTTTGTGCATTGGTGTCACCTTGGTGTAGCTGAACCTCAATCCTTTCTTCCAAATTCCAAGAATAATTGGTTGGAAATGGAAGATCATGGTTTAGCTGATCACTTCGGAATACAAGAGCATCACGCTTGGAATGCCTTAAATGAATGTCTGAACCAGCTGGTATTGAACCATTGAACAAACAACTCAAGGTCACACTGTTCTGAAAAAGGGACGAGTTTTCTGATTTTAGGAAAGTGATTCCTGATTTTTACTTAAAGTGCCTCAAATATGCCTTCGAAAACTTCGCCATCGGGAAAAAGATATTTTTCTCCTTTTTGGATAACTGTTTCTGCGATTCAGATTAATTTTTTTGGAAACGCTATTGTGTGTTACAACTTAACGTTGTAAGTGGAGATATCTCATCTATCAAAATCTCACCAATTTTTCTAATAACGAGGTATTTCGTCACCAAGATACCCTTTTTTATGATAACGTGATCAAGATCTGATCAGTTTTCTTCTGATACTATCTCGTCCATCAAGATCTGGTCAGTTTTCTTCTGATGACTATCTCGTCCATCAAGATCTGGTCAGTTTTCTTCTGATGACTATCTCGTCCATCAAGATCTGGTCGGTTTTCTTCTGATGACTATCTCGTCCATCAAGATCTGGTCAGTTTTCTTCTGATGACTATCTCGTCCATCAAGATCTGGTCAGTTTTCTTCTGATGACTATCTCGTCCATCAAGATCTGGTCAGTTTTCTACTGATGACTATATCTCGTCCATTAAGATCTGATCAGTTTTGCTAATGACGAGATACCTCGTCGAGATAATCACCAGGAAGTTTAAAATGTGATCTCAGTATTAATTATCTTTTCAGAAATTTTAGATATTAGTAAAAATGTTTATAAAGAAAAAATAGTGGTAATGTTAATTTACGCACATATTTAACCATCCTGATGATTGTTTCGTCGAGTTATCTCGTCATTAGAAAAACTGACCAGATTTTGATCTCTTCATCATAACAAAATCTGCAATATCTTAATGACGAGATATTTCGTCAATTATGTGATAATTTCGTAAGAAAGTCTGGCAAAGCGAACATTATTAATCTTGCAAACCATAATAGAAGATCTGATGTTTTATTTCTTAGAATGGGGTGGGGTGGGGGGGGTTGAATAGCAGTCATGGGGCATTCATTCTTTTTATAAATAGCCCGTTGTGTTGCTCCAATGCGACGTTAATTAAATACCTACCTAGCTCATCCTTCTTATAGTTTAAATAATGGCATGGGACGTTCCATTTTGTTTGTCGCTCTTGTGAATTTAATAGTTAATTTACTTTTCAGTATGCGCTGATTGCACAACGATACTTTTGTTGAAATTAGAGTGACATTCCACTCGATGTGACAGCTGTATTTACAGTCAAACCTTATTAAGACTAATTTCACGGAACCGTAAAAAAGTCGTATTAACCGTAGTTCGTGTTATCCGAATTCAGAAAAATCATTATTGCAACAATAAAATAAAATATTAGTGTGTTTACATTGCTTACTGTATAATTCTTGGTTCACCAGGTAAATGGTATTCTTCATCACAAATATTATACAGATGATTCTTTATCATACAGATAATTTTTGATTACACGTATAATTCTTGATTGCACAGATATTTTTTGATTACACAATTTTTGTCTTGAATTAGTCTTTTGTCGATTTTTGCGGGTTTTTTTTCGTGACATTTTTTAAGAAAATCTTTGCGCAGGACGCTGTTTAATTGATCAGATTAAGTTTCACTGCTTATCAAAAAGTGGTATGATCAATTTCTAAGCCGGCAGTAGCTTCTTTTGAAGCTTTTAGCCTTTTAAAGACATTAATTCCCTCTACTTCATCGGAATCTTCATTTATTCTTTCGTCTTCACTCTCTTCCACAAATAAATCTTCGCGGTTATTTAATATTTTGATAATACGATTAAAAAGAATCCGTTTGCCCTTGAGTTTTGAAAAATTGCTCGTCTTAACTGGAGATTAGTATAACCCGAATTCTTCACGTTTGAATATACATTTTGACAGGGGTTGGAATTCAGTTCGTATTATAAGCAATTTGTATTAAGCAAGTTCGTCTTAATGAGATTTGACTGTAGTATACATTTTATAGAAAAGAAGCTGCAAACAATGTGCATTTGTGCAATCTCAATATATTGCTTAATTCGCGAAAAAATGTTACTCATCTCCATCAAATGAACCTAAGTGAATATAGACACATAAGGGAAACTAAAATACTCGGAATGAGGGTTTAAGCAACGATAGTGCTCAAACTTTATGTTCATAACATTTTTCCATAACCATCGAGAAGTCATCGTGGCTCAGTGGGTTCTCACACTGCTCTAGCAACCTGCGGAGCAGGTTCGATTTCTCCCTGAGTATACTGCTATCTTCTGTGTCAATAACCCGTTGTGTTGCTCCAGTGAGACGTTAATTAACTATCTAACCTCTTCTGTGTTAGTAAAACTTTGTGTGTGTGTACGTCCATTACATGATGTCTTGTGCTTTGCGTAGCATGGCAAAATATGGCCCTTGTGCCATAAAACCCTACCAGCCACAACCATAGAATTCACGGGAATTGCAAAACATAAAATAGTTGCTTTATATTTAAAAAAAGTAGTACAAATGCGTTTCATTTGTTTCTACGAAAAAGTGGAATTATAATTTATTATCTGCATTGCTTGTGTGCTATTTCGAAGCGAGAAGAATTATTTGACTTTAACCCTCCAAGTGGTTTTGACGAGAAATGTCGACCAAAAGATCTGACCAATTTTGCTTATGACGAAACATCTCGCCATCAAGGTATTGCGTCATTCTGATATATATATCAAGATATATATGCAATTAAAGAAAACCAAAGGGAAAATTTAAGAATAATTTAAGAATATTTCAAAAAATGAAGCGCTGCAGGTGAATCAGGGCGTCATCAGGGAGGAGCCTGATCCAGACAACACAAGATGGTGTTTTCTGTGTGTCGCGCAGCGGTACGCCAAAAAAGTCCCCCCCCCCCAAAAAAAAAAAAAAAAAAAACCCAACCATAATTAACAAAAGTAGAAAGGCAAATTAGGCAAAAAGTCAAATCAGGCATTAAGTTCATGCATGCAATCAAGACAAGCACAAACACAATAACAAACACAATTCTAACACAACTAAACAAAATACTGGACCGTGAAAAGTTATAAAAAGCATAAGAAAGTATTATCTTACCGAAATCATTGAAACTTCAGCTGGAATAGTCAGAAAATTGAAGATCGCCAACTTCGATTCGCCATCTATTGCCATATATATATATTGATGACGAGATCAAGATTTGTGTGTGTGTGTGGTTTCTGTAGATTCTAATCTGATGAGTTTTCTAATGACGATATATCGCGTCCATCAAGAGCTGTCCAGCTTTGCTAATGACGAGGTACCTTGTTGAGTCAACCACCAGGAAGGTTAAATTGATAACGACACTAATTCCACGGGGTCAGCTGCCCTGAGTACTGGAGGTCCTTTTCTAGTAGTGTCTTGAAGGTAAATTCTGGCTAAGTTTATTGTTCTGTGCAGAGAGCGATACCAGTGATAACCAGTTCGCGATTGAAAAACCATCCGAGGCAATTGCTATTCATGCTTTTGCGTGTGGTGGCCTTCTAACGAGCTTTCAAACCTTTTCAAAAATCAACTGACCCAGAGTCTTGTAATCGGAGCCGCATTATAGTATCAGGCTGCCTCCAGGAGTCTATTGTAGCTTCTGATTGTGTACGGTAGTGATGTCCGAGGTCTATAAATCAACTAGCCCCTTTAAATAGCCAAGAGGACCCCTATTTACACCTTAAAAAACCCTAATGTGATAGATGTACTTATACTTCTGATGTATCGACTTCCTTGATTGATTACACACAAAAAAAGATAGCCCACACACAACGTTGACTATTTTAGCTCGCTATCTTTAAGGACTTCGGAGTAATGAGTTTGTTACTCACCTAATGACAATCGCAGATAAAAGGACTTAGGAATAAAATACTCAGATTTTTGAGTCCGTTGCTAATAAAACATTTGTAAGAATTCTTCACGATGGCGGCGAAACATCATTTACATTCGCTGGATGGGTGTTTATACGGCAAGGGCCATATCTGGCCAAGCTGCTGCATAAAGAAGGCAGGTAGGAAGAAATTAACGTCACACTGGAGCAACACAACGGGCTATTGCCGACGATCCGGGATCAATCCCTAAGGGAACGATCCAAGGACGACGCCTCTTGATTTTGAACCACGATCAGATGACGAGAACAATACCTGAGCTGGCACCCCACTCTCCAAACTTCCACACCACGCTTGAGGCCACTAGAGATTTAATGTGCACTAGCCCCCGTGTATACAAAGGTCTTTGTCTGGACCTAGTTTCGAACTCGCAACCCTCCGGTTGCTAATCCGTTGCTCTTCCAACTTCTGTTGCCCGCTCCAAAAAGAAGGTAGTCAACATCAAGTAATGGAAGTGCACATAAAAGTGAATTTTTACTGACAGAAGAGAGAAATATAAACAGAGATTCATCGAACCTGCGCCGCATACAGCTCGAAGGTTGCTAGCGTATAGGGCTCATTTACATTGATTACTATTCAATGAATAATAATAGGGGATTGGGGTTGGCTTGTCTGATGTCCGGAATTCGAGTGTGTGGCTCGAATTGTATATAAGCAGTCCTGATTTTTCAAAGAAATTATTCCATCCAAACGCTGTGTTGCTTGAATCACTCTGTGGGTACAAAATTGTCTTAGTCGTCAATGGCAGTTCACGGAATTTTATGCGTTGAGTCAGATGCTTTGTGAATTTAACGTTAAAATGACCGGTTCAAATGACCCGTATTAAAATTTTGACCGAAAATTGCTTTTTAAATTATATCGCTTTTCCCCAATTGACTTAAAAACTTTCCCTGAAATGTTTGAAAAATTCATTTTGCATTATGTATTTCTCTTTACCTCTCCCAGCATCCGATATACGTATGAAGAATACACACTTTTACCGTGACGAGATTTGATTGGTTTAATATTTTATGTATTTTTACAACATTGTTAACTCTGAAACCATTCAATATACAGTATTGAGCAAAATAATGACACCCAACACTGTAAAGAGATACAGCCTGAATCGTAGATGGGTTCTGCAGATATTTTTAAATATTCTTGATTTAGCCGCAATAAAGGCCTGGGTGGTGTATAACGAAATTCTTGCCATGAAATGTTTTCATGGCAAGAATTTCTATCTCAATTATAGAACTTGTTAGTGAATATCAAGACTTCAGGCTAAGATAGGGATACCCCATCTTTATTTGTTTTATATCTTTTATCCTGCAACTTTCATATCATCTAAACTACATCATATCATCTGTACAATAAATATATAATGTTAAATATACTTTTTATACAGTTGATTAGACTATTTTAACCTTTTACTTATTTTTACCGATTTGCATTATCTTGCGCCTGTCCGTCTTTGGACTTTGCAACGTAAAACCCAGAGTAGTGCCGCGGTAGCCCAGTTGGCAGAGCAACGGATTAACAGCCGAAGGATTGCGAGTTACTATCCAACCAAAGACCGTCACGTACACGGAGGCTGGTGCACAGTAAATCTGTCGTGACCTCAAATGTCCTCACGTTAGCGTGGTGTGGAAGTTTGGAGAGATGGTGTGCCAGCTCAGGTGTTGACCTCGTCATCTGGCCGCGGTTCAAAATGACGAGGCGTCGTCCTCGAATCTTTCCTTTCTGGATTGATCCCGGACCGTGCGACGTTAATTCAACTACCAATCAACCATCTGTACAACAAATATATAATTTTAAATATACATTTTATTGTTGACTGTTTTAAAATTGTATTTATTTTTACTAGTTTGAATTATCTTGCGTTAAGGGCAGCTTGTCTGTCTTTGCCCCATGCGCCATAAAATCCCAACCAACCCAATCCCAACGGGGCCCTAGGAGTTTGTGTGGCTACACGGATGGAATCAACTCCTGCCCTGGCGATCCCCTAGTAAATCCACTGCAAAACGTCAGTGTTTCATGAACTCGAAACGTCACCGGTTGAACTGTATTTATCTCGACACGCATTCAACCCATCCAACACCCCCGAAAATCCCATCCAACACGATAATTAAAAAAGCCCCAATCCAACACACAACGTCAATCCCAACTTTCCCACGGATCCAGATCGGGAAGCATTGCAGACCTCCAAACATTAATCCGGGTGCGTGCGGTGGTCGCATCATCGCAACCCCCACCCACTCCCCGTTGCCAGCGAACTGTAACAAAAAAAAGAGAGATCCGTCCTCGCTTCTGAAACGGAAACCGGGGCACGCGCCGAAACAAAAAGCCAGGGAGCTTCATCGTTTTAAGCGGGTGCTTCCAGCTGTTGATGAGCGGTTGCGGTGCTCTTAATGACCGCCAGATGGCGGGGAGGGAGCCACTTCAGGTGAGTTGGGGGAGGGAGTTTTCGGTGGAAAAGGGAAAGTAGCCGGATGATAGCCGCGTTTTTTTCATTGTATTGTTTGTGAATTGCTTTATTTTAACTCCATTTATGACTGCATGGGATTCCAATTCGACTATGGTGTTTCATTCATTTTTAAACTTCACAGATTTGGTTAGGAACACTCCCCATTAAAATATTTTTGCATTTTTACGTTCCAGTGTCTCTTTGAATTGTATACTCAGTGGTGGTAGGTAGGTAATTAATGTCTCACTGGAACAACGCAATGGGCGATTGGCGACGGTGCGGGATTAGATTTGGGGTTTTATGGCGCAAGGTTCAAAAGCGGATAAGCTGTGCCAGGCCACGGTCCGGGATCAAACCCGAAGGGAAAGGTCCTCGCTACACTTTTACTTTTTGCTTTGTTTTCCACCCTCCTTGTTGTGTTTCGCAGGAAGGTTGTGAATTAATGTCGCCCTGGAACAACATAATGGGCGATTGACAACATAATGGGATTGGATTTGGGGGTTTTATGACGCAAGGTTCAAAAGCGGATAAGCTGTGCCAGGCCACGGTCCGGGATCAAACCCGAAGGGAAAGGTCCTCGCTTACACTTTTACTTTTTGCTTTGTTTCCCACCCTCCTTGTTGTGTTTCGCAGGAAGGTAGTGGATTAATGTCGCACTGGAACAACGCAATGGGCCTGGCGACGGTGCTTGATTGGATTTGGGGATTTTATGGCGCAAGGTCCAAAAGCGGATCAGCTGCGCCAGGCCACGGTCTGAGATCAAACCCAAAGGAAAAGGTCCTCGCTTACACTTCTACTTTTTGCATTGTTCCCTCCCTCGTTGTCTTGTGTTTGGTAGGAAGGTAGTTGATTAACGTCGCACTGGAGCAACACAACGGGCTATTGGCGACGGTCCGGGATCTATCCCGGCGCAGCTTGTCCATGTTTGGTCCTTGCGCCATAAAACCCCAAAATCCAATCCGGGATCTATCCCGAAGCGAAAAGTCCAAGGACAAAGCCTCGTCATTTTGAACCATAGTCAGTTGACGAGGTCAACACCTGAGCTGACACCCCACTCTCTAAACTTCCACACCACGCTAACGTGGCGACATTTGAGGTTACGACAGATCTAACGTGTACCGGCCCTCACGTACACGACGGTGTTTGGTTGGACCGAGTTTCGAACTCGCGACCCTCCGGTTGCTAATCCGTTACTGTTCCAACTCGGGCTATCGCGGTCCCCTTAAACTTTCAAGATTCGGTTGTGGTAACTCACCACCCAAATAGGTTTTGGGATTTTTATATTCCATTGTTTTTTGTGAATTGTATTAAGGGTGGTCGAAATCGCCCCCACGATAACCCTAGGACTCTATTCATTGTCGAAAAAGTTTCGTCAGTTAATCGGTTAGACAAAGTATTTGTGTCAAACATTTTCTGACATTCCTCATGGTCATTCGGAAGCGACGGTAACTCAATTGGTAGAGTTAAATATTGAGTGTTACTTACCAAGTGGGAGTTAATTTAATTTATATGTATATAAACGATTATGTGAATTAAAATACACTGCTGGCCACCGTAAATGCAACACCCTGAAGGAAGCATGCAAATAATATGAAATTTACAACATGCATTAGCGGAGGTGAGATATGTAAATGATTAGAATTTCAGTGCAGACGCACATCACGCGCGCCTGTGGCGCCACTTCAAAGCGCTATTTAAGGCTTGGAGATTTCGACGATTTCAAGTACGGCAATTGTGTTTTTCTTGTGGTTTTTTCAAAAAAACGATCAATTATGCCTCGTAGAAAACAGCGATCATCTTTTGATCAAGTATCCGAGTTCGACAGAGGAAGGATAGTGGCCTACCGAGATTGTGGATTATCTTTCAGGGAAATCGGTAGTCGTGTTGGACGAAACCAAACAACTGTAACGCGGATATGTGATCGTTGGATACAGGAGGGTACGACGGACCGACGTGTTCGATCGCATCCACCTCAGTGCACCACTTCACGTGATGACAGGCATATTGTGCGTATGGCAGTGACGGATCGCTCAGCCACATCACGAACCATAGCACAGCACATTCAGTCTGTACCGCATCATCCAGTGTCTGCGCGTACCATTCGACGCCGTTTACAGCAGAGTGGTCTGTCCGCAAGACGTCCATTGCTTCGTCTACCCTTGACGCAGAACCACAGACGTTTCCGCCGCCAATGGTGCGATGAAAGAAGGATGTGGACGGCAGAATGGAATGAAATTGTCTTTACTGACGAGTCACGCTTCTGTCTGCAACACCACGATGGTCGGATTCGAATCTGGAGACACCGTGGAGAGAGGATGCTGAACAGCTGCGTTACGCACCGCCACACTGGTCCTGCACCGGGTATTATGGTATGGGGTGGTATTGGATATCACTCTCGCACTCCTCTAGTACGCATTGCCGGTACTTTAAACAGCCAGCGCTACATCTCCGAGGTGTTGGAGCCAGTTGTCCTTCCTTACCTTCAGGGCTTGCCCACAGCCATATTTCAACGGGATAATGCGCGACCACACGTGGCACGCATTGTCCAAGGGTTCTTCGTCAATCGCCAGATTGAATTGCTTCCCTGGCCAGCTCGCTCTCCGGATCTTTCGCCGATAGAAAACATGTGGTCCATGGTTGCTCAACGATTGACCCAGAATACATCCCCAGCTGCCACACCAGATCAACTTTGGCAACGTGTGGAAGCTGCTTGGTCTGCTGTACCCCAAGAACACATCCAAAGTCTCTTTGAATCAATGCTGAGGCGTGTGGCAGCGGTGATCTCCAACAATGGCGGCTACTCTGGCTACTGATTTTGGCAGGAACCACACTTCACAGAAGTCTATAAATTTAATCATTTGATACTTGGTCAACATGTTATCTACAAAATAAATTTTGTTGTGATATCTCTTGTCTTTCTTAGTGTTGCAATTTGGGTGGCCAGCAGTGTATTTATAATTCTTTGAAAATTAATGTGCGAGGACTTTATAGGCTTTATAGACCAAACTTTATTAGCTTTTTAGTAGAAATCAGTGCGCCAAGTTTCATAACAATCGGATAATAACTGAAAAAGTTTGTTTTGAAAGTCCTGTCTCCTTAAAGTGGGAACCTGTAGGTGGCGCAGGTTCCATTCCTCCCTGAGTGTATTACTCTTTTCTGTGTTAAAAAACTTTTTTGTCTGTATTTCCATTACTTGATGTTGTCTGTCTGTATTAGGTGTAGCATGGCCACCTAATATATGGCCCTCGCGCGGTAAAATCCAATCCAACCAATCCTTTAAGGTGGGTGGAACTCTGAGGTTCCATTATTACGGGAACCTGCGAATGGTATGTAGGGGTGTTTTAACGATTGATTACAGATTTATCTAAGGATACAAAGGAATTTCAAAAATAGCATTCTGGCCTTTCACGAAAGATAGAATGCTTCCAAGGGTGATAAGAAAGGGTTCAGGGAAGAATGATTAGAGGTTTAGGTTGAGTGGGGTTTGTAGTACAAAGTGTCCAGAGCAAAACAAGCTGCACCAAAGCAAGGTAAAAGGGTAAAAGCATTGTTAAGGTGAAAATTCCAGTGAAATAAGCAGGATCAGGAGTTAAACACTATTCGGAATGCTTGCAAGGAATGCTCAGATGTCCTACGAACGACACAAAGGGGATACCAAAAGATTAACTTAGAACTGAATCGGAATGGTAGATAGGTATGTTACTTAAGATGTATGTATACACTAGAACATTTTTTTAAAATTTTGACTTTAAAAATCCAGTTTTTTCACAATAGGTCATTGGTTTGTGCTTAAACTCATTTTAGTGTGAAAAATTCTGATTAAACTACTCATTAATTATCTAATTTAGATATAATTAGATAATTAGCATGTTTTTTTAACAGTGATATCTCAAATTCTAATGTGTTCAGAAGGACAATTCCTGTTGGAAATTATTCCTAATATTATTCTTTATGTTTTGATCCTTCATCAAGTTGTTTGAGGGAATACGTTCTTTTTTACAAATTTTTGCACGAAAGAAGTCTAAAAAATAAATATTTTTTTCAGAAATTTCACCATTTAAAAATCAACTAAAAATTAATTTCTTAACCAATAACTTCGACTGAAGGTCAAAACATCCACTGTATTACATAGATTATAATGACACAAAAATAATTATAATAGATCAATTCATTGTTGAGTTATCACTGTTCGAAAGAAGCCTCCTATTGTAAAAACATAGTTATTCAGAAATCGAGTTTTAAGTTTTGGAAACGTGTTTGTCTAAGGTGACAGTACCTAACCCAAACACTTGTAACTTTAAAACTATTTGGAATATTTTCAAGATCTTGGTATCGTTTTAAAGGTAAGGGGTTGGACAATATTTTGAATTATTAAAAACTAGATCAATGTTTTAGTCAATTTTCTTGATTTCTAGTGTATACATACACCTTCACGTCGCACTTGAGCAACAGAAAAAGGTATTGGCGACGGTCCGGGTTCCAGTGCAACGTCAATTAATTACCTACCTACCTCACCGAGGACGAAACCTCGGGGGTTGATCTCGGTCCGTCGCCAATAGCCAGTTGTGTTGCTCCAGTGCGACGTTAATTAAAATACCTACCACACGTAACTTTGAATCACGAGGACAACACGTAATTTTGAATCACGGTCAGTGACGAGGTCATACCTGAGCTAGCATCTTACTCTCCAAACTTCCACACCACGCCCACGTGGGGACATTTGAGGTCATGAACAATTTAACGTGCATCAGCCCCTTTTGTATACGACGGTCTTTGGTTGGAATTGAACTGGCAACCCTCCGGTTACTAATCTGTTACTCTGCCAACCGGGCTACCGAGGACCCGATTGATGGCCGGAGACTCGCAGAGAAGAAACACTTACTATTGATAACATTTAGAAATAAGGTCTTTTTTCTACACCACGTCAGAGTGCCAGCTCAGGTGTTGCCTCCTTATCTGACCGTGGTTCAAACTTACGTGGTGTTGCCCTCAGATCTTTCCCTTTGGGGTTGATCCCAGACAGTCACCAATAGCCCGTTGTGTTGCTCCAGTGTGACGTTAATTAAAACACCTACCTACCTAAAAACAAACCAAGAGAGGGATTCTCTTTTTCAACAGCTGACTGGCGAAAGACCGGTAAATCTAATGTTAACAAATCGGTTAAATTCCACAACATACTTTGAACTTTTTAAAATGTTAATCAGTGTTGGCTATTGTTAATGAAACCGAAATTGCAATGATTCTTATATACCGCAAGATCTTATCAATGGAAATGACATTGGCATAAGTGATTGCAACATTACTTAAAATGAGTGAGAAAATCCAATCACAACATAATTAAATGATAGATACCGTAGGGCAGGGGTGTCAAACTCAAATAAAACACGGGCCATTTAATGCAACTGGTAAGATTCACGCGGGCCACATCACATTTACAAATTTCCTTAAAATTACATTTTGAAGTGAGGATTCAGGAATATGGATAGGATAATTAAAACACATTATGTAATTAAGTGAGTTTAGGGTAATAATTTATAATATTGCTATATAATTGCTTTTATTTAAACGTTTATTTAATTTAATATATTTATAAAATTAAAATTATTTTTTTTTTACCGGAAACTTGCCAGCGCTTTCCTCCTACTAATTTTCCAATATCTGGATTCAAAGACTGAGAACTTCATTATGGCAGATAGATGTTTATCAGTTAATCTTGATCTGTAGGTCGTTTTATTTGATTTCATGAACGAAAATAGTTGCTCACACATTTTTAACATGACGAAATTGTGTTACGGTATTGCCTCGATCTTCCCTAAGTGCTATTTTCTTCATAACATATTGTCCTGTTTTCATTTTATTTCAGAGCATCGTGGGCCACATGCGGCCCGCCAGTTTGACACCCCTGGACTAGGGCAATGACCATGTCCTGACGACTTTTGTTTATCTGGAACGCAATGTTTTTATACCGTGATAAGTTGCCCCCCCCCAATAAGTAATTACATTTATTGGGAAAAAAGTGAAAAACGTATTCCTTTTGCGCCGTAAGATCACACTTATTGATAAGATAACATGTAACGTAAATTTCTGCTTGGAATAGGAAGGTTTCAGTTCAGTTTCTGCTTATCTTAAAATTAGGATAAAACCTGGAGATAAGTATGTTGTGGTATATCCCGTGATTATTATGTCAACTATTCTTTTGAAAATATACATTATCAAAGAATTATCTAACACTGCACTGGAAATGACAAGTCTCGTTGATATCTTTAAAAAAAATTTAATAATTGATAATATTAATCGTAATTATCTTGCATATTTTAATAGGATATTGGAGAATATTTAGTTGGTTTTATAGTATTTGTGGTACTATAAAAAGCTATTACTCTACTGTTCGATAACAAGATGAAGTGATTCGACGGCAATTCACTGCTACAGTGAACGGAAATATTATCTCACAACAGATAACGTTCATTCCGACAAAGATAAGATTGTTTTGAAATGCGCAAGTAAATCATGCCATTCTAAAAAGAAACAATTACTAACGTTGATCCACCTCACATTTTCAACTAGATTTGAAGGAGTAAACGTCTAGTTTCATATGTACTTGCTCCTGACAAACTACAGAGTTCATATTAGTCCAAACTAACCTTATCAAAATTGAGATAAGGGGACTATTATATCGGGAAACATTGTTAACTTGGAGTGGAACTTGGATAGCAGTTATGGCGAGTAACGACACCATGGAGGACAGACATGGCGTCACGCTTCTATGGAGGATAGAAAACTTCAGCTACTGTGCCCAGAAGAAAGAACAGCGACTCGAAAGTCCACACTTCTGCGTTGAAGTCCTAGACGGGACCACATGGTACCTCCGCATCTATCCCAGAGGCCGAGACGGGAAGAGTGAAGTGAACGCGTATCTTTACTTCAACAACAACAGCCGCGTGGTCATGGACTACGAAATCGCATTTTTGTCTGCAAACGGAACCCCTTTGGTGGTTGGTAGGTATAAAAACAAAGAGATCATCCATCCTTGGGGGTACGGCATTCCAACCTATCCAACGCAGAAGGAAGTCTTCGTGATTCGGAAGTCCGAGTTTTTGCCGCACGACACCTTGATTGTTCGTTGCCGAATGTGGAAACCGAATAAGAGTGTTGTTCGTCCTGAGATGTATTTTGCTCGCACTCGAATCAACGTACACCGCAGATCCTTCCTCTGGACCGTACCGGAGTTCAGCAGGCTTCAACTCGGTGGTAAGGGGGTGATGCGGACCGTGCCCGTTTCCATGGAGCGGCCATCGTTCAACTTCGAGCTCAGCTTGTCAGGAGCCACTACCAGCCACGCCAGAATCGACATCGAAGTCCATCAGGTCTGCGACGTCTTCTCGAAGTGCTTCGCGACGTGCAAGATATCTGTCTTACACGTCGAAGGGACGGTGCTGAAGTGTCTCCAGGACGTGCACTGGTTCGAGTCCAGGGAAAGGACTTGGAAGTTCCCGTATTTCCTGTCGAGAAACGATTTAGGAGAGAGGGGAGGTAAATTCTTGGGTGGTGATGAACTCCGATTGTTTTGCGAATTCACCGTCACGTTTGACAACGATCCTGAAGAGACTGAAAGCGTCTGTCCCGTTCCGACACATAACACCTTGCAAGGAGTCTCTCTGTTAGACCTTGCCACCAATATAAAGAAAACAGACTCGCAGTCTATCCTCCAAGAGGATTTATTGTCACTGTACAGGAGGGACCGAACTATGTGCGACTTCGAGCTCAGGTCTGAAGACGTATCTTTTCCAGTCCATAAGCTTGTCCTCTCTGCGAGATCACCCGTCTTCAAGGCAATGTTCTCGAGCGACATGAAGGAAGGGACGGGTAACTTCCTAGACATCCCAGACTTGGACGCAGACACACTGGACAGACTGTTGCTGTTCGTCTACACTGGCACCGTCGAGGACTTGAAGTGGGAGACGGCCTCCAAGCTCTACTATGCTGCAGACAAGTACGAGGTACTCTACTTGAAGCAGAAGTGTTCAACTTTCTTGACAGGTAACATTACAGTCAGCAACGTCTGCGAAATTGTGCTTCTAGCCGACATGCACCAAGACGAGGATCTGAAATCTTCCGTCCACGATTTTATTGTGCTCAATGACGATAAAGTCATCCGCTCCATAAAGTGGAAACAGTTTTTAGTTAGCAACCCCGTACTAGCCGCCGAGACAATGCAGATGATATATTCAAAAAAGTTGGACATGAATGGGATATAAATACTCTATACCATTTTTTAAATTTATGCATTTTTAGATACCGATTCTTGTATTTATTCATGACTTTTCTACAAGAATGTAACAATTATTTAAAACGAAAATTTACAAGAGTTGATAATTAAAAATGTAATAATGGTGGTGAGAGTATCAAATTCATAAAAATTAATTGCGCATAACATTCGAAACATTAGTGTAGCAGCTTACTTTTTAGAGCAAATATTTATTTGGTAAGTACTCCGTCTTTTTATAATTCATTGTATTTCAGGTGAGTGAACTGAATTAACATTTGAAATAGATAAAAATTGTTTTATTTTGATTTTTTTAAATCTCCATCAGTTATAACGATTGTGAATGAGATAGAAATTATAGACCGCATTTTTTCGTTAGTGGTGGTTTTAAAAATGTGTTCATTGATAGATTGCATAATTTTCTCTCAATCTTTTTACTCGAGCAATCATTAATGTTTGTTATGTAAACATTTCAAGCCACACATACAAAATAGACTTTTTAGCATTTCACCATGTTCATTTTTTAAATGTTTTAGAAAAAGTATATTACTTAATTGATGTACCCAGAAAAGGAAAATGACAGTTTGTTGTATCGTTGGTCACCCAACGATAAAGTTTTATTGATTATGAAGAGATCAAAATTTATTTCAGAGTAATTTTGATGAAATTAAATAGGGAGTGAAATTTAAAGAAATGGAAATAATTTTTCCAGGGTTTCAAGCAAAATAATGAAAACATTTGCTATTGTAAATTCATATTTCAAAAACTAATATATTGCAACTTCGAATTTTTACTGATGTGTATAATATACACTTGTTGTTTGTAAGTCAGATTTCTAGAAGTAAGCATGTTTCAATGAAAATTTTTTTAGTATGGATTATTTCAACAATCCAAGCAAAAAATTTGGCAACAAGAAAAAAAATGCTACATAACATGGCAAAATGCATAAGTTTACATAAAAATATAGATAACTGTAAATATATATACCAAACGTCATTAGCACAACTGACCAGATCTTGATGGACGAAATATCTTGTCATTAGACAAAAACTGACCAGATCTTGATCTCGTCATCATAAAAAAATCGGCAATATCTTGATAACGAGAAATGTCGTCGAAACCACTTGGAGGATTAAGGAAGCCTGCGAAAAGAATTAGCTATTTGTTCAATATGTGAAATGTTTTGTATATGCTTCATTCGATTCTATCCTATAGTTTGCGTTTATTGCTATTTAATTGTGAATATCTGACCCTAGACTATATTCCACCTTCCTCTCACAATCAGATTCCTCTCTAAGTGCATTTCTCTTTTCTGTGTCAGTGAAACTTCCAGTGTGTGTATGTCTTTACTTGATATTGTATGTCTTCTGCCTGGCGCAGCATGGCCAAATATGGCCCTTGCACCATAAAACCCCAACAAACCAATCCTCTCCCAATCAGCTTCGAAAAGGGAATCCATTCAGCTACTTTTTACGAGAATTGGATGGTTCAATACAAGTAATTTACCTAAAATGCACTGAAGCTATTTGCTTGTAATTGCTTTGTTTACACTCATTAAAATATTGCTTATATACAGAAGTGGGAATTGGCAATTTATTGAATAGTACTTTGTTTTCAAAAATAATTATGTAAGTAACTAAAAAACCCAAAAGTTCTGCTTTTTTGTTTAGAACAATTTGTAAATGAAATAATGACAAATAACAAAAAACGGCCACTTTTCAATAATTTATGCTTTCGGAAAAGAATGAAAATCTTGTACTCTTATCACGCTTAAGTAGCTTCTAAAATACTCCGAAGACAAAATGCTTTTTTAAAGAAAATCGAATTTAAAGCTTAAAATTTTCATTGAGTTTATTATTACTTTTATTAACATTTTAAAACTTTATAATAGGGAGTTGAAACAAAGCTGACTCGTCACACATACTATCGTAATCTTTTGGAAACCTCGAAATCAAATTTTGGCTTAAAACTCCCTTTAAATTGCCCTATTAACCTCATTAGTCTTGTCCAAGTATTCGACCTTTCTGATTATGTAGAAAATAAAACTAAGCTCCTCTGATATAGTCATACGAGATTTCCGAATAGCGTAGTTGCTTTTACCTCACAACACGTATGGCTAAATAACCACATCTATTGGTTCAAATAACCCTAGGAAAGATTGTATTGGTCAAGAAGGTCAAAACAGATTAGAAGTCATGCATAGAAGAGTGCAAGTTACAGAACGGGTAACCCTATGCGCGCATAGGGTTACCCGTGTTTGCTTTTTAACCCTATGCGCGCATAGGGTTAAAAAGCCTTTGGACTGATAAAATGCAAAAAAGGTTTTATCAGTCCCATATTTAACCTCGATGAATTTTCCCGCTTTTTTACGCCGAACACCCCTGTCCACAGTACCCATCAATATCGTTTGCGTTGGGGGAAGGGGTGGAGATGAGAGATCGAGGCGTTTCATGCATGGCCGGTGAAATGATGAGCTGGGTTTTTTTGTGGGAACGGGCGTTAAGTGGCTCCGATGCGATGACTTTCATTTTAATATGTTGTCTCTCATCCGTATACCCGATGTCACTTTCGGCTGATGAGGATTCTACCACATATAGGGGTTCTCGTGAGAATTTTCAGATTCGCAGTACCTGACACCTGTTGAATGGGTTGGGATATTTTTGACTTGCTCTGGTCTCTACTCATCATCAAAAATAACTTTTTCACTCACACTGTGGTTAGCGGAGTGGAATTATTAATTGCGGCGCTTTGTGTCCACATCGTGCCTAGTTTCATAAACGCGTTGAGGATAGGTAGAAAGTTACTTCATTTTGTGGGTGTGTATAAAATAATTTTTGTTTCCGCGCGCGCATTGATATCTCGAGTCTGGAGAATTAAAGTCTGTTTGCATTTTAATTACTTTCGTTTTATTCCTTAGACGCTAGTTGTCTATGGAATAAGACAAAAGTCAGTTTGTGCTTTGTTAATTTTGTTTTACTCTTTAGATGCCAATTGTGGCAGCCAGTCAGTTTGCATTAATTAATTTTATTTCATTCTTTAGACACCAGTTGTGGCAACACTCAGTCTGCACTTTAATTTATTTTATTTCATTCTTTAGACGCCAGTTATGGCAACAGTCAGTTTGCATTCCAATGAATTTTGTTTTATTCCTTAGACGCTAGTTGTGGTAACAGTCAGTTTGCATTCCAATTAATTTTGTTTTATTCCTTAGACGCTAGTTGTGGTAACAGTCAGTTTGCATTCCAATTAATTTTGTTTTATTCCTTAGACGCTAGTTGTGGTAACAGTCAGTTTGCATTCCAATTAATTTTGTTTTATTCCTTAGACGCTAGTTGTGGTAACAGTCAGTTTGCATTCCAATTAATTTTGTTTTATTCCTTAGACGCTAGTTGTGGCATCATTGAAAAAGTATCTTTAGAACTTTTTTGTCAGTTGGAATTTTTGCGTCGATAGCATAAAATTATTTGTATTGAATCATGGAAGAGTCCCGCGTGGAAGTATCATTTTAGATTCATGACCTCTGTTAGTGTAGACTTGTCATAAGTGTTAAGTTTTAATTATACAGTCCATTTACTAGTACCAACTGCATCGAACGGACACTTTATTTTCAAAATATTATTTCTCCCACAACACATACAAATTAACATCACATATTTTTCTCACGGGTAGTTTATTGTTTACCATTAACTCTCCTAAAATTACTACTCAATGTACTCCAGTTTTTTGCACACATTTTCTTAAACTCGCATACGTTTTTTGTGAACCTTCCTTAAGAACTGTGCTGCAACACCGAATATGACTTGACTTATTTGTTTTCAAGTTTGTCAATGGTCTGAGGTTTGATCCGATGTACTTCTTCCTTTGTATAAACTTATAAAAAGTTATGACAGTAATATCATGGCACTGGGTAGTAAAACATGTCTGCTACACTACCCTAAGTTATTTTCTTTGATAATTTATGATTGGTTTTGCATCCAGAACAGCATGTCTACCATGTTGACACATCCATGTTGCAACTGGATAACAAACTGCCCCACCTTTGCAGCAACTTTAACTCTTTCCTGAATGATCAGTGGTCGGGCCATTGCTATTTGGATTTCTTAGGATATGAACAGTATAGGTAAAGGCATGCGCTACACATAAAGTTCATTGTAATATTTACATAACTTTACCATGTACAAAAATGTTAACTTCACCCACACTGTACTTTCTGAGATTTTGTAAATATTTTTCAGTGCTTTAACCATTTAATTGTACTTGAGATGTACTCGAGCAGTGGTATCACCCTTCTAAAATGGGCCTATGAAAAATGGAATGCTAAGTCCTAAAATGTAGTGTTATATACTGTGTCTCTTCATCAGTGGCCCGTTTAATTTTTACGCAATACACAAAAATATGACAATTTCGGTACTGAAGTCGTCAAAATAATTTGTCAGTTAGGAGGTTCCTAACGGATCCACTTGCTAAATTTGATGTCATAAGGTTGCATTACCGTGTAGAGATGGGCAAAACTGTTATTCTATGATAACTTACGGATCTGACTGAGCGGTACGTTAGATATTACCGAGGTGAAAACCCCAATCTCGTAATAAATGATTTATTACATACATCTATGTAGTGCACCATATTTACAGACTGAAAGGATATTGCAAACTTAAGGTGTATGTATACACTAGAAATCACGAAAATGGAACAGAATATCGAAGTCTTTTTTATTGCTTCAAAATATTTTCCAATTTCTTAGTTTTCAAACAATACCAACAGCATAGGTAATGGTATATGCTACACATAAAGTTCATTGATCTACTCACAAGGTCTTATAAATATTAAAAATAGTTCTCTAGTTACAAGGGTTTTTCGTTAGATATTGTTACCATGAACAAATATGTTTCCAAAACTTAAAAATTTATTGCTGAATAACTGTTTTTGCAATAGGATGCTTCGTTCGAACAGCGATAAGACAACAACGAACTGATCTATTGTAATTATTTTTATATCATTATAATCTATATAATACAGTGAATGTTTAGACCCTCAGTCAGAGTTATTGGTTAAGAAATGAATTTTTAGTTGATTTTTAAATGTTAAATTTCCTCAAAAATCTTGATTTTTTGACTTCCTTGGTGAAAAAGCTGTAAAAAAACTATTCGCTCTAGCAACTTGATAGAGAGTCAAAACACGAAGAAAAATATTAGGAATAATTTCCAACCCGAATTGCCTTTCTGAGCAAACTAGAATTTGAGATATCACTGTTCAAAACCATACTAATTGGCCAATTAAATCTAAATTAGATAATTAATGATCAGCTTAATCTGATTTTTTCACACTGAAATGATATTAAACGCAAACCAATGACCTATTGTCAAAAAACTGGACTTTTAAAGTCAAAATTAAAAAAAAATTCTATTGTATACGTACACCTTAAACTATAATAGCCTAATTTATTTTGTGACCTTTATTTGAGGCCACACGCTGGAAGACTTGCAAGCATTTTGTTCTTCGAATTTTGTTTAATTTATATTTTTATCCTTAATTATTCATTTCACTAGACTTCATATGGAATCACCTCCGTCCAACAGAGCTGACGTGGTTTGAATCTCACACTAACAGAATTTTTATCGGTTAAAATGTAACTATACCAATTAAAGTAAAGTTATCAACTGTTAGAAATTAGCATTAACGGTTGATTTAACTGTTAAAGTTATTTAAGTAATGTTTTAAATTCAGCAATTTCAGCTTTTTATTTTTTATCAGTTACTCTTATAAATTTCGTTTTTTATCTATAAGTACTAATTTAAATTGCTTCATTGCTATATCAATAACTTTTATTGGAAACTGTTCCTATTATCAATAACAGTTTCTAACTGTTATTTTACAATAACACTGTTATTTGCATTGCTATCGGAACAACAGATCATCTCTATTACCGTATTAATCAAGTAGGCAGATCTCCAAGATTTGTCTCGAGGGTTAACGGTTACTTAAATGATGATGACGCTAAGGTTATGCTACGCTATGAGAAATGTGGTTATTTTTTATAGCGTAAAAGAGAGAGAGAGACTAGAACTCACCAAGCTGCGCTAAACAATGTTTTTCTGTCAAGTAAATGATTATACACACAAGGAAAGCTTTTACCGATACAGAAGAGAGAAATACACCCAGGGTATTTACAGGAATCGGACCAAATTTGTTTCCCTCCCTATATAAGAAAAAATGGAAAATTTCAGCTTCCTATACTTGCAATAGTTTTTATTTATATTAGTTTAAAATTTGAAAAATTTTAAATCGAAAAGGTTAAATCGCTCACACATCTTTGGATCTAATTGTTAAATCCGACTAAATAAGGACTTATTTTATAGACAAAATGGCAACCTTTTTAATAACGTATAACATATTCTTCTGAGTGACATTTATAGTTTCAAGGTAATACGATTTAACCTTTGACCTTGAATTACAAAAAAATCTATTTTTTATACTCGTATATGTAGGTACGTAATTTGTCTTTATTTTCTGAAAGTTTCAAGATGGAACACGCATAAATTCACCGAAAAAACTATTCGAAGTGGAACTGAACGATGTAATTATTTATTATAAACATCTGTATCATTTTATCTAATTGTCAGATCGGACTCATATAGAGCTTATTTTGTAGATAATAATATAACCTTTCTAAATGATGCATTACATATTACTGTGAATGATCTTTTGGACCACTCAATTTGACTTTTGTCCTTGAAATACAAAAAAAGTTCAAAATTTATTTTTAAAAATGTGTTAAAGGTACACGTTGTTTGTCTTTGCTTTCTGAAAGTTTGAAGGTGGGACACGCATAAATTGATACTAAAAAATATTCGAAGTGGAGCTGAATGATATAATCATTACTTATAAGCATCTGTATCGTTTGGTCTAATTTCCCGATCGAACTTATATAGAGCTTACTTTGTAGAATCTGAATGACCTTTTGGATTTTAAAATCACTCAATTTGACCTTGAGTTACAAAAAAGTGCATTTATATTTGTTCATAATAAATATGTTAAAGGTACACTTCCTATCTTTGCTTCCTGAAAGTCACGTGTTGGCTCACGCATTGATTCGTAGGAAAAATAATTCAAATTAAATAGAATCACGTAAAAACCCTTAACACCTGTATCTTTGACTTAATTGTTCAATCGAGATGTTTTGACATGGAATAACCCATATACAGTCCGACCTCATTAAGACGAACTCGCTTAATACGAATTACTTATAATGCGAACTAAATTCCAATCCCCGTCAAAATGTATATATTCAAATAATGTTAATCATTCGCCTAAGAATTCGGGTCAACTATCACCTGTTAAGACGAACACATTTTCGAAACTTAATGGCAAACGGATTCTTTTCAACCGTATTATCACAAGCATTGACTCCGAAATTAAATTGTGGAAGAGAGGGAAGAAAGAAAAATAAAGATTTGATGAAGACGAAGGAACAAGCGTGCCTTCTTTAAAAGAAGCTACTGCTGGCATAGAAATTGTTCACCGCTTTTTGTTAGGCAGTGAAAACTCATCTGTTCAATTAAACAAAGTCGACCGCATAAAAGATTTTCTTAAAGAATACACGAAAAGACGAAACACAAAAATCGATAACAGAACTATTTCAAGACAAAAATTCCGTCATCAGGAATTATCTGTGTAGTCGAGAAATATCTGTATAATCAAGAATCTTCTGTAATCTTTGTGATGAGTACCATTTATCTGTGAACCAAGTATTGTACAGTAAGTAATGAAATAAAATACATTAATATTTTATTTCATTGTTGAAATAATGGTTTTTTCTGAATTCGCATAACACGAACTACGGTTAATACGATTTATTTTTTTACCGTCCCGTGAAATTCGTCTTAACGAGGTTTGACTATTTTATTTCATTGTTGAAGCAAGGATTTTTTGAATTCAGATAACATGAACTACGGTTAATACGAATTTTTCATTGTCCCGTGAAATTCTTTTTAAGGAGGTTTGACTGTCTAAGCCTTCTGGTCTGGGTTTGAAAATAAACAGCAAAACAGGCGCAAGACACACCAAACCTAGAAGATGACTCCCACGAAAACCAAGCAATCGAAATCTCCCAGAGAGTTG
Source organism: Meta bourneti (assembly GCA_933210815.1). Taxonomy (NCBI): domain Eukaryota; kingdom Metazoa; phylum Arthropoda; class Arachnida; order Araneae; family Tetragnathidae; genus Meta; species Meta bourneti. Next base: position 6,927,488 of record OW119930.1, read on the forward strand.
TGGTACCCGATGCGAAAGGGACGAGAACCGCAAATCTTCCACAAAAGGATGCCGACACTGCGTGCAGGGGCTAGAAAGGTCGCTTTCTCACCCCCATGGTTAACCCTTGTTGTGTTCAGTGTAGTTGAAAGATGGCCTACCCTTAGCAGAGAGTGTGTGTGGTCAAAATATCAACTGATCTTGTCCAACAGGGGAAGCCGGTTTTGGGTAAAGATTCCAAAGTTAAGGGGTCTCTGAGAATTCAGAAATCTCACGGTTGAGTGATTGCTTTGACGTGCTACCGAAGGTCATGATCGAGTCCTGTCAGGTCGGGGGATGGTACGTAGTGGTAATTCGTGCACCTGCTTTTAACACGATCGCTAATCCCGTGTTAGGGTTGTACTCAGTCTACTTTAGAATTAAGGTACGTTTCGGGGAATCAGTTATTCTTCGAAAAGGTTGACTCTGTCAGGCGGCAACATGCGCCGAAACGTGTGCGAGGATGAATTTGAGCTTTTAACACGATTGCAAATCCCGTGTTAGGGTTGTACTCAGTCTACCTTAGAATTAAAGTGCGTTTCGGGGAATCTATTCTGGGAGTTATTCTTTGAAAGGGTTGACTCTACCAGGGGAAAAGCAACAAGCGACGAAACGTGTGCGAGTGGAAATTCTAGCTGAGGAGTTTAAGGGGCTAGTTGCGATTTTCCAAGCATTCGGGTTCAGTTCCTTTCATCATAAAGTGGTCTTTATGCGAATTATGCTTCTAATTCAATCTTTTCTAAGGGCCACGGTGGTCCGGTTGGAAGATTATCGGATTAGCAACCGGGGGTTGGCGAGTTGGAATCCAACCAAAGACCGTCGTGTACACGAGGGCTGGTGCACGTTAAATCTGTCATGGCCTCAAATGTCCTCACGTTGGCGTGGTGTGGAAGTTTGGAGAATGGGGTGCCAGCTCAGGTGTTGACCTCGTCATCTGACCGTGGTTACAAAATGACGAGACGTTATCCTTGGATCTTTGTTGTCCTCGGATCTTTCCCTTTGGGATTGATCCCGGACCGTCACCAATAGCCCATTGTGTTGCTCCAGTGTGACGTTAATTGAAATCCCCCCCCCCCCTTATCATAAAGTGCTATTTGTGCAAATTGTATTTTTTCTTAAATCTTTTGTAGGAGCTGCGGTAGCCCGGTCGGAAGATTAGGAGCTTAGCAAAGTTGCGAGTTCGGAACTCGATCCAAACAAAAACCGTTGTGTACACGGGGACTGGTGAGCGTTCAATCTGTCGCGGCCTCAAATACCCTCACGTTAGCGTGGTGTGGAAGATCGGAGAGTGGGATGCCAGCTCAGGTATTGACCTCACCATCTCACCCTGGTTCAAAATTACGAGGCGTCTTTGGATCTTTTCCTTCGGGATTGATCCCGGACTGTCGCCAATATTCGGTCGCCAATTGTGTTGCTCCAGTGATGTTAATTAAAATACCTACTTACCCGGACTGTCCTCAATAGCTCGTTGTGTTGCTCCAGTGCGACGTTAACAACCTACCCGGACAATTGAATCATGGCACTCCAAGGGCGGTAGGAAGGTAGATTTTTAATCAACGTAGCGGGCTATTGGCGACGGTCCGGGATCAATCCCCAAGACTACAAGGGTGGAATTTTGACCCATTTAACCTTGTTACCCCACGTGGGATGGGTTTACGGTACCCCTCATATATTATCACACATTCTAGGCACAACCCGTTTATACAGAAGCCACACATTCACTCCAGACAGACAAACATCCATGCCCAATCCCGGATTCGAACCCCGAAACTTTTGATCAGGAAGTCCGGATTGGTTGACTTTGCGCTAATACTTTTATTGTATCTTTGAAAATAAAGGGGGGGGGGGTATTTCAATTAACGTCACACTGGAGCAACACAATGGGCTATTGGTGACGGTCCGGGATCAATCCCAAAGGGAAAGATCCGAGGACAACATCACGTAATTTTGAACCACGGTCAGATGACGAGGCAACACCTGAGCTGGCACCCCACTCTCCAAACTTCCACACCACGCCAACGTGAGGACATTTGAGGCCACGACAGATTTAACGTGCACCAGCCCCCTTTGTACACGACGGTGTTTGGCTGGATTCGAACTCGCAACCCTTCGGTTGCTAGTCCGTTACTCTTCCAACCGGGCCACCGCGGCCCTGAAAATAAAGGTTAACATGATGTTCGATGTACTAAGTCTGCTTTGATCGTCGTGGTAAACAGACTTAGGCATCTAAGCTCGATGTACTAGTCTTTCTACCACCATGAAAAGTTAAGAATTAAGAAGATAGAAAGTAAGGGGAGGTGGTTTTATTTTCTGTTGGAATTCCGAGTTGGGGGGGGGGGGGTGTTGACTTCGAAACTGCTTCTCGCAAACTCCTCCAAGGAGTGCCATTGTGGTGCAAAGATGGAAGAAGATAGATGAGTGCGGAAGCGTGATCCAAAGATAAATTGATTATCCTGTAAACAGCTTCTCTTGAACCCATAGAAGACCTAAATTAGATTGAATCTAAATGCATTTTGGCGTTCCTGAATTACCTCTCCTTTTGTCAACTCTCCCGTTCTGCAATCTCCCTTAACCCGCCCCTTAGCGCTAGTAGTTGTCCATACTCACCGTAGCAGCTAAGCTTCATGAATGAGCTTCAGAGCATTCGGTTTCTGGTAAAGTCGGAATTCCACAACTTTTCCCATATTCTTCGGATGAAAAAGCGGACACGGTAACTCCTTGATACCGTTGTTTGTGTTTGTTGACGCAACAACGAATTCTTTTTTGAGAATTATTTATAGAATACAAAAAAACAATCATCCAACCCACTTGGTTAACATGATAATAAATTAAGAAAACTTGCGAAAACTATCCGACCAATCTCTCGAACAGAGACGAGCACAGATGAACGAAGATGAACAGAGAAGAAAAAGTTCAGACAGTAAGAGAATACATATACAGGGTGATTCTAAATTGTTTTTACAAAATAAGAGGGGTGATAGTACCCAGCCAGACGAGCAATAATTGCCATGGAACATAGGGTCGCATTCCACTCTGAGAGGCAGAAAAGAGTAAAGGCGAAACGCGTCGAGCATGAACAAGCCATCGCCTCTGACTTCTGAATCCAGCACTTTCCGGCACTTCTTGAATGCCACATATCCCGCACGATGGATCGGACGTGGCGGACCTGTGACTTGGCCTCATCGGATCTCAACCCACTGGACTTTTCTTCTGGGGGCACATGAAATCTTTAGTGTACCAGACGCCTGTGGACTCGGCTGAAGATCTCGTAGCGAGAATCGGTATTGCCGCTGACAAAATTAACACAACACCAGGAATCTTCGAGAGCCAGTCATTCCTTCGTCGGTGTGAACTGTGCAACGACACTTTGAGCACTTGCTGTGAGTTTTTCTCTGATCAATCATATTGTGCAACTTTTGGTATCGTTCATTCGCTTTCCCAACACTGTTGTAAGTTCATGTTGAAATTCCAATTTGACTCTTTTCTGCCTCTCAGAGTGGAATGCGACCCTATGTTCCATGGTAATTATTGCTCGTCTGGATGGGTACTATCACCCCTCTTATTTTGTAAAAACAATTTAGACTCATCCTGTATATACGTTCTTAATCGCCAGAGCCAATAGGAACCGGTGGAAGAAAAACTGTCTGAAAAAGAATGACACCCGACGGCACAAACTACTAATACATATTGGGCTGAAAACGACCGACCCTGTTTAATGGAAACCAACAACCGTGTTTTTTGGTCCTGCGAGTTCGAAACTCGGTCCAAAGACCGTCGTGCACACGGGGGCTGGAGCACGTTAAATCTGCCGTGACATCAAATGTGCTCACGTTGGCAGGGTGTGGAAGTTTTGAGAGTGGGGTTCCATCTCAGGTGTTGGCGACGGCCCGGGATTAATCCCAAAGGGAAAAATCCTAGGACAACACCACGAAATTTTGAATCACGATCAGATAAGGAGGCAAAACCTGAGCTGGCACTCCACTCTCCAAACTTCAACACCACTCCAAAGTGAGGACATTTGAGACCCCTACAGATTCAACGTGCACCAGCCCCCTTTGTACACGACGGTCTTTGGTTGGATTCGAACTCGCCACCCTCCGGTTGCTAGTCCGTTGCTCTTCCAACTGGGCTATAGTGGCCCATAACGTCTTTATATTAAATTGAGCACCACATAATTTCCAATGAAAACCCTATTTTGACACATCCAATTTGAAATTTATATCAAAATTTAACTTCAGATACCAAATTTCATGTCATTAGGTCTTACCTTTCGAAGTTAGGAGTACAGAAAGATTGGAGCTCCTAATGTTAACTCTGTTCCTCAGACTTTTATGGATATCTTCCTAAATAATATTTCTATAGCGCTGATATTTTGTACCGTGTTACTGTTAAGCGACCCAAACAAAATCCACCTAATATTTCATTTAAAAATAGTTTTTAGCATGCAATAAAAATTATTAAATTAATGTTTGAAAAAATTATGAATTGGAACCTTATAATATTTTGATAGGAATTGATTCAGGACTTCTAATATGAACATTGAAAATTTCAGGTCATTCAAATTGTTAGTTTTTGCGTTACATTAAATTATCCTCATTTTAGGGATTTTAGGGGGCAACCAAAAGTTTAAAAAACGTCTGACAAACCTGAGGAATGTTTTAAATCTTGAAAAAATGGTTGAAAATTCATTTATGTAATCTAAAATACATTGCCTTTTACCAGCTATGTGTCGTATAGATAAACTCTACTAATCAAAGATCAATTGAAGGACTCACTCTATTCACTTTGTGAATGATCGGGATATCAGTTCGATTGTATTAAATAATTGTAGGTAGGCTTTTTTTGGTTGCATACATGGAGAAGAAAAAATTAACTTTATTAAGAGCACTAAAGATGATACAAAATTATGCAGAATATCGATCAACACTTTCTCCGTTTCGAATTGTTCTCAATTCCAAAATCCTTCTTTTATCCCATTTTAATCATGGTTACAATTCATATTATCACCATTTGAGCTCGTATAATAAATATAATAATTCTCGAATCGTTTACATTTGCATAATAAATACAACTAGGGGGCTCCAGCCCCTGCTCGCTTTCGCTAGCCAACCCCCAGGAACTGGTTACACAGTTCCTTTTGGATGGCTCCGCGATCCAAGCTCGCTTCGCTCGCTCAATGTGTACTAAACCATTTTAGTCTAGTAGATGAGTAGTTCTTCTGTTTGTGGCAGATTCTTGACAATATAAATATGCAGCATGAAAAATAAATTGTCTAAGATGCAAATTTCAATAAATAACCATGCAAAGCAGTTTATAATTTTTTATATAAATTATGCAATAAGTATGGATGACCAACTTCCTAATTTCAAGAAACTTCCACATTTTCAACCTCTAATGCATCTGGACATGACATGGAGTGTCGATAACATAAAAAAGGAATTGTCTAAAAGCATGCGTATGCATATTTTAAAAAATAGCAAAAAATACACCTGGCAATCTATGTATTTTGTCACAATTTGGAAGTCTAAGATCAGTGCTAGGATCTGGAAGTTCTGCACTCACAAACTTGTCAATATCATCTTTTGTGCGAATTTTGCTTTCTGAATCTAATGTTAGAAGAATGTGGGCATGAGGCAAACCTCGCTTTTGGAACTCAATAACATAAATATAGGCCAGAACAGTTCCAAATATTCCATGCTTGCAAATATCTTCTAAAAATTCTTTTAATTTTATATTAAACACACGTACAGCAATATCAGGTCGATTTTCTGGACCTTGTACTCCCTCCATACAATTTAAAATTTCAGGCCAAGATGAGTTGCAAGTAAACGTCGAAAAGAGATCTGGCTTACCAAACTTGCGTACCATTGCCATTGCATCTTGGTAATTCTGTTGCATGTGACGTGGGCTCCCTTGGAAAGATGACAGAATAATAAGTTTTCCTGTAGGCATATTTTCGTTATGTGCTCGACATTCTAAAGCATCTAAAAGCCCCCAATAAAGTTCGATTCACAAATCTTTTCGATTTTGTCGCAAAAAATGTAAACGTGAGCCTTCAGTTTTCACATACGCATCAACAATATATTACTGAAAAACTTTCCCACTACTGTGCAAAATACTGGAACCATTTCTCTGGGAAAGTCTGTATGCATAATATTGTAGTTGAGTGACACGAATGCGCTTTGCTGTTCTCTCTTCTACATATTCCATTTCAGTGTTCCAACTACACTCGCCCCTTGAAAATAACAAAGGATAGGTCATTGGATCACAGCATTAATTTAGTGGTGAAATGCTTTGGCATGTATCACCGATTGGGTACACACAAATGTTTCGGTTGGCTGAGGATCTCCATTATCACCAACAAATATAGCTGTAAATTCAGTGTACAAAGTAGGAGCATTATAGCGCCGCATATCCAAATTTATATCTTCCAAAAATACCATTTTTACAGATGTAGTTGGGTGTTCTTGTACCAGTCGGTGCATTTGAAGATAAGACTGAGCAAAGGGATTGATTTCTCTTAACATAAAATCAAGTTTTCAAATACATGTTGCAAGCAATTTTGATTGTTACTCGAGCGTTTCTCTGTTGCCTCACTGGAGTCGAATATATAAAGGTGCCCGTATCCTTCTTTATGTTGGTCACTTGCATAGAGGGGGAAACTCTGTGGTACACTTGACCATGTAAACGGTAACAATATGGTCCAGTTCCACGTGGTGGTGGCTTAATTTATGCTCCCATCGAAGCGAATGCTAATGCAGAGTTGTATTCACGAATTCGCTGGCGATAATTTTTAGCATCTGGAGAATTTTCAGTTAGCAATACTTTTAATAGCTCCGGTGCATCAGATACTGCCGGTAGCCGAATCTTTCCATCATGGCAACATTTGGTATACTTATTGGCAGTATTTAGCTATTTCTTCCAATAAAGAGCCCCACAAAAATCGCACTGTTCGCACATAGTTCCACAATTATGTTCGTCAACATCGTTTCGAATACACACACATTTTGCGTGGCGGCAATTATCGGCTTCGTTTTGAATTGATCTTCTTAAACTGGATTCCTGAACTGTTTCCTGCTCCTTTCAGTTTGTCTTTGTTGATTTTGGATAGAATATCTGACAGTACGACTTAAATTCATTATTTTTCCTAGTTTGCAACTGATAATAATGATTTCCTAATTAGCTGATAACTGATAAGATTTTACTTGAAATCCAACGCAAAGCTAACAAAAATAAGTCAAGATATGAAATAAGATATTACATTTCAAATCATCCAATCGCACTATTACGTGACATCCACGCTGTAGTGATTCTCTGGGTAGCGTGGTAGATTCAAATCTACAGAGAACAGTCTGGCTTAAATAACAAACGATAATTTTATTTAAAACAATTCCTTGACTATATTAGAATCTATTTACACGACACTTTCACGAATTTCTATGCCTCTGCTAACTGGATGCGACAGGGTGTCGAAATCTCAGGACGTACGAAAGTCTCTGAGTTGGAGAAAGGTATCTCAACAGTCTCTAGATGAAACTCTACTCGTCGGGTGACGATTTCACAAGATCAGCACTGGATCCTCACTGGACGACGGGACAAGGCAGGTTCACTGCCGGACGAGAAGTCGGTACCGAACTCTCCGCAGGTCGTCGGTTCGGCACAATCAGGGATCGGCTCCACTGGGGTCGTCGGGTCAGTACAAGACAGCACGGCTCCGCTGGGGTCGTCGGATCGGCACAAGACAGGCACGGCTCCGCTGGGGTCGTCGGATCGGCACAAGACAGGCACGGCTCCGCTGGGGTCGCTGGTTCAAGTCTCGAACGAGAAATAAGCAGGAACTCGAGATAGGCAGCCTACGCCAGGCTACAAGAACGCGTCCTCTCAGGGTGAGAGAACCGTCTTCCAAATTATTAAGAGCTCCTTAATGGGGTTGACCGCTCAAAGGGTCACTGAGCTAAGACGCTAGCTCGGGAAACAAACAAGACTCGAGATGGGCAGCCTACGCCGGCTACAAGAACGCGTCCTCTCAGGTTGAGAGAACCGTCTTCAAAAAATATATTTTCTCCCTAAGGAGTGACCGCTCAAAGGGTCGCTGAGTCAAGCTGATCGATCGAGATCACAAGCAAGAACTGACGATTCGACTCCCTGCTTTTCCTTTTGAAACCTCCCAGCCTTTGTTCGCTGGTGGTTCTCGATTCGTTCGTTCTTGATTGGTTCTTACTTTTAATTGGTTCGTTTTTACTTTGCTCATTTTTGAGGTTGCTGATTCGGTAGAGACTCTCTGACGTAAAATGGGATCAGCTACTTAGCGCAGGTGGCTTGATTACCTAGCAGGTGGACTTAATCACCTGGCAGGTGCACTCCTAAACACCTGGGCTCTTTCCGGAACGAATCCCCTTTTGTCCTCTTCGATCCAAGTCCCGACCGTCTGGCGCCAGAGAGATGGAAATGTATTGTCCGGCTCTTTTACGACCTGTCGGCGAATTTGCCTTTGGGAGGGATAATTGAGGGGTCCATCAATGAATCCTCACAACGCTAAGCGCAAACGTTCACGATTGTTTATGCTTGCAATACAATAAACGTGCAAATGCAGTTTGTTTACTCTGACCGACGAAGTTGTTGCCATCGGAAATTTAGAAATTATACCCCTTTTTGTCACCACCGTAAGAGAATTATATATACAGGGTGCAACGCAAAGTCCGTACCCGGCCTTTATTTTCGCAACCGTTGGTCGTAGACATATACTTCCAATTGCAAAAATGTTTCACATGAGGTAAACATTCATGTTATGACAGTTTGAAATTTAAAAAATCAATTTTGTAAACATTACAAAATCTAACTTTTTATACAGTCCCCCGTTCCTTATAGTAATATTTAGTAAAAGTTTACACTCATCCTAACAAACGTAACACAAAAAGTTTCACTTCTGTGTGACAAAAATTGACCGAGATATTTAATTTCAAAGTTTGGGATTTATTCAGATTTATTTTGCCTTCATTGAGGGGTCGGTTAAAATATAACTTAGAATAATTCGAGATTGAAATCAGAATGCAACGCCCATTTTACGGCGAAAGGGGGGTTCCCCGTCCATAAACGATGGGTGCATGTATAGTAAAATGGACATGCCCGATTCACTGAAAGCGGTCGCAGCGCCCCCAGTGGGGAAAGTTTGGAAATCTAACTCCGAAACTAAGCAAGATAGACAAAAGATGTTAATTCGAAAGTTGTAGACCATCGTCGAATTATGTAGAATCGACACCCTTAAAATGAAAAATGCGCAAAAAGAACCGGATAAATGGCAGAGGAATGCAAACTACCAGAGGCGTTGCACTCTGATTTCAATCTCGAATTATTCTAAGTTATATTTTAACCGACCCCTCAATGAAGGCGAAACAAATCTGAAAAAATCCCAAACTTTGAAATTAAATATCTCGGTCAATTTTTGTCACACAGAAGTGAAACTTTTGTGTTACGTTTGTTGGGATGAGTGTAAACTTTTACTAAATATCACTATAAGGAACGGGGGACTGTATAAAAAGTTAGATTTTGTAATGTTTACAAAATTGATTTTTTAAATTTCAAACTGTCATAACATGAATGTTTACCTCATGTGAAACATTTTTGCAATTGGAAGTATATGTCTACGACCAACGGTTGCGAAAATAAAGACCGGGTACGGACTTTGCGTTGCACCCTCTATATACACTGCTGGCCACCCAAATTGCAACACCAAGAAAGACAAGAGATATCACAACAAAATTTATTTTGTAGATAACATGTTGACCAAGTATCAAATGATTAAATTTATAGACTTCTGTGAAGTGTGGTTCCTGCCAAAATCAGTAGCCAGAGTAGCCGCCATTGTTGGAGATCACCGCTGCCACACGCCTCGGCATTGATTCAAAGAGACTTTGGATGTGTTCTTGGGGTACAGCAGACCAAGCAGTTCCACACGTTGCCAAAGTTGATCTGGTGTGGCAGCTGGGGATGTATTCTGGGTCAATCGTTGAGCAACCATGGACCACATGTTTTCTATCGGCGAAAGATCCGGAGAGCGAGCTGGCCAGGGAAGCAATTCAATCTGGCGATTGACGAAGAACCCTTGGACAATGCGTGCCACGTGTGGTCGTGCATTATCCTGTTGAAATATGGCTGTGGGCAAGCCCTGAAGGTAAGGAAGGACAACTGGCTCCAACACCTCGGAGATGTAGCGCTGGCTGTTTAAAGTACCGGCAATGCGTACTAGAGGAGTGCGAGAGTGATATCCAATACCGCCCCATACCATAATACCCGGTGCAGGACCAGTGTGGCGGTGCATAACGCAGCTGTTCAGCATCCTCTCTCCACGGTGTCTCCAGATTCGAATCCGACCATCGTGGTGTTGCAGACAGAAGGGTGACTCGTCAGTAAAGACAATTTCATTCCATTCTGCCGTCCACATCCTTCTTTCATCGCACCATTGGCGGCGGAAACGTCTGTGGTTCTGCGTCAAGGGTAGACGAAGCAATGGACGTCTTGCGGACAGACCACTCTGCTGTAAACGGCGTCGAATGGTACGCGCAGACACTGGATGATGCGGTACAGACTGAATGTGCTGTGCTATGGTTCGTGATGTGGCTGAGCGATCCGTCACTGCCATACGCACAATATGCCTGTCATCACGTGAAGTGGTGCACTGAGGTGGATGCGATCGAACACGTCGGTCCGTCGTACCCTCCTGCATCCAACGATCACATATCCGCATTACAGTTGTTTGGTTTCGTCCAACACGACTACCGATTTCTCTGAAAGATAATCCACAATCTCGGTAGGCCACTATCCTTCCTCTGTCGAACTCGGATACTTGATCAAAAGATGATCGCTGTTTTCTACGAGGCATAATTGATCGTTTTTTTGAAAAAACCACAAGAAAAACACAATTGCCGTACTTGAAATCGTCGAAATCTCCAAGCCTTAAATAGCGCTCTGACGTGGCGCCACAGGCGCGCGTGATGTGCGTCTGCGCTGAAATTCTAATCATTTGCATATCTCACCTCCGCTAATGCATGTTGTAAATTTCATATTATTTGCATGCTTCCTTCAGGGTGTTGCATTTACGGTGGCCAGCAGTGTAGATAATATAATTCTCGAATCATTTTCACTTGCATAATCTATATAAATAAGAATGGAGTATTTGTATTGTACATAGAATATTTTCGACCTATTTCAAGTTTTCTATCCGTTTTGGGTCCTGATGCAAAATCCGTCTCTTGCACGTTTGGTGTCTGTTCATCTGTCTGTCTGTATGTGTGTGCCGTACAGCGTCCAAACGGTTGAATATATTTTTATGAAACTTTGCATACTGTGAGTACTTACATTCATTTAGTGACTGAACTTGGTTGCGTAAGTCTGTCTATCCTTCTTCCGGTTCTTTCTTCGATTTTGTGTCTGTGTACAAGTATCACATAAGATTTATTCAAAACATTTTAATGCAATTTTCTAAATTTGATAAACCATATTTTAGTGTAGTGAATGCATTATTTTACTCATTTAAGCAAGTTTCATGTTAAAACATCTGAGTAACTCTACATAAATCATCCATAATTTGGTAGTTTTCGAGAAGCTGGAATGCATATTGAGCATTGCCATTACTTAAATTGTTTTACCAGTACTGCTGAAAAATCAATTATTTTAAAAAAACTATTTTTATAGAATTTAAGTTCAAATACTTTTTATTTTGAGCCTTATTTATTTTCTTCGCAAAATATAAACTATTTCTGAACATTTGGGACAGACGATATTTTGCAACGAAACGGAAATTCGTGTTCGTTTGACCACGCGCAGTGATATTTTTTTCGCTCCAAATTAATTTCGTATTTTTAAATTCTATCTAATTTTTACTTGTAAGGTGTGGCATCTGTGCGAGATCAAGAGATAGAAAAGAATCATGAATTTATATCTTTAGAACTTTCCCACGCCAACTTTTATTTTGTTTTAACTCTGTTTTCTGTTTTAAATATTTATTATTTTAATAAACTATAATTCCTTTTCATCACATGCAACACCGCCGTAAAGTATTCTATTTAAAGCGGCATGTAAGTTAGAATAAAGCAAATTTTAAGTGAATTTTTGCCATTATTGAAAGAACGTTAAAATTAAAAAAATTCGAACTAGGACTTTTGAAATTTAACAAATTCTTTGTCATAGCAACAGATGGCCAAGGTGGCTTATTTTACGAATTTTAAGAAGCTATATTTAATCTATTTATAATAGGGAAAGTTTGTTTAAAACAATGATTTTATTTAGGAGAAAAGCTATCAAATTGATTTACCATTAAAAAAATGGCAATAGGTTAACTTTTCTTTAACACTACTGAAGATATTAAATTTTAAAACAAGTTCTTTTATTATTGCACGTGCCACGAAACGGAATTATCAAGAAAAACGTATTCGCTTTTAAAACAAACTTAGTGATAAATATCTTATCAAATTAGTCATATTTCCCTAAATGGTAGCGAAATTCGAAAAGAGTGCCACAAATAAAAAAATATTTGCAGGTAAATTATGTGAGAGTATCCGCAGTAGATTCGTCATTTTTACGAATTGAGTTGAGAGATTTTACAGGAATAGAACTTAAGAAAGGGAATTCCTAATCCTCCCTCAAAATCGTGTTTTGTATCACTTTAGTGTCTCACCTTTCGCCAATTTTTACCTTAAGCAGGGGTGCGATATATATGAAATATTACATGGATGGATTTGCATGTATAGAATTTGTGTCCAAAGTAGGTGTAGAAATTATAAAAATGTCTAAAAGGTGTTAAAAATTATTTTACTCATACTTAAATGATTTGGCATTTTCCTACAAAAGAGGAAAGTGATTATTTTCTGGCCACTTTCAATATATAATTAACCAATTCAACCCGAATAAAGTCGGGCAATTTTGCTAGTAAATATAATAATTCTCGAATCGTTTGTACGCGCTGACAAATATTTTTGAAATAGTGTTCAAATTTGAAATTCGGGATAGCGGATAGCGGGCTACGGATAGCGATTTTTAATGAAGTATCTCTGAAATTGACAGCAACTTTAACATTGAATATCTCCGGATATACAGATATTAGTCATGAAATTTCATATTTAGACTAACTTAACGATACGGAATATGATTAAGGCATCAAAACAGGGTGTTTCCACTGCAAATTTTGTTTGTGCAAAATTTGATATGAAGACGGGCTTTTTATGCAATTTTTTTTTGCATTTGAATTTGTAGAGGATGTTATTCCCTATTGAATGATATATATGAATTTGGACAACTTTGAATGGTGCTCGAAATAAAGGGGGTGGTTCCTTTTTCCGTGAATGTACATGAAGGAACTGTGGTGTTACTTGCCTCCCCTATTAGATTTCAGTTTTGGTTGGTTGGGGCGCAAGGGTTCTCGGCTCATTGATTTGTGGCTCAGTTGTTGCCCACTGCGCTAGCAACCTGCAGAGTTGTATTCAGGGCAGGTTCAATTCCTGTTAGGTCCGTTTCTTCCTTCCCTGGGAGAATTCCTATCTTCTGTGTCAGAAAAAGTTTCCTTGCATGTGTACGCCCATTACATGACGTTGTTTGTCTTATGTTTGGCGTAGATTGGCCAAAATATGGTCCTTGAGCCATACTTCTCCAGATATTCAATTTTACCAATCGTACGAGATATTAAATTTTACCCATCGCCGTTTTAAGTGTTAGTTACTACGCTTAAAACCAACAAATCAAAACATGACGCTAAAATGTAGAGCTTCACAAGAAATGATGTGGTCGGTAGTTAATTATCGTCTCACACGAGCAACACAACGGGCTATTGAAGACGGCCCGAGATCAAGGGAAGAAACCGAGGACAACTCCTCGTAATTTTGAACCACGGTCAGATGACGAGGTCAACACCAGAGCTGGGACCCCACTCTTCAAACTTCCACACCATACCAACGTAAGGACATTTGAGGCCACGACACATTTAACGTACTCCAGCCCGGGGCCATCGTGAAGGAACGGGCCTGAGTGTAGCTTCTGTGACGTCACGATATGGGGGCCTTTGGAGAGAAGAATTAGTAAGCGACGAGTCCGTGATCACAGACGGAAATAGATAGTAAAAAATCTGGATATAATCAAATCCATCAATCCATTTTTTTGCAAGATTTGAAATAACACAGCTCAATCTTTTTGTTATTAATTTCAGATTAATTTACACACATAAAAATATTCGTTCCTTTGTATTTCCGGGATTAACATAAAGCGTTTGGAGCAATTTTCGTTAATAGGTCCCAGTACCATATACTTCGTTAAAATGTTGAATGTTTGTCTTACATTAGAGTTTTGACCTTTAGACAAAAGTGTGCTGAATTTTGGAACGAATAGAAGCAGTTCTAAAGAAGTCATTCAGTAATTATAGAGCAATTTAAAAGACTTCAATGGCCATGCTTATGTGCCAACTAGTGGAAATATTATTTCTCTTGTAAAATTCGAATTGAAGTAAATGTAGCCAAAAATATTTTCGATCCCTTTCCCATTTAATAGTATTCATTGTCTCGATTTTTGTAATGCTTATTTTTAGGATAAATTAGGTAATTGAACAAATAAATTTTTTGATAACTTGACAGCTTAAAAAATAGTAATAACCTATAGTTCTATTTATATAAATAATGAAACAAATCCATTCTTGTAATATGATTTGTATAAGTAATCTTTTATAATAGTTAAAACTTCCATTTCTGATAGGTCCCTTTTTATTAACAACTAGCAGAATTACCCGTCGATGCTCGGATTGAATTGGTTAAATATTTATTCTATTTCATAGAAAAATGCAAGCATCATTTAAGTATACAGAAAATATTTTTAAACATCGTTTTAACTTTTTCATAGCTCCTACAATTTACTTCGGACGTATACACAATATATCCATCCATATAATCCATTTCATATTCATCACACACAAGCTGCTGTAAGAAAAACTACACAAGCTACTGTAAGAAAAACTACAAAATCTTTTTCTGAGATAACTTCAGAAGTTGATTTTGAGTTTTGGAGTGATTACGAATGCCAATTGTTCATTTTCAGAAAAATGAGGAACTTTCAGGGTATAGTCTTGCAATCAGTTTTCCATTCAATATTTATTATTTGTGGTACCCTTGCACCATGGATTCGATGTTTTTGAATTATATTACCATTGTGAGAGGACGGCAAATTAAACTGTTACGGCATTCGTGGTTAATTTATTTTGAAGCACACATTTTTTTCTTGAAAATTCTATTCAGCCGCACGTGGAATAACGGAGCTTGTTTTTAAAACAAATGTCATCAGTGTAGACAAAGCAAACTCAATCGATTACACTTTTTACAAAATCACTGCTTTTAATGAATGTTTCACAGGTACTTAAGTTGAATACGAACAGTTTCAAGTAAGAACCTCGACCTTCTGCAACTTAAGACAAAAAATTTCTTATTTTTTAACAGTCTTAGTTTACTTACTTCCTTACTATGATATTATTCCAAGATCAGCAGTCTTATTTAGAATTAGCTTTCCTCCAACAGAAAAATTTAGTTTTAAATCGAATCTTTAATGAAGAAACTTTTTTAAATTGAGACTCAGTTTCTATATGGAAACCACGAACTTATTTAAAATGATAGATCTAATTACTTGACTATGAAGTACAGCATTCAATAATATCCATGAAACATGAAAAACAAATGTAAATTAAATTGATTTTAATCGTCTTGTAATGAAATTATATCAAAATTCAGAAATATCTTTGAATTACAACTTATGGCTACCCGTTTTGATTTAAAGTAACATATCTTATTTTGAATAACTTTATTTTAACTTTACCAGTCATTTTAAAATAAGAAGTTATACACCTTATTAAAAAGGTTTCCGTTTATTTTTATGAAACAGAATTCTACAAACTATAACGTATTTAATCAAAGACTTAAGGAAAGTTCGTCGAAATATACATATACCACCAAGAAATTACCCATGTATAGTGGTATTTGGCAGAAAATAAAAATAATTCATTACAATTTAACTCTTAAATAATATATCTGTAATATGGAAAGTAATGGAACACAAATACAGAAACGAAATTCTGGTCATTGAAAAATGTCGAATTCCAAAAAACGAAAGATCTGAGCAAGAGTATCGAATTTCGACGTCATGAGAATATTCTGAAATAGAGAAATTTGAAAAAGACGCTTGAAAAATATTGATAGACAATAATGAATTATTTACAAAAAGAACACAAATTTACAAAACTTTAGAAATGCTCAAATATGACCGCATTTCTGACATTTCGGTCTTAACTCAAATAAACAAACACGGAATTCTAAATCTAATTTATAAAATAAAACATTAATTCTGGCGTTGCCAGATACCGAATTGAAAAATTAGCTTTTATGATCAACGAATTTTTTTGTTTTGTCTTTTCGTGTTCCATTACAAAATGCAAGTTGCGTAAAATTAAGTATTTTAACTATCCATTTTTCATCATTCAAATACTCCTAAATTATTTATATAGTGGAAAGAAATAAAAAATCAGTTCAAGCATAATTAGAATTTTAAATTGTTTAAATATAACGTTTCGGAAAAAATGTTTTTCGAGCAATACTGGTAAAACAATTTTATTAGAAAATTTGATTTTCGATCAATGCTGGTAAAACAAACTGAATTGCGTACCACAATCGTTTTATGCTCAATGTTTTTCCTATGGCAATTTCAAATTGATTTAGCCCCCTCTGCACACCTAGGTTAAAGAGAACGGGGGTTAATATGTAGCTTGCGTTACTCTTAGGGTTCCAAAGTATAAGTGTACCAAATTTGGTGTGGATTGGTCAAACGGTGTAGATTTGTATAGAGAACATACACACAGACATCCATTTTTATATATCGTCGTTTTACTATCTAAACTTCGTAAGACCAATTATTTTAGTTTATGAAGTTTTAACATTATTTGGTTACAAATTTGCTTAGTTTTACTTCAAAGATCCTAGGTCTATATCAATCATAAAGCGGCCCCAGGAAGTTTTTAAACCTCATCTCATAACTGGTCTACAGCTTGGTATCTAGTTTTTCATCGCTCCAGAAAATTTTTGATATCAAGACATACGAGGTTTTAATAGTAAAACGATGATATATAGATTATTAATATAACTGTTCACTTATTAAACCCTATGGTCTTTCTCTGAAATTCTTTTAGACTGAAGACGTATTTAACAAAATTGTGTTTGTCTGAGGCGAATGAAATTCAAGAATTAAATTTTAAGGAATTTTCAGTATATAAAGGTGGTAGTCTGCCAAAATATAATTATTATTCGTGTGAAAATATTTTAGCTAAAGAAAGTATACCTACAAATTCTATTTTTACTTTGTAAGCAATTTTTAAATTTTCTTTCGCGACAATTAATATCTTCTTTTATTTAATTTTCTATCTGAAGTAACATTTTAATATAACAGTTTTTAGAATACGAAATCAATATATTTATTATAGTGTACATGATTTATGAATATAAGGAAATAAAAAAAATGATCAATTTTTCAATAGCTAATGCTTGTGGAATCGTTGAAATTAATCCAAAATTTGTAGGAAATCAAATTACACATAATTTTTAGTAAAACATTCTAAAAGTGAAGAAAGAAATCTTTATTGAATTTTAAATAGCTCAAAACCAATTTTTTGCAGTTAAATTTTAAAATGATATAACAATATTTTTAAATAATGGTTATACATATTGGCGGTAATAATGTAATACAGTAATTTAAATTATAAGTAAAAATGTTGTCAGATTATCATGACCTCTAAAAACGTCGAACTTTTATTTTTCTTTAGTCATAGGTTACAACCAGCACAATGTTTTTAATTTTTAAATGTTGCAAGTTTTTTCTATTTTGCGTTTTTTCAATAGGTCATTTTTTGCTTTACAATAATTGCAAAGTAAAATGTTTGCCATTATGCACACATTTTCTGATGATAAATAAATTTTTTTGGCATTTTACAGATGTAGTACACTAGATATTTCATTGAAGGTTTAAGTAGTTAGTTCAACTAACAAAATTTTCTGAAATTTGTGTGACAGAAAGTCTTCTTCATACTGCTCATCAATTAATTCAGTAAAATCTGATAAGTACAAACAATCAGTTGTACCTTAAATTCTTTAGGCCCTTTAAGGCCACCACATCACTTAATTTTAAATATTGGTAATAAATTGGTGAATATTCATAAGTTCTTTTTAAATTAATCGAACAGCACATCTCACAATTCAGTTCATGTACTTTTTTGGCAACATAACCTGATATATATGTTACAGTTAAACCTCGAAAGCCGTCAATGTACACATTACCTAGGTAATCTGCAGATTAGCTTATTTGCTCTGTTAAAGTGCGGAATCATCTACAGAATAAGAGTTTTCCGCACTTTACTTAGCTAATGTGCACATTAACGGCTTTAGAATCGTTAAAGTGCAAAAGTTTGTTTCTCTAATTTCTTTCCCTCCTCCTTCCCTTTCTCCTTACGCTTCCGCTTTCTAAAGCTCGTGTTCTTTGTATTATACTTTGTTCATTGATTGATTCTATCAATTATTCTGTTGATTGATTGATTCCATCAACTTGATTCTTTAGATATCGAAAAATAAATAAATAACATTATGTTTCAGCAATTGTCAGTATATTCTATTTACATCTACTGATTTGTATATGAAATTACTTATACCTTTATGGGATAAAAGTATAGCGTGTTTTTCAATTAGTAGTACCTAGTATTACCGAGTTGTTTGAGTATAAATTTAAGCGTACACAAACGTTGCTGTTCGAGCAAAGATCTTATTTTCATTTTAACGAGTGCCTAGTAGGTAATGTGCAGATTATCTAGGTGATCTGCAGATTACCTAGGTAAATTGAAAAATGAAACAATTTTCCGCACTTTAACGGATCGGCGAAGTTAATCTGCCCATTACCTAGGTAATCTGCAGATTACCCGATTTCCGTACTTTAGCAGTAACATATACATGCACCTTAAGAAAAGACTAAACTGGTGAAAACCGGTATTGAGGTGAATAATTTTCGGTATTTCCAGTGTATACATACACCTTAAGAAAAGACTAAACTGGTGAAAACCGGTATTGAGGTGAATAATTTTCGGTATTTCCAGTGTATACATACACCTTAAGAAAAGACTAAGCTGGTGAAGACCGGTATTCGTCCTAACCGTTATCAGGAATGTCTGTAATTTGCAGTCTACCTGTACCCGGATTGAGAAAGGATCAAAGTTCAACGCATCTGTATTACTCATCCCATTCAGAAATAGCTTCACGGCGTTTTGATTCCTGCGTTTCCGATTTGCACTGTCCCTTTCCACAACGAGAAGTGGCCAGGGAGAGGGATTCGAATTCGAAGGCGTCTGCGGGGTGGAGATGGAAACAGGAAGGGCCCTTCAGATGATCGACAAGAACTGTGAGAAACTCGGGGGAAAGAATCCAAAAGAATAGCTGTAACCGTTCCGAATCAGTCCCTGTCTCTTTCGAGATTTCCTGTACTCGAAACTCGCTGTCTTCGCCGTTAAGGCGAACTTTTGCAAGTTAAATTCGTCAGTGCGTCGTTTTCCATATCGCAGGGGCGTTAAGCCCTAGGAACTCGACGCCCTTGGCTCTAAGGTCGGAGGACTCTAACTGGCTCTAACAAGGAGGAGGAAGGGTCAATGACCCCGGGTGCTAATGTCCAAAAGGGTGGTTTTTCAAAAATAATTAATTTGGTCTGTTTTTTGTGTGTGAAGGTAAATTTATATTGAGAAAAATAAAATTTGCTCCACACTAAATTTACCGACATTTGTTGGAAGGTAGGTAGTTGAATTTAAGCCGTATTGGAACAACACAAAGGGCTGTTGGTGTGACGGTAAGGGATCGATCCCGAACGGAAGGATCCGAGAACATTTTAACATGCTCGTAATTTTGAATCACAGATGATTTGCTTTTATATTTAAATATAATCTGAGTCAAATCAAGCATTCAAATTTAAGTAACAATCGTTATTATTTGCATGTCATCTCATTTGTTTGATTTTACAATCTCATCCATTCGCCCTTTTACAACTTAAAATCACTTTAAATTGATAATACAAGAGTATCGGTACCCTATCATCAAATGAAAAAATGTTTTAAGTATAGATCTCATTAAGAATCGCGTTATGTTATCACATATCGTCAGTGTTCTGTAGAAAGGGCGAATCCAACAATTTGAAATTTTTCAGGAGAGCATTTTCAAACTTCACTTTCCATAAAAATTAAGAATAATGTAAAAAAATTCATTTTATCTTACACTTGCTTACTACATATATATTATAAATGAATTTGTTTTACAATTGTCACTAATTTTTATGGAAAAGTGAAGTTTGAAAATGCTCTCCTGAAAAATTTCAAATTGTTGAAGTCGTCCTTTTTACAGAGCACCGACATGTCTTGCAAAATCTCGAATTCAAATCAAACCCACTTGTTCCACTAAATAATCGGAATACATATTCGAACTTCTTGAGGTAGGTAGTCAATTAGCATCTCACTGGAGCAACACAACCGGCTATTGGTGACGGTCTGGGATCAATCCCAAAGGGAAAGATCCATGGACAACGCCTCCTCGTATTTCTCGAGGAGATCGCCATTTAACCGCTATAGGGAATATCATCAAGCAATTTTCACACCTTAGGACCTTTTTGGACTGGTACTGAGACCATTCCATGTTGGTCTAAGGGGGTTTAGCAAAACGTGTGAAAGATAGTACAGCTTTGTCTACCAAAAAGTACTTTTTGGTGGAGTTCAGATTTAGTGTAGTTAGGAGTTTCAGGTAATATACATTTAGCAATGTATATTACTGTATAGAAAATTAATTTTTATAGTGGTGGCTAAGCTCACCACAAGGTAAAGAACAGTGACAGTAAGAGAGATATTTTAGATCCACAATAAATTAGTGCCAATTACAATGCGAGTTTAATTTTAATTTGAGCCATCTCATAAAACGATAGTTTTACTATTAGTACCTAGTAGTTTAGATGACGATGAACAATTCATGAATATTTTTTTCTTCGGCAATGGAAAGAAATATATCCCATGCTAGCAATAAGGATGGACTGAATAGCTAAATCATAAACAGAAGCTTTGTCATTCCACTGCTGTTACCTGATGGTTGCAAATTTATTTTATAAAGTTGAATACTTTAAGTTCCATATCCGTTTACTGTTTCATTTCAATTTCAATAGCCTTTAGGTTTAAATCACGTCGAAAATTGCCATCTGGAGAATTGTTTCCAAAAATAGGCGCTACTGCCCCCTATGGACGCTGAAGGAATCTTGGGGGGATGCGGAACCATAAAATGTGTTCTCCAAAAATGTTTTAACTCTCCTGGTGGTTTATCGTCGTGTCGAAAACTACCCTATTGTGACCAGGTGCAGAAGCTTATTCCACACCAGTTCTAGGCCAGGGACAATTTGTTTTCTCTACTTGGATATTCATTCCCTTGGAGAAATAGGTCAGTTTTGTCTCGAAGATGTATCTCATCTGACCTCGATTCGAGGCATCTCGTTAAAACTTTTGAAGAGTTAAACAAACACTAATCTTCTTGATCAGACAAACATACTCACTACAATGGTATATTGTCATTGATTCGTATAACTAAAAGATCCGACTGCGGATAGTTGACCGTTTTGATTCAAGGGTACTTTTGACGAAATTAGGGCGGGCTATTGGCGACGGTTCGGGATCCATCCCGAAGGGAAAGATCCGAGGACAACTCCTCGTCATTTTGAACCACGGTCAGATGACGAGGTCAACATTTGAGCTGGCACCCCACTCTCCAAATATATGGAAGTTATTATATTGGAATAACTTCCATACCATGCCAACACGAGGGCATTTGAGGCCACGACAGATTTAACATTCATCATCCCCGCGTACGCGACTGTCATTGGTTTGATCGAGTTTCGAACTCGCAATCCTCCGGTCGCTAATCCGCTACGCTACCAACCGGGCTACAGTGTCTCCAAAAAAGTTTGGGAAAATATGATATTGAGCAGGGGTCGCCGAACTTCTTTGACCGTCGACCCCTTCAAGAGTTTCTCGACCCCTCTATTTTTTGTTACGTAATTATATTAGGACAAACAAAAAAGACGCTTATGTGAGTTTTTAGATGGTATATGTATATATGAATGTTATATGTATATATGAATGTTATATGTATATATGTATGTTATATGTATGTATGTTATATGTATATATGAATGTTATATGTATATATGTATGTTATATGTATGTATGTTATATGTATGTATGTTATATGTATGTATGTTATATGTATGTTATATGTATATATGTATGTTATATGTATATATGTATGTTATATGTATGTATGTTATATGTATGTTATATGTATATATGTATGTTATATGTATATATGTATGTTATATGTATATATGTATGTTTATTATATGTATGTTATATGTATATATGTATGTTTATTATATGTATGTTATATGTATATATGTATGTTATATGTATGTTTATTATATGTATAATATAGTATATATTATTATATTGGAATAACGTCAAAGGGATATGCTTTTGTTTTTGACGTCCTTCTTAACATTACAAATTTGATAGGAGGTATGAATAATATATAAAATATATAATTTAATTTAGATAATATTACCCGTACAATGGATGTCTCATATTTTTCTATCGACCCCTAACAGTGTTATATTGACCCCTGGAAGTCGATATCGACCACTTTGACCACCAAGTCGAAGCTCTAGATCATTGGTCGCCAAAGTGGTCGACCACTAATCTAGTGCTTCGACTTGCGAAACGGTAATGTCTCCAGAGTTGAATTTCACTTGGTGGTTATCTCGACGAGGTATCTCGTCGTTAGAAGAAAACTGACCAGATCTTGATGAACGAGATATCTCGTCAGAAAGAAAGTGGACCAGGTCTTGATCTCGTCGCCACAAAAATATTGGGAAACGCATTGATGACGATATATCTCGTCGAAACCACTTGGAGGGTTAAACCTCCCGAACATGCCCCTCGACGAAGTGAAGAAGATTCGCGTTCCCACGCCACCGAAAGTCCAAATAAGCCATCGAAGAAGAACACAATTCAGCCCACCACCCTCTCTCTTCACTTCACTCCGCCACCAGTTGGAACTATTTTTCGAGGAACTGCCCTCGCGTTCCGTTTCCACAAAGCGAGAAACAGTGTCTTCCTCAGGATCCGACTCCGGCCAACCGGAATGGAGAGCCCTCCTGCCCAAAGACAGCGGCGGAGGGGAATTTTTCTGATACACTTGGGCGGCATGAATGAGGCGTAGAAGACACGGCGGGGCGTAGGGAAAAGAAAGGGCAGATTTTACGCCTTT
The DNA here is from genome assembly GCA_933210815.1 of Meta bourneti. Lineage (NCBI taxonomy): Eukaryota > Metazoa > Arthropoda > Arachnida > Araneae > Tetragnathidae > Meta > Meta bourneti. The sequence continues at coordinate 6,950,899 of OW119930.1, forward strand.
TTGACTCCCAGAAACTTTCCAAGATTGGGGGGGGGGTGAGGGAGAATCGCGACTCGAGGAGTCCGGGAAGTAGGGAGAGTGAAGACTTCCGCCTTCAAAATGTCTAGCAGTGACTCCGAACTCCTGCGAACATTTGTGGATGTTGACAACAGGGATTTTTCAATCTTAAGGCAGCAAATTTTATTGATATTGTGGTTGTGTTCAAGGTCGTTTTTTGCTACACGAAGACCAAATACGACGTCTACAGGAGGTTGGTTGAGTTTTATGACGAAATTTGGCCAAGTTGCGCCAAACACAGGATAGACAACGTCAAGTAATGGACAAACGCACTTAATGAAAGTTTTACAGACTCAAAAGAAAGAAATACACCCAGGGTAGGTAAGTAGTTAACTAAAATCGTACTGGAGCAACACAACGGTCTATTGCCGACGATCCGATATCAATTCCTAAGGGAAAAGTACGAGGACAAGACCTCGTAATTTTAAACCACGATCAGATGACGAGGGCAGTATCTGAGCTCGCAACTTCGAACTTCCACACCAGGCCAACGTGAGGACATTTGAGACCACTACGGATTTAAAGTGCACCGTCCCTCTCCCGTTCACGACGGTGTTTGGTTGGATCGAGTTTCGAAATAGTTTACAAATACACCAAAGTAGGTACTTACGTCATCTCAAACTCACAGGTTGCTTGCGCAGTAGACAAACTCACTGAGACACGGCGGCTCCAGTTTTACAGGAGGAATTAGGACGGATTATGATAATTGAATAATTTCCTTTTTTCAAAATTGGCGCATGAAAAATTGATCATGTTACTATCAATACGAATTTATTTGCATTTTTAACTTTCCAAGAGAAATTCTTAAAATTAGTGTTTTCTAAAGCACAAATTAGGTTACCTGGTGTTTGTGTATCACAAGGACAATGTTGCTTAAATTACACTGATCACAGGTGGCAGCTAAAAGAGTACAAAGACTTCGAATAAAAATAGCAAATTGACATTAAATTATTGAAGTATAGCACTTGGATTAAAAACACTCTTAAAATAACTGTTTCAAAGTACTACACTAGATTGAAACAAACATGGAGAATCTCAAATTTTCACCATTTGTTAAAATGTAAATGTTTGATATAAATATGTTTATCATCGGAAATACAACTAAGCCATAAAACAGTTCTGAGAAAACGAGAGGAGGGAATTCTGTTCCCTAAACTTTACTCTCTAAGTGTGTTTCGCAAAAAGAAATTTAAACATCAGAAACTTAAACTATAAAAATCACCAAATTCTGGTCTAGAAAAGCTAAAAATATCAAATCTTGAAAATTTTGATTTGGCGGTATTACCTTGTAAAAAGTCGACAATATATAAAATAATTTATATTTTTTTGCACAATTTACAATAGGAATTACTTTGCGAATCGAGGCATATCAGTTATGAGGTCATTTTTTCCACATAAGGTTATTTGTCTGGTATTCTTTAAGTCATTTTTATGCATTTTTAAGGTAAAAAAAATCCTTGCCCCGTTAATGGTTAATGATCCAATACCAGCTCTCCTCGACTTACGACCGAGTTCCGTTCCGACCGACAGGTCGTATGTTGAACTAGTCTCAAGTCGGATTTATATTTTTCAACACTATTTTCATTTAAACGGGTTATAAAAATTGTACATAAAACACAAAAATTCAATCTATGTATGTATAATTATTGTACGTATTGTGAAAAATACATAACATTTACTCTATTGTATCTTTTTGGCTCTACCCAATGTAGTAATATTTCTTTATTTACTATTTTTATTTATTTATTTTTTGTGGTCGTAAGTGCGGATGCTCGTAAGTCTCATAGGTCGTAAGCCGAGGAGGTGTATTTTGTGGTTTTGGGATTTTATGGCGCAAGGACCATATTTGGTCTAGCTACGACAAACATAAAGAACCGCGGTAGCCCAGTTGGAAGAGCAACGGATCAGCAACGGGAGGGTTGCGAGTTCGAAACTCCGTCCAGATAAACACCGTCGTGCACGTGATGGCTGGTGCACGTTAAATTTGTCGTGGCCTCCTATGTCCTCACGTTGGCATGGTGTTGAAATTTGGAGAGTGGGGGTGCCAGCTCAGGTGTGACCTCGTCATCCGACCGTGATTCTAAATTACGTGGTGTTGCGCTCGGTTCTTTCCCTTCGGGTTTGATCCCGGGCGGTCCCAATAGCCCGTTGTGTTGCTCAAGTGCGAGGTTAATTAACTACCAACCAAACACAAGACAACAAGGGAGTAAAACAAAGCAAAAAGCGGAAATGCAGGGGAGGGTACAACAGAAAAGAGGCCAGATCACTCGGGTCCTCAGATTCGTGATGCACGTACAAACCTACAGAAGATGTGCCCTGAAGGCCCAATCTAAGATCTCCAGATTAAGAGCGGAGTAGCAACCGGTGGGTTGCGAGTTCGAATCCAACCAAAGACCGTCGTGTACAAAGGGGGCAGGTGCATGTTACATCTGTCGGGGCATAAATGTCCACGTTGGCATGGAAGTTTGGAGAGGGAGCTGCCAGTTCAGCTGTTGGTCTCGTCATTTCAGCGTCGGCGTTCAGCGTTAATCTCGTGATTCAAAATTACGTGGTGTTGTCCTCGGTTCTTTCACTTCGTGTTTGATCCCGGGCGGTCCCAATAGCCCGTTGTGTTGCTCCAGTGCGACGTTAATTAAAAGTACCTACCAGGCTAAGAACCAGTGCCATGGGAATGCTTTTCAATGTCTAACACAGATAAACTCTATTTGTGAGTGCATTCTTCCCGACATGTTTTCAGAAGCACCGAACGTCAAAACATCAAAGCGGAGCAGAGAACAGAGCATGTCGGGAAGGAGGCACAGTGAGCAGTACATTAAAAACCGACAGAGAGGAGGGGTCTTAGGGAGAGGAGAGCCGGTGGTTATTTTCTTTCCGCATTGACAACTTAAAGTCCCCGAGTTCGCTGCGCACAAACACGGGAATCAAGAAGCTTGTTATTAAAAGCCAATTGAATGGGAGACAGATAATCCTCCCTATTATGTCCTCCTATTTATGCACCTTAATCTCTGGGAGGGAGGATTAATCTGGGATATTGTCCAGAGGGGGTGCGGCAACAATATGTCGGTGGGAAAGGATATGGTCTTGCGGTTGCTGCTCGAACAAGGGGGGCTGCGGCTTGCCAGATGGGAGAGGGCTTTAAGCACCCTGAAAGCACAATACGTTTCTTATTTCTATCTTTCCACAGATATATTAAAAATGCATGGGTATTTCTGTAATTATGATGCAGAAACCCAGGGTTGTTTCTAAGGTATAGCCCGAAGACCTCGGTAAAGCCAAAGACCGTCGTGTAAAAGGATGCTGGTGCACATTAAATCGGTCGTGTCCTCAAATGCTCTTGGTACGGAGTGGAAGCTTGGAGAGTGGGATGCCAGCTCAGGTGTTGTTCTCGTCATCTGACCGTGGTTCAAGATTGCGTGGCTTGGTTCTTGGATCCTTTCCCTTTGGGGGGGGGGGGCGCGGTGGCCCGGTTGGAAGAGTAACGGACTTTCAACCGATGGGTTGCGAGTTCGAATCCAGCCAAACACCGTCGTGTACAAAGGGGGCTGGTGCACGTTAAATCCGTCGTGGCCTCAAGTGTCCTCACGTTGGCGTGGTGTGGAAGTTTGGAGAGTGGGGTGCCAGCTCAGGTGTTGCCTCGTCATCTGACCGTGGTTCAAAATTACGTGGTGTTGTCCCCGGATCTTTCCCTTTGGGATTGATCGCGGACCGTCACCAATAGCCCGTTGTGTTGCTCCAGTGTGACGTTAATTGAAAAATACCAATACCAATACCTTTCCCTTTGGGTTAGATCCCGGACCGTTCTATAGCCCGTTGTGTTGTTCCAGAGTAACGCAAACCTACCCGCTAACCTACTCCGACCAGTGATTCGGTGCCGCCTTGGCTCTGGGTTTTCCCTCTGTTCTAGTAACCTGCTATAGGCGGCGCAGGTTCCATTTCTGTAACTTACTCTGGGTGTATTTTTCTCTTCTGTATCGGTAGAAACTTTTCTTGAGTGTGTATGTCCTCTCTACGAAGACCGAAAAGAGGTACAAAGCATTAAAATTATCTCAGGTTTGAGGGCTCGCGGTGGTTTAACCCACTGAGCTAGTGGGCTAACCCACAGCGAGTCCTAGTAAACTAAGTTCGTTTTCTGTAACTTAACCTGGGTGTTTCTTTTGTCAGTAAAACCTTATTAGTGTATATTTGTCCTTTACTTGACCTCGTCTGTCCTATGCTTTGCGCAGCTTGGTCAAATATGGGCCTTGTGTCATGAAACCCAATCAACCACAAATATCTGGACTTGGCCAAATATATCCCTTGCGCCAAAACCGACCAACTACATACATGAAGAGCACAAAACGAGACTTGGGGTGTCTTTTCTTTCATCCGCCCTTGATACACATTAATAGGGCCCATCACCTAACCTGCCTTTTGCTAATTTTAATGCAAAGTCAATTAAAAATTACAATTAATGGTACTTTATTGATAAATATGAAACCGGTTAAAACAATTTCATCCTAACCCTTTGACTAATATACTTTATTGTCATTTTAAATAGGCAAATTTTGTTTTGGACAGGATGACATCAGGCCCCGGTCCCAAAAAAATCTGAATTCCGGGATGATGACCGGAAGGAGCCATCTAGTCCCTGGAGAACGGAAGTGGACTGTTATATATGGGTGTTTTGTGCAGAAAATTTCAAGGAAAAATTAAAGTGGCCCTCAGGAACAGACAATAGCCCGTTGGGTTGCTCCAGTGCGACGTTAATTAAAATACCTACAAGGAACGGGGACATGATGTCGAGAAGATGGTTGAAGACATTCTTTCCACACTTTGTACGTCCAAATTGGCTGAAAACTGATGTGGAGTTCAACCCAATTGATAATGACCACGGTAAGTTTTTAATATCTGGAATGCTTGAATAAGATTGAGCTTTTCGGTGGACTAAATTAGGATTATTTACTGAATTAGGTAACAAACTGAAATTTTTATTTTTCAATTCAAACTTGGGTATTATAGAGGTGTAAAGAGTTAGCAACAAATGTATTTAAGTGGGAAATTCAGTTTCTAAATCCTAATTCATTGATATTTGTCAGCTTTGCTAAATATAACTCTTGCGCCATAAAACTCAACCAACCAGTTTCTAACTCGAAAATTTGTTTTTGCATATTTTTTGGAAAATATTTGGGAGGTATAGGCAGGTATTTAATTAACGTCGCCCTGGGAGCAACACAACGGGCTATTGGAGACTTTCCGGGATCAAACCCAAAGGGAAAGATCCGAGGACAACATGTAATTTTGACCCACGGTCAGATGAGGTCACACCTGAGCTGGCTCCCCACTCTCCAAGTTTCCACACTACGCCAACGTGAGAACAATGAGGCCGCGATAGATTTAACGTGCACCAGTTCCCCTTGTACACGACGGTCTTTGGTTGGGTTCGAACTCGCAACATTCCAGTTGATAATCCGTTACTCTTCCAACCGGGTTACTTTGGCCCGGGGAAAATATTTGGCAAGAGGAAGATAGTTATTTAATTGTTTAAATTTATTCAGAATTTCAGTATATGTTGAATTTAAAAAAAAACACCGAAACATAACATGTTTATCGAAATCAAAAGTTTTAAAACTAAATAACCATATAACAGTGGTTAAGCCCTAAGAGACGTATGAGATTTCGGACCATGCAAGTGTTGGAGATATAGTGAGAGGGAAAGTTCAGAGTTGACCACTGCGCAAGCAACCTGCGAATTGTAGGTGGTGCAGGTTCGATTGCCCCTGACCAACCATCCTATATTGGCTTGATAGATCTGGAAATGCTACACATCTTAGTCTAAAATATTAATTAGATCTCAAGAAATTAGAAAATTTTACGTGATATTTATACTCAATCGGGCTGATCAAGCTTGTAGACTCGTAGTTAGAAAAATTAAGTTCCACGTAGCGTGTCAAAAAAGGTATTGGATCACAACCAACTTTCAGTAATTTTTAAAGATATACCTATTGATAGAATTTTTACTGTTAGTGACGAAATATCTTCGAACTAACCTAAATCTAAACATAAAAGAAAAATACGAAAATGTTAAATTTCGATGCTCAAATTGGAAATACCGGTTAAAAATATTGGAACACTCGGTTTTGAAAACATTTAAAAATAAAATTAATACCTTGTGCGATCTTTCATTTGATGGCTCAATCTATTAGACATTGATTTCAACTGAATTTCAAAATGTATAGGTTGCCGTGGCTCAATTACTTGACATTGCGTCTTCTGTTTGGCTCAGTCAAATATGACTCATGCGCCATAAAACCCAACCAACAAGCTTTGTTTCTATTTTCCCCACTTTGCAATTAGCTGGGCTCAATTTTTTAGGAAATTTTGTTCATAAATGTATTGCTTGACTCAACATTATCAATAATTGAGGTTTGGACATAGTGTAAAAGTTTTGATAGTTTCCACAAGGCTGTTTGGTCTATGATCCTTTTTGCTTCGGATGATTATCCTACTGAATTTTTTTTCCGATACGTACGTGAATTCCACACTAGTTTATTGTTACTTTAGTGTTTTATTGGATAGCAACAATGTTGCGTTTGGCTCAGTTTGTCCGCTATTGCGCCATTAAATCCAACCAACCATAATAATACATAAATTTGTTCATATTAGTGGATAACATGTGAATTTCTAAAACAACGACAGCGCTCAAACATTCATCTACCATTAGCGTGTTTTAATGATTAAGATTTTTCATTTTATATCCAGTATGAGACATTTTCTGTTAAGCCAAATATAAATGGCGATAGTGTTTCTGCGGTGGAACATATTTCTTAGACACATTCCAAACTTGAAATCAGTTGAATTGTTTTTCGAATAACGATTTCAGCACATTGCCAATAAAAATTCCAAAGAAATTCCAAATGGATAAATATAATTGATTAAACGCCAAACGTCGCCAGTAAACATTTTAAGGTAACCCTGTTATGTGTCATGAGGTTTGGTTAGTGGAAGAAAAAAATCTTTTCGTCTGGCATATTCACAAGTTTCGAGTTAATCCGTGGATCAGCAATCCGCCGGTCAGGGTTAAACCAGGGATTATCCAAGAACCGTATGCATAACACGAGTTAAGTGATCCGCCGATTAAAGCGATAAGTTCGCTGTGATTGACTGATAACATGAAAGTTTTATCACACGAATAAATTTTATGTATTCGGTGCCAATCAGCCACCATACCTAATATTTGAGGATCCTTAGAATTCTATAGTTACTCACAGAATGAAGTTTGCCATCCATTTTGTTTTGTTAACGAACGGCGTCGCTTCCTTCGCAGGGCTAGAACTGCATGGGTTAATCCTCAAGTGTTAAACCGCTGACTTCGGAGGATTGAAATTTAGCACCAGAGACGGCAGTTTAAACCTCGCATCAGGCATTGTGAATAGGGCTTCGATAATTGGGGATTAGTGTTGATCCGCGGCTTAGCTGAGACTTGTCAATACGGCCGTTGTATTCTTAAACTGTTACAATCGGTAAAATCCAACCTCAGTTGCGACTTTGTCAAGATTTCAGTTTGGAAAGTGAGGTGCCAGCCCGGGTACTCGCGTCATCTGACCGTGGTTCTAAATTACGAGGCGTTGTCCTAAGATATTTTATCTCGAACGGTTGCTTATTGCTAGTATTCCGAATCTTATGGTGTATTGACTATTTATACCTACATTACATTTTAAATCAGCATAACTCGTCGTAGTTTCTGGTCTAAATAAGGTGCATTCCTCCCTGGGTGTATTTCTCTCTTCTGTGTCAAAACTTTCATTGTGTATGTCTATTGATATTGTATGTCTTGTGTCTGGCGCAGCATGGCCAAATATGGCTCTTGCGCTCATCAAACCACCAAAACCAAACAATCCTAGGATCTTTCTCTTGGGGATTGATTGCAGACAGTCGCCAAAAGCCCGTGTGTTGCCCCAGTGCGACGAAATATCTACCTTGTCGATATTTCAATTTTTTTGTCACCATTTTAATGATTAACTGCTGATAAAACGGAAATTTGGCGAACTATAGGTTTCGCGTAGCATACTATGATATTGACTCCTTACAATTTTAGTGTTGATAGACTTTAATATCACCGTTGGCTTCAAAAGTCAATTTAACTTCTCGCTAAAAATGATTCCATGGTCCACTTTCACGTTCACTGACACAACTTCACGCGTTCAGCACGTGGTTTCTTTTCAATTCGTCTTTTTTCACTAGAAATTTTTGTGAATAAAAATGTATTTGTATTCAAGGTATCACCGATTTCTGATTTTTTACCATCCCAGTAAAAATTATACCCCATTTCCTAACATCGAAAGATCCCTACTAAGGTTCGATAATACTCGAAATTACCAATTTTGGATTTAAAGTCTCGTTTAAAGCGTAATTTAATTTATAGTTCCTAGATAATTTGCTCACCGCAAAAAGTGCTGTGACCTCTCAAATATAAGCATTCCATACAATAATCTTCATTTAGTACGGGAGGGAACAAATAACTATTTAATACACATCCAACAATATCACTTCCCTGGCCCTTCTAAAAACTTCTAGTAGCGGCTGTCCTGATTTGAAAATTTTGAATTTGATCTTGAATTTGAAAGGGGCCCCGGCAGCCCATTTGGAAGAGTAACGGATTAGCAACCGGAGGGTTGCGAGTTCGAATCCAATCAAAGACCGTCGTGTATGTGGGGGCTGGTGCACGTTCAATCTGTCATGGCCTCAAATGCCCACGTTGGCGTGGTGGAAGTTTGGAGAGTGGGTTGCCAGCTCAGTTGGCCTCGTCACCTGACCGTGGTTCAAAACTACGAGGTGTCCTCGATCTTTCCATTCGGGATTGATCCCTGACCGATAACCCGTTGTGTTGCTCTAGTTCGACGTTAATTAATACCTACCATAAAAACAATTGCTTCATTTTTAGATAGCATAAAAATTTCCGTTGCTTTTAGCATCCGCGTAAAAGCATTCTGTTGGCTGTCTCATGAACCTGTAGGTTTTTGCTTTTTTTGTAAAATGTATTACTTTGTGGCTAATGAAGCATTCCAATTGTTTTCTGGTAGAGTATAGTTTTATAAGGCCTGTGGTGGAAAGATATATATATATATATACTTGTGTCCGTTTCAACTAAGAAAGGAATAGTCCTAAGCTGAATGCAGTTTCAAATGCTGAAGAATATAGGATAAGAAATTCGGTGAGAACCCGAAATCCAAGAAACTGCACTTCAATTTTAGAGACTCGCGCCCTCTATACGAGAAGAATCCAACTATTTCCCCGAGAGATTGGTGAAACAGATTTGGCTAGTACTGGAGCTCAATTTTGAAGTGAAATGAAACGAGTTACTCGGGTAACTACTCTTACCCTATTGTATTGCGGCAATCACAATGGATCGAAGAATGATTTTGAGTGCAAAATTGATGTGCAATATTTGTTTAAATAAAAATACTGTTTATTTTCTAAAAATGCTTTTCGAGCAGTATACAATTAGTACATTGACGTTTTAAAATGTGACATGGGTATTTCAATTGCAATGCCTGGTATGGACAATTAATGATAACTCAGTCTTTACACTTGTTTCCTGTATGAAATGCAATAATCTACTGCTATATACTTTGCATGCAAAATAATGCAAAAACTTATTAAATCGAAAAGTGGAACTGTCCGAAAGTCTCTGGACTGCTTCGCAAGAAAACTAAGTCCACGCGCATACTCATTTTCACATTCTGCTAGTTTGGACTTGGAAAGGTATCAACATTTCTTCCACTACCCAGAAGGTTTAATTTCACAACCAATAGATTTAAGATTTTTAAAGACAAGACGCTATCAAAATCAGGCTTAATTTATTGAATGGAGCACATTTTTAAATATAACAAAAATTACATGTACAAAGATGTCAGTGTTTCAGACATGCTTTATCCCTCTGGATGAGGGAAATAACCACAGCCTACCCGTTTTTGGAACTTGCGTCATGAAACCCAAACATTCGAAACTGTCTTACTCCACTCGATTGAAAGGAATCCACTTCTGGTCAAACCTAAAGTGACCTGTAATAAAAAAACATTTAATTTTCGAACTCATCAATCGACATCTTTGCATTAAAGAAATCCTGGACACAACATCGCACCCTTCAATGTGGTTGTAATTCTTTAGTTTTGCCTCAAAGCACCAACATTACCATGGTCTTATATTCTATAATTTGAATTTATTTTGAATACAATTTTTGCAATAGAAATTGATTAAATGCAGTTGAGGAATCATGTTATGGAAAACAAATATTCAGCTAAACGATGAGTATCCTGTGCTTGTACAAGTCCAGACACCTGTTGAATTTCAGTTGGCTTACTTTGTTAACGGACTAAGATTTTGTTTTTATAAGTTGGGGCTTCATTAATCAGATTTTTTTGGGGAAAAGTGCAACAAAATTAACTCAGTGACATGATTCATAGGGTTTTAGTCTTGTAAAAATGTTAATACATTTCTCGAGTTATCACCTATTAAATATTCGGATTGAAATTATACTTGATTTTTCATCCTTAATATGGTTTTGAGTATTATGGCGCAAAGGACCAATACTGGGGCAGTCAAAATTTCTGGGATGTCTAGTAAAACCAATTTAGATTTAATTGGTTGTTTTGGGGTTTTATGGCGCAAGGGCAATTTTTGGTCAAGCATAAAAGTTGCCAAACATACGCAAGTAAAATTTTACTGACACCGGAAAGAAAAATACACCCAGAATTATTTACAAGAATCGAATTCCACTACAATTTGTAAATCCTAATTGCCAGGGACCCCCAAATCCGTCATAGCTCATCTAAACTTAGTTTTACTATTAACAAGCTTTATGAAACTAGCTTAACATCAAGCAAAATTCCAACCCCAATGAACGATTTCGGAATTCTAACGTTATTTGCAAATTTGCGGGCCATGAGCAAGAACGTATTCAGGGTGAGGGCCAAAGCCAGCACAGCCCCCGAAACATGAATTAAAAAAAATCTAAATTAGCTGTTTGAACTAGTTTAATCACTTTAAATAGTATTTCAGACCAAAATAGCATTCCCGCAAAGGTGTTCCATTCGTAATTTGTCTTTGTTTAATACAAGTATCCGAATTCACAAAAATTTACAAACTTATTGGATACGTTGAGGGCAAAATCCTATAATTAACGGTATGATCTTAGCATGATTTCAATTTTAGTCGTCAATAATTGAATAATAATCAATTTTTCAATTTAGTCGTCAACCATTACAATAGCCAATGCCAAATTGTAATGGTTAGTTTTGCTTACAAGGCGCAAACTTGGCAAAATTTGACCACCGCATCATATACTAGGATTTGACTCGTTATTAGTTTGTAGGAAATGTAATTATGAAAACAGTACAAATAATTTCAGCAGTAATCAATATTATCAAATAATTACAGTACAGGAAAAATAAGCTAACAAAAAGTTCAGAATAGATGCACATGGACAAAGCATTTGAAAAGGAGCATTCTTAGCTTGACAATGTACTAAGTTCGATAAAATAACTTTTCTAAAGCTATTGTGGAAAAGGTTATTTATCAGTAAAAACATCGATGCGTGTAAAGTTCGACTTAACTACCACCCCCTATAGAGAAAACATTGAACTAAAAGTTCTTACCCAAGTTATATTGATGTAGGAAATATTATAAGATACTTAGAAAGTTGAATACCAATAAGTATTGCTCATATTTATGTAAATTCTCAGACTTCCAAACCAAAAATAGAACAAACCAAGCATTTATTGGCCAGTTTGTTATAAGTGTTATGTTTACATACACTTACATCGATTGAATCCTTATTGTAATGGCGACGCTATACTTTATGGTTAATTTTTGGGTTTTATGGTGTAAAGGGGCTATATTTAGCCAAGCTGCACCAAAAATCAAGTAAACACAAGAATTCAAAAGACAAATAAGAGGAGAGTAAAACTAAAGTGTAGATAGGTATTTAATTAACGTCGCACTGAAGCGACACAACGGGTTATTGGCCACGATGTGGGATCAAAGCCAAAGCGAAAGATCCGAGGACAACACATAATTTTGAACCACGGTCAGATGACCCGGGGTCAGACTTGAGCTGGTTCCCCACTCTTCAAACTTCCACGCCAACGTGAGGACATTTGAGGTTTGATCCCGGACCGTCGCCAATAACCCGTTGTGTTGCTCCATTGTGACGTTAATTCAACTACTACTAACAGGCAATCACCAACAACATTGCTTACAAACCGGGATTGAAAAATAACAAACACTGAAAAACAGCAAACAAAATCAGCAAACACTGATCACTATAAGACTTGTTTTTAGTTTTTGTACCCTTATCCATGCGTAGTTGGTCATCGCATGATCTATCAAACATCAGCCTCACGAAGTTTCAGACAATATTATTTTAGTCACTGTCCTTTTTGTCATCATTGATAAAAAGGAAAATGTGTGTTACTTTTACCATGCAATTCTAATAGATTGCCCACCTTTTTTTTTTTAATCTTCATCGCCCGATACTTTTTAACTTCCTCTATTTTATCTTTGGGAAAATACTCATTCGCTTTTTTAATTGTTAACGCAGTATCAAGTTTTTAAGTTCTATACAACATTTTTATCATTCATATCTGGTCATCGCATGTTTTGTCTATGAGCATCCTACCATCTGCATTAAAAATATCTAATCATCTGTGTTTTGGATCAAAATTTTTAATATCATATTTACTAATCTTTTACTATCGACTAAAGCGTTTGAATTATATATATATTTTATTTGTTTCTTTAATTTGTTTATAAACTTTTAATGGGGTGACATCGAGTTAAATTCATACACGTTTTTAGCCCTTTTATATCTATTTCGTTTCTATTTTTATTTGGTTTTGGATTTGGAGCAACTTGTCCTAATTTTAGATCTTGCGCCAGGAAATCCAAATAACCAGCTTTTTCTTATCATGGTTAATTAGGGTTGTAATTTTTATCTTAAGTGATACTGTGATAGCAAAAAATGTATTAGATTTTTTAACGATTTTTGTACGCCAATTATTCTGCGATTAAATTACGTTTGTTTGAAACAAAACTCATTGCACAATCCTTCAAAGTTGGGTGGCCGCGGTAGTTTAGTTGGAAGAGTGACGGATTAGAACCGGAGTGTTGCGAATTCGAAACTGGCCAGCCAAAGACCGCCGTGTATGTGGGGGCTGGTTCACGTTAAATCTGTCGAAGTCGCGTTAAAATGTCCTCACGTTGGCGTTATGTGGATGTTTGGAGAGTGGGGTGCCTGCCCAGGTGTTGCCCTCGTCATCTGACCGTGGTTCAAAATGACCGTCCTTGGATCTTTCCCCTGGGGATTGATCCCGGACCGCCACCAATAGCCCGTTGTGTTTCTCCGGAGCGACGTTAATTAACTATCTCCCTACCTTCAAAGTTGTGGGTAATTAATTAACGTCGCATTGGTTCAACACAGAGGGCTATTGACGATGGCCCGGGATCAATCCAGTAGGGAAAGATCCGTGGACAACACCCCATAATTTTGAACCACGTCAGATGACGAGGTCAACACCTGAGCTGGCACCCCACTCTCCAAACTTCCACACCACGCCACTTTAAGTTGTGGGTTAAAACCACTTTCTCAGATTTCAATCATCATGGTACGAAAGGTATCCTTGACTGACTAGATGCACAGCTGCAGGATGAAATAGGACCACCCCTTCTTATTTGTGCATCGTTCACAGTAGTGCGAATTGAATCTTGTCATCCTGGGCTGTAAATACTTCTGCGTGACTTGCATTGTCGATTACGACCACCTGCACAACCGAATTTTCCGAAAGCATCAAACGTTTTCCCAAGAACCACTATTTTCAATTTCGCGTTTTGGGTATGGGGCAGACAAATCCGTCCGTCGAATCATGCGTCGTCGACAGAACGGTCGAAGAACACCCCCCAGAACGTTCGAAAAATGCCTGGATTCGCACCAAACTCTTCCAAATGCGCAAAAGAACCCTTACAATGGAATCGTCATCCTAGGAGTTAATTACCTGATTTCCAGTCCACCCCTACACTCGGAATTCGAACGTTCAGAGAAAGGGTGGTCATTTCCCACGATTTGGAACAGCGGGGTGTCGGGATTATGGACACCGTCGGGATTGGCGGAGATCCTGAATGGGAGGGGGGTCGGGCAATGAATCGTCGGGTAAAGCGGGCTCGCCGTTGGTTGCTGAGCACGGATGATAATCTCTTTCAATCCTGTTATTGCTCATTTCCTGAGTGCCTTTGCTTCGGCCGCCTCCTTTGATGTTGACCGCACGTGAATGTCACAATGGTTGAAAAGGAATTTTAGGGACGAGTCAGTTTTCAGGAATCTCGAGTCTTCCGAGAGTGGTGGGCAGTGGTCGAGTCGAAAGGGGGATCTGCACCCCACCTTCTCTGTTGGAGAAAGTGCACTGGAAAGATTTCAATCTCGCTTTCTTGGAACAGGCAGTACCGTTCATAACGCTTGATGGTTCAGTTGCCCATGAACCTCACATTCTGAATTTAGCTCTCCTGGTGGTCAAACTGACCAGATCTTGATGACCGATATATCTCGTCGTTAGTAGAAAACTGGCCAAATCTTGATCGCGTCGCCATCGAAAAATCGGCAATATCTTGATGACGAGATATCTCGTCATTAGCAAAATTGATATGATCTTGATGGACGAGATATCTCGTTGTTAGAAAACTGACCAGATCTTAGTCTCGTCGTCATCGAAAAATCGGCAATTGATTGCTGACGAGATATCTCGTCATTAGCAAAATTGATCAGATCTTGATGGACGAGATATCTCGTCGTTAGTAGAAAACTGGCCAGATCTTGATCTCGTCGCCATTGAAAAATCGGCAATATCTTGATGACGAGATATCTCGTTGTTAGTAGAAAACTGACCAGATCTTAGTCTCGTCGTCATCGAAAAATCGGTAATTGATTGATGACGAGATATCTCGTCATTAGCAAAATTGATCAGATTTTGATGGGCATCTCGTCGAAATCACTTGAAGTGCTAAGGGGTCCCGTGGTGAATTTATTAACTGCAAAGAATTCCTAACAATGAAATGTCTCAAACATTTGCGTTGATGAATCTATATAAATAAGAATGCAGTGTTTGTAATTGAATATTTTCGACCCATTTCAAGTTTTCTATCCGTTTTTGACCCTTCTGATGCAAAATCCGTCTCCTGCGCGTTTGGTGTCTGTATGTGTGTGTGTGCCCATACTACGTCCTAACGGTTGAATATATTTTCATGAAACTTTATATATTGTGAGTTTTTACATTCATTTAGTGACTGATATTGGTTGCGTAAAACTGTCTCCAGACTCACCTCCCCTCGGCTCACCGTGATGTGTAGAGCCCATATAGAGGGGAGGGAGGGGTTACGTTACCACCGCCATCGGCACAAGGGAGGCCAACCGTCCACCCACTCGGACAGTATTTAGTAAGAGGAACAATAAACAGAAAAGAAAAACAAAAGACCAACAGGGTCCAAACAATAAAACGACCAGCACATGCTGGTTTAAAATTCGTTGTCATAAAATTAAGTACAATAAATTAAAACCGCAATATATTAAAATAAATAGTACAACAGTTATATAAAAAACTTTCCATATATACAATTAAACTGTCTGTTCGTCTTCCCGTTTTATGTTCGATTTTGTGTCTGTGTTTGTACAAGCATCGCATAAAATTTGTTCAACATATTTTAGTTCAATGCTCTTTATATTATACTTCACATTTTAGTTTAGTTGAATGCATTATTTTAAATTTCTTTGTTTGCATATTTAGGCAAGTTTAACGTTAAAACATCTGAGCAACTACTTAAATCAACCATAATTTGGTAGTTTTGGCGTAGTTTATCAGTGTTGCTGAAATATCAATTATTTTCCAAATCTATTTTTACGGAATTTAAATTCTAATAGTTTATTTATTTCGAGACTTATTTTTCTTTACAAAATATAAAAAAATTCTGAATATTTGGGATAGACGACAAAAGGGAATAAAACTATATAGAACATAACGTTTTAAAATAGGACTAGTAGTTAATATGGCAACATTGATATTTTTTCAATTGTTTGCTTTTTTTAAATTTGTGTCCGTTATATTCCAAGACTCTATTTTGTAGTGAAAAAACAGATACATTTATCACTTTTCGTTCGAAGCTTTATTAAAATCTGTTTTAAGATGTATTTCTGGATTTTTAATTCAGTGTTTTTCGTTCAATAACTGTTATGAAGGTAAATAATGGTTTAATTAATTTTAAAAACATTTTTAATTATTGTATGATAATTTTGGAATACGCTTTTGTTTTTAAATGACATACAAGGCATTTATAAACATACTCTGAAATATTCTATGCATTCTGGGTGACATTGGCACACTCTAGAGCTTCTTTCTTACTAAAAATTTAAATTCTACAAAAATGTAAAATGTTAAATATGACATTTACATTTGTGAAATTGGGTATTTGACAATTGTGTACCTTTATTAGAATGTGGTAGTTGTTATATGGGATGAATAGGAATTACAATTTTATTAACGAAAACGGGAATTAATTAAACAATTCAACCCGAGGAAGGCCGGGTTATTCTGTTAGTGATAAATAAACTAGCTGTTTCGCACAGTAAAGATCTGCGCTAAACTTTCTTAATTGCTTATATCTATTGTTGGCAGAGTCGTTACGCACATTTCACACCTTATTTCAATCAATCCATTTATAATGAATTTAGCATTCACATGAAGGGATTTCATATCTATTGTCTACGCTCGTCTCGACGATTTCCCTAGCTGACACCAAGGTCACAGAAAACATTAGCTCTTCCCCTCTTCAAATCTATTTTTAGACTCTTTGGGGCAGAGAATTGCTCCTTCAACTACCCCCGTTAACTTTCCACCCCTTTCGACCACTTGTTCTTCGGATCTTAGCGTCGTTGGACGCTTGTCTGTTGTTGCTACTCTTGTATGATCTTGTTTAATAACTTTACTTTACTTACTTTATAACTTACTTTAAGTTTTTAAAACTACTTGTCTTTCTGATTCTACTGCACCTCAGTCGTCCACACCTATAAATGAAATGAAATAATCAAAAATACACAAGATAATTTCATTTACTATTACTGGTGCTAATTCTTATTATATACATACTCGTATAAAGCAGAGTTGGTATCTGTCTGTTCTCTATGCAAATCTACACCGTTTGACCAATCTACACCAAATTTAGTACACTTATTCTTTGGAACTCTGCGGGTAACGTAGGCTACATATTAACCCCCGTTATATTTGTCTTGGGTGTGCAGAGGGGTGTAACGTCCCGTCATTCTGGACAGAGCACTTGCTAGGGGGCGCTCTCTCATGGTCTGGCTGTGCAGATGACGTCAGAGTTAACATCTACAGGAGTCGCCTCTCAAGATGACCTTGGAGTTTTTTTAGAATCTTAGTTTATGGTGCAATTGTACTGAAAATCGCTCCGTATCATATCGCTTATGTATCCCGTCTGTATATTCTTAAACTGTAGCTTTATTATTGGAATGTAAATTTTTATGATAATATAAGATTATTTTTATAGAAAGTGGTCTCTTTTGATCGTCGATATGGTACAGAAGGCTAAAGGCAATTCGAAATCCTCATAGGAATAACATTGCGTATTTATACGATCCATGTCAGACCAATTCACACAAAATTTGGTACATTCATCCTGTAAAATATTGCGGGACACTGAGGCTATATATTAACCCCGTTAGATTTGTCCTGGTCTGCAGGGGGCTAAAAGCAATTTGAAATCTTCATAGGAATAATATTGAGTAATATTACGATGAATTATAAACAATTCAACCCGAGCAAAGCCGGATAATTCAGCTAGTATCAAATAAAATGCAAGGCATTTTAAAAGCACACCTCAGTCGTGGTTACCACAGTTTGATTCTGAATGTCTACCTCAATTTCATCCCATTCCCTTGTTTAATGGCGATTTGTCAATTTTTGTACGCCAAACCTATTTCCGCTCGTATTTTCTTCCCTTCATTGATTTCTATCTTTTAGATTTCTCATTGCTTTCTGTAATTCAGATTGCTGAAGAATTTCAATATAGTGGCGAGCTATTCCGCGTGGCTTTAGCAGTATTTTCCAGCTCCATAGCTCAAGTCAAGCATATTAAAAAAAGTGTCGAAATAGTCTGTTTGAGAAGGGCTGAACGTCCTATACCTGTACCTTTTCTCAGCATATACTGAAGGTACCGGTTTGAATTTATATTTTCATCTTCAATCGACATTTCATTAGTATATACCAGGGGTGTCAAACTCAATTAAAACATGGGCCATTTAATGCAACTGGTAAGATTCACGCGGGCCACATCACATTTACAAATTTTCTTAAAATTATATTTCGAAGTGAGGATTCAGGAATAGGGATAGGATAATTAAAACACATTATGTAATTAAGTGAATTTAGGGTGATAATTTATAATATTGCTATATAATTGCTTTTATTTGAACCTTTATTTAATTTAATTTATTTATAAAAATAAAATAAATTTTTTTTTACCGGAAACTTGCCAGCGCTTTCCTCCTACTACTTTTCCAATATCTGGATTCAAAGACTGAGAGCAGACAATCTTCATGATGGCAGATAGAAGTTTATCAGTTGATCTTGATCTGTAGGCCGTTTTATTTCATTTCATGGACGAAAACAGTAGCTCACACATTTTTAACATGACGAAATTGTGTGTACGGTATTGCCTCGATCTCCCCTAAGTGCTATTTTCTTCATAACATATTGTCCTGCTTTTATTTTATTTCAGAGCATCGTGGGCCACAAAAAATTACCTCGGGGGCCACATGCGGGCCGCCAGTTTGACACCCCTGGTATATACTGAAGCGAGGATTTAGTATTATATTGCATAACATTTTTAAAATATTTTTTTTTTGAAAATGTCCTAGAAAAATCTCAAATCTGGGTTTCCTTTAAAATGTATGAGATTTAATTACTCTACCTACAGCAAAAAGGCCCTTTCCTTGATTTATGATTGGGTAAAATAATGAGAAAGTTGTGAGGATTAACTTCATTTTCCCTCAAAAGGGTACACCATGGGTCTAGAGGACTCGGCCACAAGGGGGGGGGGGGTGCCGCTCGGAAAAGAAGAGACGGGACAAAAGCAGCGAGACAGTCTAGGAAAGGACACGAGACGAAAAGGTGAAAAAACAGGTGTTCTCCGTTGTAAGCTTCGACCTTCTAATGAAATAGAGCTTGTGAGCTTAATCATTGTCATAAGATATCAGGAAAGTAAATCTCGTGGGCTTAGGAATCGTCTTGGGCCGATTGGCATTCGAAGCGCAGACTAGTGTTCTCAAATACAC
This sequence comes from Meta bourneti, assembly GCA_933210815.1. Classification (NCBI taxonomy): domain Eukaryota; kingdom Metazoa; phylum Arthropoda; class Arachnida; order Araneae; family Tetragnathidae; genus Meta; species Meta bourneti. The sequence goes on from OW119930.1 coordinate 6,970,325, forward strand.
TAGAAATCACGAAAATCGACCCCCAGTTGGAAGAGCAACGGATTAGCAACCGGAGGGTTGCGAGATCGAGACTCGGTCCAGCCGAAGACCGTCGTGTACACGAGGGCTGGTGGAGGATAAATCTGTCGTGGCCTCAAATGGCCTCTCGTTGGGCGTGGTTACTCCAGTGCTGAGTAAATTTAACTACCTACCATTCATTCTGTTGACACGAAAAGAGATCCTGCAATAGTAGCTACCCTCCAAACCATCGATAACCATCCCGAAAAACAGCTTTACACAGCTTTTACACAGCTTTACCGCTAGAAAATAATCAACATCGCCAAAGCTACCCTCCAAACCATCGATAACCATCCAGAAAAACAGCTTTACACAGCTTTACCACTAGAAAATGATCAACATAGCCAAAGCTACCCTCCAAACCATCGATAACCATCCCGAAAAACAGCTTTACACAGCTTTTACACTTTTACACAGCTTTACAAGGCTTTACACGGCTTTGTTAGCAAAGCTGCGACATCTGACACAGAAATGGACACGGCAACGACACGAAAATGTGCTTTTAAAACGTGTAAATATTTGGACCATCCTTCCTTAAAAGTGCTTTGTGTTTGTAACATTTTGTTTTATGAAGAAACTAGTCTCTTTCAATAAAAACCTAATTTTAAAGTCATTTGAGAGAGAGATTCGAAATAGTAAAATAAACTTTTTAAGATTCGGAGATTTCAAAATCCTTGAACATTTACATATAAATGGTGGAGATGTCGAATTCGGGGCACTAGCGATTTATCGCCAAACATGGTAACCTTTGTGTTTTGATTCAGCTTTATGGCAACCCTATGCAAAAGGTTTTTCGCGTAGGAAAGTCCACGTTTTTTTTAACGAACATACTGGCTTTGGACGCCATCTTGATTTGGCGACAAACATGCCCCGGATTCTACATCTTTACCACCTTTTTTGTTGACTAATATGAAGAAACACATTCAAACAAAGCATACCATCTCATATTTACACAAGAGTTTCTATTAAAAAAATCCAAGGGAGAATAAACCTAAGGTGAACTGGAAAATAATCGTGCATCCAGGATTCAAAAGTGACATTAGAGAAACAAATCAAATCTTTTTCCTATCTAATATATCAACATTTTTGTGTGCAATTTTTGTGTGCTTTAAGAAATCGGAAGAATTGTCGATTCGTTGATGCATGGGCACACTTTTCAGATTTTAATCATACTCTTTGTATGTCCAAGGGTCTTTCTTATCCCTCCAAGTGGTTTCGACGAGATATCTCGTCCATCGAGATCTAACCAATTTTTCTAACGACGAGATAACTCGTCCATGAAGATCTGACCGGGCCTTAAATCTGTCGTGGCCTCAAATGTCTTCACGTTGGCGTGGTGTGGACGTTTCGAGAGTTGGTTGCCACAGCTCTGGTGTTGACCTCATCATCTGACCGTGGTTCAAAATTACAAGGTGTTGTCCTCGATCGTTCCCTCCCGGACCTTCGCCCGTTGTGATGCTCCAGTGCGACGTTAATTAATTACCAATTACCCAAATCAACTCGCTGGTAGTTCTCATTTGGTAGGATTTTGTAATAAAACTGAAATTTATCTTGAGTAAATTCCATTTTCTTCATTTTTGACAGTTACTTGGTTCCCATCTTTCTTCCTATTGACGAGTATCATCATCTATATTATTTCTATAGTATAGATCCCTTTCTACACGCGACGAATCTTAACAAGTGAGGTATCAAAAGAAAGAGAATTTCTCAGAGCTCTGACGAATCTGTTCTATTTCTCCAAGGTATGCAGAGGGGGGACTAAAAACAATTCGAAATCCCCAAAGGAATGACATTGAGTGTAAAATGATTGCGGTACGCAACTCAGTTCCTTTTACCAGTATTGATGACAAAACAACTTTTCCAATAAAATTGTTTTACCGGTATTACTCGGAAAACAATTTTTTTCATCATCTATATTGCTATAGTATAGATCCCTTTTACGCTTCTTACATGCGACGAATTATTTATTTATGCATTGAACTGGTTTTTCATTTCTTTCCATATCAATAATTTATGAATATGTGATTTGATGATATAAGGATAATTAAACGAAGCATGTTCGACGCGAGGTTAAGATTTGAAAAAAAAAAACTGAAAATATACAGCTTAGCAATTTTTGTGAATTCTAGAGTTAAGATAACCTTATTAGGCCTTTTGGTGGAAGAATTACGTGCTTTACACAAATGGTTGGAACGACGCTAACAGTGATCTCAAGGAGGAAGTGTTGTAAATAGCGATTGTATAAACTTTTATGATATTTTGGATATAAAACAATTTTCGTTTACATCTTTCACCCTTACAACGGATTGGGGGTGTGTGGAATTGTTCATGTAGGAATTCTCGCACGGACACGCTAGTTGAACTTAAAAAGAATTGGAAAAATCACGCCGAGGCATTTTCACCACTGACAACGTGGGTTTTCTTGATATCGTTTCGATGAAGTTCCACCAGTCATGGTGGACTTTAATGTCAATGCTTTATTTTCAGTGTTTTCTTCAGATGCATGGATTGTACCCGTACCCATGTGATGTGTTCAGATTCCACAAAGCGGCGTATAAGTAAATATTCAATGGTTCATTTCCTGTTTTCAATTCACACATCAAACTGCAAAATATTAATGCAATGTATTTGCTTTTGTTTGGGCCAATGCACGAATCTCTGTATATGCAGTTCTTCGATGGGAGATGGTGAAGACTAAACAGAACTTTCTTTCGCCTGAGTATAGACGATATATTTGTGCCGCAGATGAATCAGGACTTGAATGCTTTTTTTGGTGTGTTTTCCCTTGAGAAATGACTTTCATAAGCGGGAATACCGGTGATGTGCCGTCTGATGAACTATTTTGTTTCGTCATGAATTCTAAAGTGTTTTCCATGTTTCCCTCTGCTGTAACTGTAATTGGGGGGGGGGGGGGCAAATGTTAGAAGGCGCACTTCTCTACTTTTCCTTACCTTTTTTACTTCTCTACTTTATCCTTAATTTCTTAGGGCCGTGGTAGCCCGGTTGGAATAGAAATGGATTAGCAAACGGAGGGTTGCGAGTTCGAATCTAATCAAAGAATTAAAGACCGCCGTGTACAAAGGGGACTGGTTCACGGTAAATCTGTCGTGGCCTCAAATGTCTCCAAAAATTGGAGAGAGTGGGTGTCAGGGTGTCACATCTGCTGTTCAGGTTAATGCAGATCTGACTTGGTGCATTTATTACATGCCCACAAATATTTGGTAATGGTAATTGATTAACTTCGCACTGGAACAACACAACGGGCTATTGGCGACGGTCCGGAATGCATCCCGAAGGGAAAGATTCGAGGACACCGCCACGTAATTTTGAACCACGGTCAGATGACGAGGTCAACACCCGAGCTGGCATCCCACTCTCCAACCTTCCACGCCAACGTGAGGACATTTGAGGTCACGGCAGATTTAATATGCACCAGCCCTCGGACGGTATTTGACTGGACCGAGTTTCAAACTCGCAACTCTCCGGTTGCAAATCCGTTGCTCTTCCAAGTGGACTACAGCGGCCCTCACAAATATTTGGAAACATGCTCTCATGTTCATGATTCTGATAGGTGTGATTTGCTGGCCGGGTATAGCTGGGTTGGCTGTAGCATACCGGATGAAAATCATACTTATCCAGAATCATGTAATTCCAAGGTGCAAGTCATTTCTGATCATAGTATTACAAAGTGATCTTTTGCAGGAATGGCCTCTAGAATGCGATCTGTCCGGAAGCCGACACCGTACAGGAAAGACATCCGCCTGGTCTAGTAGCAGACCATGCCATCGGTATACTACGAGGACCAGCCGTCCGGAATGGCCAAGAATTTCATCAAGCAACATTCAACATGGAATTCTACAATCATCTGCTGCATTGTTAATGAGGTAGCAGTCCTAGTGGTTTATCTTCGAGTTTAAAACTGCCCTGTATTGGGTAGCGTGAGTAGGAAACAATTCGTTCTTTTTGCTCGGATCTTCATTCCCCTTAGAGTAATTAGACAGTTTTGTCTCGGCATTAGCAAAACTGGCCAGATTTTGATGGACGAGATATCTCGTCATAGCAAAATTGGTCAGATCGTGATGCCCGAGATATCTCGTTCGAACCATTTTAAGAGTTAATCAGCCCCATCGCATACAATTCAGCCTAGTTGCTAGATGGTAGATAGTTAATTAACGTCGTACTGGAGCAACGCAACGGGCTATGGCGATGGTCCGGGATCCATCCCGAAGGGATAGATCGAAGGAAAACGTCTCGTCATTTTGAACCACGTTCAGGTGACGAGACCGATACCTGAGGTGGAGCCCCACTTTTCCAAACTTCCACACTACACCAAAGCATTTTACTAACATGTATTCCATGCAAACATGCCATGTCATCAATTTCAAGATTCAACGGTTGTTGGCCATTCCATCTACACAGAAGTTTCCTTTCGATCTTTGAGATATACCAAATCCCCCGAAACGCGTCTCTAACCCTATCTTAACAGGAAATGCCAAATCCAAAAAACCTGATGTGCAACAACGATAGCGAAAACTCGACTCCAATTGACGACTTGACCTTCGCGATAAGATTCCAATGTCACGTCTCGCGAACCTGAAGATAACCACATGATCCCGTCTTTCCAAAGAAAGCGCCAAATACCTGGGTTGGGCTCCTCATTAGCCGTATCACGACACCCTACCACAAGAACTATTTAACCAACCCCTTACAACAGAACTCACCACAAAAGCCAATAGTGCCAGATCCGCCGAAAGACATGTCAAACTGCAAAAGGCGAGGTGTGTCAAGATTCATAATCGTTATGAGGTGCGGACAAATAAAGACTAATTTTACCCCTTTTTGCGGGTGGTTTTGAATGGATGCTCGCCTGCCCCCTCACTTTCCACTAAAAGAAGAGTCCGGTAAAAGGGCAGTGAGGCGGGATGTCCCCTAATCCGTTCACACTCGAGTTGACCGGGTCGTGAACCAGATGGCCCAAATTTGTCCTTTCGGAATCGCCATTGTGAACTCTTTCAAAGCTTGCCTTACATTGTCGGTTTTAGCAAAATACCCCTTTTCGGACCTCTTTGGAGGGGGTAGGGCTTCTTGAATGAAATATTTCGTTCCATTATGGGGTTTTAGGAAGAATTCTCGCTTCCAAGGTCACCCGAGTGACTTGTTGCCGCTGGAAGTCGATGGTCAGTGGAAGATATCGGATGCTCTTACGGACTTTGAAGATCGGATTATAGTCTAACGCAGTGATTCTCAACCACTGCGCCGCGGCACTTTTGTGTGCCGCCAAATTCTTAGAGTGTGCTGCCAAATTTTAATAAAACTATTCATAAAATTGTTATTGACCATTTGACAACATTAGAGGAGAGAATTATTCATTATTTCCCAAATTTAGATATAAAAAAATTTGATTGGGTTCGTAATCCATTTGTGATAACGAATACTTCTGTATTTGAATTAACTTTGAATGAAGAGGAAGAACTAAAATTTCGCTTTCTAATAATCGAGATTTAATTTTAAAATATTCGGAAGAATCAATTAATTCATTTTGGATTAACATTAGATGCGATTATCCCATGATAGCCAAAAAAGCTTTAAAAATATTATTACAATTTTCTACATCTTGTTTGTGTGAATTCGGATTTTCAGTATTAACCAACATAAAAACGAAAAAAAGATCGAGACTGTTAAATGTAGAAGACGATATGAGAGTAGCATTGTCATTTTTACGACCAAATATAAATGAAATTATCAAAAAACATCAAGCTCAAATTTCTCATTAAAAGTATTCTTATTACCTTGCAATTAATCCCTTAATAAACGTACTGTTGTTTTTGTAGTACATATTATATTATTTTATTTTACATTCACAATTATTATCATAAACTACACTGGTGGCCACCGTAAATGCAACACCCTGAAGGGAGTATGGAAATAATATGAAATTTACAACATGCATTAGCGGAGGTGAGATATGCAAATGATTAGAATTTCAGCGCAGACGCACATCACGCGCGCCTGTGGCGCCACTTCAAAGCGCTATTTAAGGCTTGGAGATTTCGACGATTTCAAGTACGGCAATTGTGTTTTTCTTGTGGTTTTTTTCAAAAAAACGATCAATTATGCCTCGTAGAAAACAGCGATCATCTTTTGATCAAGTATCCGAGTTCGACAGAGGAAGGATAGTGGCCTACCGAGATTGCGGATTATCTTTCAGGGAAATCGGTAGTCGTGTTGGACGAAACCAAACAACTGTAATGCGGATATGTGATCGTTGGATGCAGGAGGGTACGACGGACCGACGTGTTCGATCGCATCCACCTCAGTGCACCACTTCACGTGATGACAGGCATATTGTGCGTATGGCAGTGACGGATCGCTCAGCCACATCACGAACCATAGCACAGCACATTCAGTCTGTACCGCATCATCCAGTGTCTGCGCGTACCATTCGACGCCGTTTACAGCAGAGTGGTCTGTCCGCAAGACGTCCATTGCTTCGTCTACCCTTGACGCAGAACCACAGACGTTTCCGCCGCCAATGGTGCGATGAAAGAAGGATGTGGACGGCAGAATGGAATGAAATTGTCTTTACTGACGAGTCACGCTTCTGTCTGCAACACCACGATGGTCGGATTCGAGTCTGGAGACACCGTGGAGAGAGGATGCTGAACAGCTGCGTTATGCACCGCCACACTGGTCCTGCACCGGGTATTATGGTATGGGGCGGTATTGGATATCACTCTCGCACTCCTCTAGTACGCATTGCCGGTACTTTAAACAGCCAGCGCTACATCTCCGAGGTGTTGGAGCCAGTTGTCCTTCCTTACCTTCAGGGCTTGCCCACAGCCATATTTCAAAAGGATAATGCGCGACCACACGTGGCACGCATTGTCCAAGGGTTCTTCGTCAATCGCCAGATTGAATTGCTTCCCTGGCCAGCTCGCTCTCCGGATCTTTCGCCGATAGAAAACATGTGGTCCATGGTTGCTCAACGATTGACCCAGAATACATCCCCAGCTGCCACACCAGATCAACTTTGGCAACGTGTGGAAGCTGCTTGGTCTGCTGTACCCCAAGAACACATCCGAAGTCTCTTTGATTCAATGCCGAGGCGTGTGGCAGCGGTGATCTCCAACAATGGCGGCTACTCTGGCTACTGATTTTGGCAGGAACCACACTTCACAGAAGTCTATAAATTTAATCATTTGATACTTGGTCAACATGTTATCTACAAAATAAATTTTGTTGTGATATCTCTTGTCTTTCTTGGTGTTGCAATTTGGGTGGCCAGCAGTGTATTTTAGTGTATTATAGGTAAGTAAACAACTTTTAAACTTATCTTTTTCTTTGTGTGCCGCCAAATTTTGAAATCGTTAAAAGTGTGCCGCGACAAAAAAAAGTTTGAGAAGCACTGGTCTAACGAGTTCGTATTGAAGTCATGGATTGGAAGAGTGTTCGTTAGACTCCTCCAATACCATGTGCCTTAATACGATGGCAATGGTTTAATGTAAAGAATGCTTAACCAAACTATCTACTTTTGTTGGGCCGCGGTGGCCCGGTTGGAAGAGTAACGGACTAGCAACCGAAGGGTTGCGAGTTCGAATCCAGCCAAACACCGTCGTGTACAAAGGGGGCTGGTGCACGTTAAATCTGTCGTGGCCTCAAATGTCCTCACGTTGGCGTGGTGTGGAAGTTTGGAGAGTGGGGTGCCAGCTCAGGTGTTGCCTCGTCATCTGACCGTGGTTCAAAATTACGTGGTGTTGTCCTCGGATCTTTCCCTTTGGGATTGATCCCGGACCGTCACCAATAGCCCGTTGTGTTGCTCCAGTGTGACGTTAATTGAAATAAATAAATAAATAAACTACTTTTGTCGTTTTAATTTTCTACTAAACTTGTTCTTTTTGCCTTTTTTCTCCTACCTCGTTGATGTCTTGTGTTTGGCACAGCTTAACCAAATGGTCTGGTGGTTGCTTCGACAAGGGATCTCATCATTATCAAAACTGCCAAACTACTCGTCGTCTCTATTTTAAGAAACCCGACCAGATCCTGATCTCGTCAACATAAAAATATCTTGATGACGAGTTATTTCGTCAAAATCACTTGAAGGTTTAAAAGTACTTAATGAGTCAGTAAACAGACCTTCTAATCAAATAGACCAAGAGGTTCTCAAACTTTTTCAGCCACGGAGCAACCTTTGAAATTGGAAATTCAACGCGGAGCACTAAATTTTATCTCGCAGCTATATACTGTATTTAGCAACTGATTTCAGAAGTGAGTAAACCACCAGTTTTATATATGCAATAAAATTTTTCCGATAATTCTGGAAAGGCGTCGAATCTTCTAATTGTTTCTGCAAACGCGGAGACAGTGAGTCCAGCCTCTGTCTGGCTCCGTGTTGTCTGGTGTTGCCTTTTGACGTAAATTTGTTTTGTCGACTGGCGGACGAGAAACCGACGCATTGAATGCCGACTATCTTTTTATATAGTCAATGTTTCACCTGATCGGCGATAAATGATTTATGCTCGATTTTTTTTTCTTACACACCGAGAGCGCAAAAAGGTCATAATATTCAAATATTTTTGTCCCTTTTTTTTCGTAAAAGATATTTTTAATTTTAAACTTTAAAATATGTTTAATAAAAATATTTTTAATTGAACATGTCCTACCTTTTCGCGGAGCTCTGGGAATTGTTTTGCGGAGCACTAAGTGCTCCGCGGAGCAGTTTGAGAAACGCTGAAATAAACGGATCATGTGATCGGAGTAGCTGTCGTACGATCTCTGCAGAGTAAATCACAAATCGAGTTAGCCAATTGGCTATGGAAGCGCAGACTAGTGTTTTTTGATCACGGATGATAATCACTTTAACCAATCAAGAATTTAGGATTCATGCTTTTACCCACAACCACGTGACAGATCTTCAAACCTAGCAACTGGAAGAAATAACATGAAGCTGCCGGCCATGCTCCGTCTATTCCATTTCCAGTTCGATGTCAGTAAAATCAAGCTCACACAGAATCGCGTCATTTTGAAAGTCTGTTCACATGTTACTGAACATTCGCGTATTTTAAAGGGGAAGTTTGAGCACGTCAGCTGTTATAAATTCAAAAGCGGTATTGTTAATATTTAAATTCTACCTCGGCGCGTCTGGCGTGAAGTGATGTCAGCTTTACAGGATTAAGCAATCGGGAAAGATTAAACACCCCCTGTTTGAAATGAAATGGGAATAAAAGCCACTTCAGACTTGAAATATGCATTGAAATCGGGATTATCCTAAACGGGTGTGGACAGATGGATAAATGAAAAATTTTCAGTGCGTTTCGGATTTCGGTTAGTTTCAAGAGTTTACTGTTGCACTGATGGATTTGATAATTCACAACTCATTCATCTTAATCACTTTAGCAAAGCAACTACATGTAGAAAGATGCCACCGTTTTTGGCATATATTACTCTGTTAACTCTATTATCGAGGATTCCCAAAGGCATCATTTCATGTCAAATCAACACAACAAAGCATCATTTTCAATTTAACCTTTTCCGAATTCAGTGAAAGCTTCATAAGAAATGAAATTGTGCTAAATATGAGATGCATATTTAAATTATTTTCTAATTACAGGTAATTAAAAAAATGGCACAATTTGAGTCATATTAGGTAACAAATTTCGTAAAACCTCGAGTTCCACCTTTGCGTTTACTGTGAGTTATCACCCAGCGTCGAAATTTATAAACCTCTTTGCATTACAACGTATGGTTATCCGTCTTATTTTAACGTCTGCGTTTCTTTGAAGTAAATTTATTTTGGCGTACCCTCTTTTTAAAATAAGATATTACCGTCTGCTTTTAAAAGGTTTAGTTTTGTACTCTTGATTTATTTTTATCAAACGAAATTCTACAAATCATTAGGTATTAAATCAGACTTTTTTGGAAAGTTGGTCAAAATATACACAACGCCAAGAAATGAACCCATGCTTTTAATCCATGTTTCTTAACTAACTGAATAAAATAAGTCAATTATTATTGCAAGCACAATTAGCAATTAGTTCAGAATAATTAGGTTTACAGTTGATATCCTAATATTCAATACAATTTGTATAGTAGACCTAGGCTCAAAATAAATGAAGCAAAACCTGTTTCTAAATTTTGTTTAACACAAAGCTTAATTGAATGATCACTTGACAAATCGACTAACTCCACTTTCTGAATTTTATTAAATTTTAATGTCAAAGCACTTGATTGACTCCTAACTGTATATATTCAAAAGAAATTTCTCTAATAATAAGTATTAACACCACTAAATGACAAAAGTTTTTTAGCCATTGAATAATAAATAATTTATTTCAGAAGGCCAATCTGATTAACTCCATACTCTAATGTAAATCGTAATAAAAATTGAGTTAAAACACTTTTTAACAAAGCAATTGACTATTTATATACAGTGAGTCAAAGTAAAAATCGAACATCAAAGAAAATGAAAGGAATTTGTACGTACAGTCCGAACAAACACAAAAACGACGGGAGCTCAAATACAGCTAACGAAGAAGACATCATTTATATTGCTGATGAATCAATTTAAACAAAGTAATAATACTCGTAATATATGTAAAAGTAACAGAAAGTTATTATTCATTTTTGCCAAAATTTTTAATAAAAAATGTATATAATGAAGTTTTTCTATAAAAAAAAAATAATTTGAAGACTGAATTTGAATCAATAATTTTCTTTCACTTGCCAAATCGATTAACTCCCTTAATCACGCAAAAATTGTAGTAATAATAACGATTACTCCAAGGATATTCTATTTTATACTTTCTATATGTCGTTAGATAAAAGATACATCAGCAGTAATACAGTCTACATCGTTTATTTGAATTTATAATTTAAAAGGAATTTTAAAAAACAATGTACAGGTAACCCCCGTATAACACGGGAGTTATGTTCCAAAAAATTGCCGTGTTATGCGAATCCGTGTTATACGAAACAAAGAACTAGTACGAAAAGGGGGGGGTTAGGTTCCAAAAATTAAAAAACATGCTATTATATTTTCATAATTACGATAAATATCTTTATTAAAATTTTCTGTAAGTAATACATATTAATATGAATTCAACAATGTTTTCTTCGTCATCACTAAGCACTATTAACCGAGGGTGTTTTCTTTTTGGCAAGATATCCTCATCCTCTGAGTGACAGCCACGAGATCAGTGATGCCATTTATTTTTTAAGTACTTTATTTCTCAATTCCGTTTTCTCCCTCGCTCCAGAGTGACGCTCATTAACTATACTAAGAATCTTCCAGAAAGTTACGTCATGTGCGTCCATCTAATAAATTACAGATGAGCTAGTTTAAAAACAGTGAATCAGGAAGTCAAGCTCCCTTGATTGACAAGACCATCTCCCCTGATTTGCGACCCCCTGAAAAACTGATAAAAAGCGTGGAGAGGAAGAACACGCTCATTTTTTTCGCCTCAGTCCAACGACCTTGAAATTTCGTGAGAAAGAAACGCGTTAAGCGTTCTTGCCATTTTTTCTTTTTGATGACGAGCGGGATTCCCAGAGACGCCATGTCTCTTCTAAGCTAAGTTACTTTTTATTTAATTTATCTCGAGATAATATTCACGCGTGTAGATAGATCTTAGGATATTCCCATGCTACACCATTTAAATTAAACTTTCATAATGCCCGTCTTTTTCATCGTTGTTCCAATCATTCCATCAAAGCACCGTGTTATACGGGGATGTACCCAATTCTCGAACCTTGTTAGAGTGAATCGTGCTATAGAAGTGCCGTGTTATACGGGGGTTACCTGTATACTATTTTATCATTTTTCTCAACTTTTTGTTTTATGGAGTTAATCGATTTGGCAAGTGAGGCATTCAATTTATGTTGTCAATTACATTTCGAATTAAAAAGTTACCCCTATACTTGAGCCTATAATGATCGATTGAACGATGTTGTAAGCAAACCTAGGTCAAAGTTTTCGGAATTGAAAAAATTATCATAGGATTTAAGTTGACAGAAATATGCCTTTGGAAATTGTAACAGATTCAGTGTTTTTCTTTTCTCAGAACGGAACCGACTGTTATCATCTGATTTCAATGACGCATGATCGTGCTCGCTTCTGCTCACGCGCACCATTCAAAAAAGGAAACGTCTGCTTATTCTTTTTATCAAAAGCAAGATAGTGCAATCGTTATGTTGATCATTTTGCGATGTGTCCCGTTTCGTTTCTTATCTGTCAATAAATGTTGTGTCCGAGATTTGATTTGAATTTTTTTAGCTGTCTTGATAAGTTGCTATAAAACAGGGATGCCGTAGCCAGCGAGCCGCATGCGGCCCTGCGTTGATTTGCTGGCGGCCTGCCTCAACATGTTATTTTTAAGGATCGTTTTTCTGATTTTGAAAAAGTAGAACCGTTGCTAGATTTATTTGACAACCCACCCGAATCAGTACAGCTTGAACTCATTCACATGCAAAACGATGAGAATCTGCGAAATAAATTTAATGAAGAGAATTCAAACTTCTACCCTTGTGTCGATAAAAAACGATTGTAAATCTTTGCTGGACAATACATTGAAACACGCAAGTCGCTTTGGGTCAAGATGTATCTGTGAGCAAACTTTCTCAGTCATGAATATTGACAAATCTAAAAATAGGAACCTCTTGACTAATGAAAGTTTAGAAACAATTTCGAGCTTGTCGACTACAAAAATCGAACCAAATATTAAACCAATCGTTAAATCAATGCAATGCCACGCAATAAAATTGAATTCTTTATTTACTTTTATGTCTTTGAAACAATAAGTGATAGATGTAAACCAGTGGTCGATATCGATCCACAGGGGTCGATATAACATTGTTAGGGGTTAATTCGGACTCAGGGGTCGATAGAAAAATATGACATTGTACGGTTAATATTTAATTCGGTAAACTTGAATTACCTCCATCCTGAGTGACAACGCAATTAAGAGTGAATATAGAATTCCATGGCGATTGAAGGCTGAAACTTATTCATTTTGAACCCAACATTGCAAGTCACGAATCACAACCCTTCACATTGAAAACATTAGTAAACTGTATACTAAGTTAATAAATGTTTTGTTGTCGTATACACTCATTAACATTGAAAATAGTGTACCAAGAAGGGAGCATTGGATTGAAATGAAATTTAATACACATAATGATACAGATGAGAGGATTCACTTGATCCCAAAATCAAGACAATTGAACAAATACAGTGTGTACAATTAGACAAATACAGTGCAACTTCAATAGCGCGTCGGACCGCCTCCCGCTGCAATTCATGCCGCAATACGGTCCGGCATTGAGTTGATTAGACGTCTGATGTTGTCCTGAGGCAGATGGGCCCACAAATCTTGAACAGCCACCTCCAAATCATGCACAGAGTGACACTGCGGCATCTGGCGTTTCGGCTGGTCCCACACATGCTCTATAGGGGACAAGTCCGGGGAGCGGGCCGGCCATGGAAGAGTCTGAACATGACGTAGGAAGTCTCGAGCTGTATGCGGACGAGCATTATCTTACTGGAAAATTGCCCCTGGAAGAACATTTAGGAAAGGTCCCACGTGGGGTCGAAGAATGTCATCAACATAACGCTGGCCCGTTAAGGTTCCACGTACCACAATTAGAGTGGACCGGCTATCATAGGCTATGGCCCCCAGACCATTACGCCTGCTGTTGCGGGCAGTGTGTCGCGCGACAGCGTGGGTGGAATTGTACCGTTCACCAGGGGGCTCCTCCGTACGCGGTTATCATCTGTCCCCAAAACGAACCGGGATTCATCACTAAACACCACGTTCTGCCAATTGAAGGAAGATTGTATTATTGTTATTTTGTTATCTAAATTAAATTTTATATTGTTATTTATCTCTCCTATCAAATATGTAATGTTAAGAAGGACGTCAAAAACAGAAACGTTTCCCTTTGACTTTAAGCCAGTATAATAAAATATACTATACATACAATAAACACTAACTATAAAATAAACAATCTAAAAACTCACATAAGCCTCTTTTTTGCTTGTCCTATTATTACATAATGGTAAAACAGAGGAGGTCGATAAAAAGTCAAGAAACACTTGAAGGTGTAGACGGTCAAAGAAGTTTGACTACCCCTGATGTAAACAAATTAATATTCTTCAATAATTATTAAGTTTTTTGGTGGCCCTCTCATAAGTTAGTCTATGTGGCCCTCTCATAAGTTAGTCTATGTGGCCCTCTCATAAGTTAGCCTATGTGGCCCTCTCATAAGTTAGCCTATGTGGCCCTCTCATAAGTTAGCCTATGTGGCCCTCTCATAAGTTAGTCTATGTGGCTCTCTCATAAGTTAGTCTATGTGGCCCTCTCATAAATTAGTCTATGTGGCCCTCTCATAAGTTAGTCTATGTGGCCCTCTCATAAATTAGTCTATGTGGCCCTCTCATAAGTTAGTCTATGTGGCCCTCTCATAAGTTAGCCTATGTGGCCCTCTCATAAGTTAGTCTATGTGGCTCTCTCATAAGTTAGTCTATGTGGCCCTCTCATAAATTAGTCTATGTGGCCCTCTCATAAGTTAGTCTATGTGGCCCTCTCATAAGTTAGTCTATGTGACCCTTGGTTTCAACAAGTCTGTGCATCTCTACTGTAAAATATATTTACTGACGAGAGATTCTAACATTTCATGCTACTGATTTACCATGTGATGCATCTAACGGACAGAAATCGTAAAACAGATAAGTCTTCGTGTTCCACTGAATTGCCCTTAAATCATAGCAGTGATAAACCTAGACCAGCTAGCTTTGCTGAGAACAATAATTTCTGTTAGTATCCCTGAAATAATTCGACCTCCTTCGTAGGTAGGTAGGTAGTTTTTTCATTAACGTCGTACTGGAGCAATACAACGGGGTATTGGCGACGGTCCGGGATCAATCCCCAAGGGAAGGATCAGAGACAATACCACGTAATTTTGAACCACGGTCAGATGATCTGGTCACACCTGAGCTGGCACCCCACTCTCCAAATTTCCGTACCACGCCAAATTTATCGATAAAATATATTGATTTCTATCAAATTTAAACTGAAATTTCTTTTATTCATTTAAATCGGCTTTAAAATTGTTGAAATGCATTTGACAAAATGAATATCTGAATTCAATGCAAACTATCAGTAACAAAACAATTAAAGAACAACTCGAAAATAGTGTTATTCCAAGTTCATCTAATGGTCCAAGGTGCAAACCATTATAACCTTACACAATTTTTTTCTGCAGTGTATGACAATATACTTCTATGAAAAATTTATATTAATAGGTAAATTTATGATGTATTGACAAAATTTTAAGCTATTATTAAAATTATACCTTGCACAAAAATTATGTAGTGAAAATTGGTCCAAGATACAACATTCACCCTTTTTTACTGTGTTTAAAATTCACTTTAAATATCTCATACGAGAATCATATACAACACATGTGTCGTGCTTCCATCTATTGGAAGTTTATTGCATTAAAGCGATTTAGTTTCTTTCCAAGTGTACGAAATTTAAATAGCGACCGTGCTGCCATCTATAGAATATATATAGCAATAATAAATCGCCCTAATTTTATTATTTATTAATTCACAGTTTTGAATTAATTTACTGTAATTGTACTTATAAGTTGTGAGTTTGTCACTATCATAATTTCAAAATTCATTTTTGTTGATACTATCTGCTTAGGTGAGCCTCAAACCTATAATTCATTAAACTATGGGTTATAAAAGTCATAAGTACTGCAAAAATATCCAATTTACACGAGGCAATAAGTTATAATTTTAACTTATAGTCTTGTGTATTTTAACTATTTTAAATTTTATTTAAATATGAGGGTTAAACGCAATGAGAAACAATTTGAATGTTCATTCTTTTGTTGGGATAAAAATTAACGACCAATTTCTCATGTTAAAAAAAAACCAAATAAAAGTGTATTATTTAAGGTGAGTTTCCTCGTTTGAAAGGTTTCAATTTTTAAACTAATTTAAAATTAATGAGTAGATAAAAAAGAACGACATTTACAATAAATTGCATGAAGCAATGAAAAGTTCAAGTATTAGGCTGTAAAATAAATTGTTTCTGAAATAATATGATGAAAACTTTGTAACATTAAAATTGTGATATTTTTATGATAGACTGCAACATTCATAAACACATCTTTTGATAATAAGGAAGAAATAATACAGTGGAACTTTTTTAAATCATCCATTAAGGAAACTTTTCGTTAATTGAAAATTTAACACTCAACATGTACAGATCGATTCTTTCCAATGAAATATGATCTAATTTTGTCTTCTAAAAATACAATTTTGCACTAAAAATCTTCATTTATTACCACCTTTAAATTTAAATTTTGTTACATCAATACGCAATTTTTAATAAAGTTGCACCTACAATTTTAGAAATTGTATTGGACTGCATAAAAATAGTTTTGTTCCCCTTCTACTATTCGGATAAATTCTAAAAGACCTAAATGAATTTATCAGTGAACTCAGTTGACTGATTTCGGTCCTGGTATTTTATTTGATGTAACGATTTTAATAGGAAAGTGTCATTTTCTTGTTCTGTAGTTTAGCTATTTTATATGGCGTGGATCTTTATTTTATCTAACATCAAATGATCTAAATTACTAAGTTAATTTTTTTCGTCAATCTTGTAACTTCATTACACACCATAATTAAAAAAACTATCATTTTAATTCACGAAATAATTCCATAAATGATTACATGCAGTATGTATTATGTTATTTTTCAACCAGAATGTTAAAAATATTTTGAATCGTAAAATTAAAGTATTAGGAGAGCTAAAAAATTATTAGATATCATTCATCACTATTGAAAATTAGGATTTACATTTTCCATTTGAGACTCTTTTTCTGTAAAGAGCTGGATGACGCTAGTGTTTTTATGGTAGATCACACTTCCTGTACGGATCCCGTATTGGATACCCGGAAATAAAATCCTCGTCTTCCGGTGGTTTGTTTGCACTGAAAAAACAATTATATTTCTGTTTTCTCATTCTAAAATTATTTTTAAATTTAATCTTGCTTTGTTTCTTCACGTTCTTGACAAAAACAATTTTGTGCTCACCGCTTATGATGCAATATTTTATTTATTTAAAATTGAAGTAATGCAATATAAGTAGTTAACGTCGCACTGGAGCAACACAATCGAAATAATGCAACTTTTGACAAATTTTTAGACTTGCAAATGTTATTCTCAAAAAATTAATTCCTACTGATTTATCAAAAAGATGTTATTGATTGACAATTGAAATACCTTATTTGAATTTGCGTAAACATACAATTTCAACATCCTATTACAGGTATGATATTACAGGTTCTTTAATACATACATAATACATCAATTTTAAATAAAAAATGGGACCTAGGTAGATGGTTGGAAGAGTTTAGAATTAGCAACCAGAGGGTTGCGAGTTCAAAACTCGATCCAACCAGACCATCGTGTACACGGGGACTGGTGCACGTTAAATCTCTCTTGGTCTCAAATGTCCTCACTTTTGAGTGGTGTGGAAGTTTGGAGAGTGAGGTGCCAGCTCAGATCTCAGGTGTTGTCCTCGTGATCTGACCGTGGTTCAAAATGACGAGGTGTTGCTTTCAAATGTTTCCCTTCGGGATGGATCCCGGACCGTCACCAATAGCCCGTTGTGCTGCTCCAGTGTGACGTTAATTCAACTACCTACCTTAAATAAAATGTACCTCTTCTCTTGACTGAAGGAATGAATTGTGCAAATATCATTTTATTACTAACAGACCCGAGTATCTTCCCTAAACTTCCTTATTAGCTTATATCTATTGATGGCAGAGTGGTGTTAGTCCCATTTGGTATCTAATTTCAATCCATTTATATGGGATCCGTATAGACGAAAATTGATTACCCGCACCTCTAAATGAAATAAATTTATCTTAGTATATAAAACAGCTTTACTTCGTTACGTTATCTTTACTAGTGTCAATTTGTTTTTCCAATAAAATTCATGGCTAAGAGCATACATCAGTCCTGTTGCCATAATTAGATGCCGCACATCCACTTCAATTCCATTGCATTACCTTATTTAACCCTTTCGCCCCGACTTTTGCATGATTAAAATTTAACTCTGAAAAGTAGTTTAATTTAGTAGTTTAGTAGTTTTTGCTCTTTTTGACGGACGATCGTACTTTCGCGTTCTTTTTGTGTTTGCTTTCTCCCTTCCAACATTTATTAGTTGATCAGCTAAGGGGACCATGAATGATAATAGTGGTTCTGTTTTATGTTCCACATCACACTTCGTAATCAATGCATTCACAACAGAAATCATAACTAAAAATCTTTTTCCACCACTTGTCTGATTTTCTGCCATGACCCTAAAAAGTAGCCATTTCATCACAACTCCATTCATATACATATTGTAGTGGGAAATGGCTTCTGGGCAACTAATTTTGTACCATCTTTTTGTTTCCGAACCACGGTCACTCATTCATCAGAATGAATGGGCGTGCTCAAAAACATAAGTCCGCCATTTGCAATCTGAAAGTATTGCGAGGTTTCTTCAGTCATATTTTTATTCTCCAATTCCTTAAGAAGACTGAAAACGTAAAAACCCATTCAAAAGTGGGATTTATTTACCCAATCTAATCTCTGGGACGTATATGCTCATTAGGCCCGAAAGGGTTAAGGCGATTCGACATTTTTTTTGAGGCTTAACCCAGTTTCATTCATAACTTCTTTTCGGCCCTGCTTTCAATCTTCCTGATGTCTCAGTGCTTTCTGTCATCAGACTGCTGAGGAATATCATTAGAGTGGCCCTACGTGCAGTTTCAGCAATATTATGCAGCTCGATATGCTCAAATCAAGCACATTTAAAATAAGCGTCGAAATTGGCGAATGAATCCCGTAACGGTCGATTTTCTATTGTTTATTAACAAAATTTACCCGGCGTTGCTCGGGTTGAATTGGTCAAACAGTGATCGTAACGATAATCAATGTTCTTATGGGGAGATTTTGAATTGTTTTTAGCCCCCTCTTCAACCCCAAGGCAAATTGAACGAGGTTAATATATAGCCTATGTTTCCGCAGGATTCTAAAGCATAAGTGTACCAAATTTGTACACTTAAACATTTTGGGATCGGTCAAAAAGTGATCGTAATGATATTCAATGTTATTCCTATGTTGTTTCGAATTGTTTTTAGCCCTACTGAAAACCCAGGACGAATTGAACTGGAGTTAATATATAGCCTGTTTCCCGAAAGATTCTAAAGAGTATCAAATTTGGTGTTGGTCAGGTGGTGTAGATTAGTATAGAGACAGACGTATCAACTCTGCTTTATATGCAGATATCCGTTGTTGCTATTTGACAAGAAACAAATATCGTCGATTCTGTACCACATACATCTATATATATATAAATGAATCCCTATTTCCCTTGGTCGGCATCACGCGTGAACGGCTGGACCAATTTCGCTAATTCTTTTTTTGTTGTGTTTGTTATTGTCAGGAGAAGGTTCTTATATGAAAGAAAAAATTAAGAAAGTTCGAAAGAAAAAACTATTAACTGTTAAGAAACTATTCGAAATCGCAATAGAAATAACATTGAGCATAGATTGATTGCTTTAGGCAGCGATGGTTACTTTACCAGTGTTGATCGAAAAACAATTTTTTCCGAAACAAATTAAATTATAGTATTTATGTTTGAACTGACTTTTTAGTTCTTCCCATGATGTAAATAAATTACAGATATTTTATTGATGAAGGGGAAAGAATATTTTAAAATATTTATGTTTGCAAGGAAATTCAAGGAAAGGTTTTCAGGAGTTCAAGGATTATTTTCAAGGAAAGTTGGTGCATATTTCGACCAACTTTCCTTAAATAATTTATTGAATACGTAATGATTTGTAGAATTCTGTTTCACAAGGCTTTTTGGGTAAGGCGTGTAACTTATTTTAAAATGTCCGGAATAGATACATGTGAATCCTCCGTTGAAAGCAGTGATTTTCTCTCTGAAAAATTCTGTAAAATCGACCTTCTGCTTTTTGAAAAAATTTTATCTATTCAGTTTAATTTGTCTACACCGATTACATTTATTTCTAACCCAAGCACCGTTATTCCGAAAAGCACAAACGAAAAACTCATTGATCATAAAAGCGTAATTTTGCTACTCGATATCTGGCAGCACCAGAATGAATGCTTACTTTTTTTATAAAATTTTGTAGAACTTTCTAGAAAGTTGGGGAAACAGAAACTTCCTTGGACTCATGGTGGAGAACATTCCAGCACCCACTCGATTTTTAGCTGGTCGTATTCAAAGGAAGCTAACTCGGCAAGTCTTCCAGTTTATCATCTTTCAGTGAATCTGGCAGTTTTATTTCGCTCTTTTAGTTGATTGTATAAGTGTTTCCTACTTTATTCGACAGTGATAGTGTACATTTTGGATTTATATTTCTAAACTGATGTAAGTACTACATAATTTTAAATTCGTTTTTTCGTTAATTTTAGCTTTTTATTGTATTCTATAATAGATTTCATTGCTCAGTGAGAGTGTGCCTTTTGCTTATTTTATGAAATAGCATTTCTTTGTATTCTTTCACAGATTTCTTTGCTGTAGCAATGCCTCCAAGGAAGCGGAAGAATATTTTTTTATTTTCAGTTGAATTTTTGTTTTTAAAAATGCCAGCAATTAGACGTACAAACTTAAGTCGCAGAACTCGCAATACTACAAGTCAAAGATATACAAGAGCAAGCCAAACTGACGAGCAACGCGAAACGCGGAATGAAGTTGAACGGAATCGAAATCAACAACATAGAAATGTTGCGTTTAACCCTTATCGAGCTGCATTTAATTATAACGTGGAAATCGATTACAGTTCACAGCAAATCGTTGCTATTGGACCAATGAACGTTGTGTGTCAATATTGCAAGGCATTTAAGTTTAAAAATGAAGCCCCTGGATTGTGTTGCGCGAGCGGTCAAGTCAAATTGACGCCATTGGTACCGCCACCAGAACCACTACATTCATTGGTTTCCGGAAATGGGCCAAATTCTAAACATTTTTTGACTCATATCCAGCAATACAATAATTGCTTTCAAATGACGTCATTTGGCGCAACAAAAGTTATTCGAGAAAATTTTATGCCAACTTTCAAGGTAAGTATATTGAAAAACAATAAACTTTTACCACCACGTGCCTGATGCAAAATACGTTGGCAGCTTTCAATTGAAATGGTGTATCAATTGAAATGGCTTAAAGTACGTTTGTAGCTCGGTAAATTGCCAAAACAGCCAGAAGTGAGTGTGTTTAAAAAAGTTGATGGGGGAATGGCAGTGCTGACAAAGTATTTTGAGAGCCACATGACAGAGCCACATGGTGGTACAAACAATTCGCTATACAATATCCTATATTACATCTATTTATTATCTGTTTACCTTTGCAGATTCAGGGTCAAATATATCATCTAACAGGTTCCTTATTGCCAACGCCGGATAGTGACTACAAATTTTTGCAAATTTATTTTATGGGCGATTCAGCAAGACAAGTCGATCAGCGTTGTGCACACAACAATTCGGTGAAAAGACCAATTGTGGAACAACTCCAAATGTTTTTCCATCAACACAACGAATTGGTTGCATTATTCACGACCGTATTAGACCGCATGCCATCTGATAACCACAAAATTGTCATCAAAGCCGATAAGACGCCTGCAGGACAACACGCAAGACGTTTTAATGCGCCAACACTTGATGAAGTCGCTATTGTCGTCGTGGGTGAAAATTTAGAAAACCGAGATATTGTTTTACACCGGCGTAACGATCAACTGCAGCGTGTGTCCGAAACACATCGATCATATGATGCGTTACAATATCCTATCTTATTTTGGCAAGGTGAAGATGGCTATCATTTTTCAATGAAGATGATAAATCCAGTTACAGGTAAATAAACAATCTACGTTTACTACCTTTATCACAACGTTAATTTATGTTATTATAACACAAAAATTTGTTTATAGGTTCCGAAACTAACAAAAAAGTTAGTTCAATGAATTATTATTCATACAGACTGATGGTTCGGGAAAATGAGGACAATCACATCTTAAAATGTCGGCGTCTCTTTCACCAATATGCTGTGGATATGTACGTGAAAGTTGAAACTGAGCGATTGACATTTATCAGGTTGAACCAGGCAAAACTCCGTTCTGAGGAATACATTCATCTTCGGGATGCCATCAATGCTGACGGAAATGCACAGAATGTAGGCAGAACAACTATTCTCCCAGCAACATACGTCGGAAGTCCGCGACATATGCATGAATACGCTCAGGATGCTATGTCGTATGTACGTCATTATGGCACACCAGATTTGTTTATAACGTTCACATGCAATCCACAGTGGACAGAAATTCGACAAGAATTATTTATTGGCCAATCACCCATTGATCGCCACGACATTACCGCAAGGGTGTTCAAAAGAAAATTAAAATCACTCATGGATTTCATTGTTAAACATCACGTGTTCGGCGAGACGCGCTGTTGGATGTATTCAGTCGAGTGGCAGAAACGCGGATTGCCACATGCACACATCCTCATTTGGTTGGTAGAGAGGATAAGACCGAATGAAATCGATGATGTGATATCTGCGGAAATTCCAGATAATGATGAAGATCCATTGTTACATGAGGTTGTTACAAAAAATATGATTCATGGTCCCTGTGGAATATTAAATCCCATTTCTCCGTGTATGGTTGACGGAAAATGTTCAAAACGCTTTCCAAGACAATTAGTAGCAGAAACTATTAGTGGAAATGATGGTTATCCACTTTATCGCCGGCGATCCACTGATGACAATGGAAGGTAGACAATAGTCAAAGTGAATCAGCAGGACATTGAAGTTGATAATCGTTGGATTGTTCCGTTTTCGCCGTTACTCTCCAAGACATTTAAAGCACACATAAATGTCGAATTTTGCCATTCCGTAAAATCTATAAAATATATCTGCAAGTACGTGAACAAAGGTAGTGACATGGCTGTGTTCGGAGTTGCTGCCGAAAATTCAAACGATGAGATCACTCATTTTCAAATGGGCCGCTATGTTAGTAGTAACGAGGCGATGTGGCGTATTTTTTCATTTCCTATACATGAAAGACACCCCACTGTTGTTCACTTGGCCGTACATCTGGAAAATGGTCAAAGGGTGTACTTTACAACGGAAAACGTATTACAACGAGTTGACAGGCCGCCATAGACAACATTGACCAGCTTCTTTGAAATGTGCCAGAACACTGCTTTATTCCGAAATGCCAAGATATTATACCTGGAATCAATCGTCAAAAAAATTTCAACGACGGAAACAAGGACAGCCAGTTCCAGGTTACCCACAAGTATTTTCCACCGATGCACTAGGACGTCTTTACACAGTCCATCCCAGCCAAGACGAGTGTTTTTATTTGCGTTTACTATTAGTCAATGTTCGTGGCCCAACATCATTCCAACATCTGCGAACTGTTAATGGTGTATTGTGCGGCACATACAGAGAAGCCTGTCAACGTTTGGGATTGCTAGAGAATGACACTCATTGGGGCCACACTCTCGAAGATGCTGTGATTTCGTCAAATGCTAAACACATACGAACATTGTTTTCCATAATTTTGTCTACATGCTTCCCATCAACACCGATTGATTTATGGAACAAATATAAAGATCACATGGCCGAAGATATATTACATCAGAAGCGACTTAGAACATCGAATGCAGATTTGCAAATTAATGAAGAAATTCACAACGAAGCATTAATTTTAATTGAAGACATGTGCTTGATGCTTACCAACAAAGGATTAATACAATTAGGAATGACAACGCCCAATCGCCCAATGCACGACGCATTTAATCAAGAGTTGAGACGCGAAACCCAATATGATTCCGAGGCATTAAAAGAAACCGTTCTAAGAAACGTTCCCCTTTTAAATGAGCAACAAAAATATGCCTACGATACGCTCATGAAAGTAGTAAACGATGGAACTGGCGGATTTTTTTTCTTAGATGCTCCCGGTGGAACTGGGAAAACGTTTTTGATATCATTGATTTTGGCAATGATTGGATCGCAAAATGGTATCGCACTTGTACTTGCTTCGTCAGGTATTGCAGCTACGTTGTTGGAAGGCGGTCGAACAGCTCATTCCGCACTCAAGTTGCCGTTGAACATGCAAATAAATGAAACTCCAACTTGCAACCTTTCGAGAAATTCCGCGATGGCCAAAGTGTTGCAGCAAAGCAGATTAATAGTTTGGGATGAGTGCACGATGGCACACAAAAAATCTTTGGAAGCATTAGACCGCACGTTGCAAGATTTACGAAAGAACCAAAACCGGTTTGGTGGTGCAATGATTTTATTGGCAGGTGATTTTCGCCAAACATTACCAGTAATACCACGATCAACGCCAGCCGACGAAATTAACGCATGTTTCAAGTCGTCCATTTCATGGAAATACGTTAAAACGCTCAAATTAAATATGAACATAAGAGTCGAATTGCAGAACGACCAATCTGGAGAAGTTTTTTCCGAACAATTGCTCGATATTGGTAATGGCAAAATACCTGTTGACTCATCGCATTGATACATTACCTACCAATTTTTCTCACTTTACTGAATCAAAGACCGAACTCATCGAGAAGGTTTTCCCAAACATTGCTCAAAATTACAAAAATCATGTTTGGTTGAGCGAACGAGTTATATTGGCTGCAAAAAACGTTGATGTCAACGAAATGAATTTTCAAATTCAAAATAAGATAGCTGGCGAATTGATGACATACAAATCGATTGATTCCGTCAGTAACCAAGATGATGTTGTCAACTATCCAACGGAATTCTTAAATTCGCTGGAATTGCCCGGATTACCATCTCATAATCTGCAATTAAAAATCGGATCGTTAATAATTATGTTGCGGAATATAAACCAGCCACGTCTTTGTAATGGCACCCGACTTGCGGTGAAGAAATTAATGAACAACGTCATCGAAGCCACAATTTTGAAAGGGAAGTACAAAGGCGAAGACGTTTTGATTCCACGGATTCATTTGATTCCGAACGACATGCCATTCGACTTTAAACGGTTACAATTTCCAGTGCGGCTAGCATTTGCAATGTCGATAAATAAATCGCAAGGGCAGTCGCTAAGTGTTTGTGGCATCAATCTTGAAAATCCATGTTTTTCACATGGCCAGTTGTATGTCGCCTGTTCCCGTGTCGGAATACCAACAAAACTATTCATATACGCGCCAGAAAATAAAACTAAGAATGTTGTGTATCATAAAGCATTAGAATAATAAACAATATGTTTTTGGAATAATTATTTTTTTTAATTAATTATACCAATTCAAATTCAATATTCATAGTTAAGACAGGACAACGTCTGTCGGGTCAGCTAGTTAGTGTAATATAAATAGATTGTGATTCGAGTGACATTTTAGTACTGATTACACGAATTTTTATTTAGAATGTACTCGCTTGCATCACAATCGTATCTCTACACAGAGTAAATACACTTCGGTGCAATCATTTACACAATTTGTTGTTACTTCTCATATTTATAGAAGTGCAATGCAAGCTCAGTAGCTATCGGGATTAAATTTTTTCTTTAAGAATCTCAACATTTATATAGCTTCGAAGCTCATATTGACATCTTAATTGACCACTTACTTTTTCTCATGCTCAATCAGGTTCATTTCTTAATCAACACAGAAAACTTCTTTTTATTTTCCCAGCACAGAAATAAGGACAAGACAGAGAAAAATAATCAAAGAATTCGAGTTTGCCATAAGAATGCTAAATATTTTGAGTTGAATTGTGGTGTTAATATTTTCACATTTTTAGTGTTCACTCTCATTTGTTATTATTAAATCATTAGTTAACTGATTTTTGAAGTGCCATTTTGCGAGAGTATCAGCTAAGTCTTAGAAAAATAGTTTTATAATTTTTCGTAAACTAAAATTGAGTAATCGCACAAATTAGCTGCAATAGAAATATTTTAATAAATTGCTTTTTCGAATTGCAAAATCTATTTGATGCGAATTTAGGTGGCAGTATGTAAAATTCATACCTAGCATTCATAAATGTTCATTTCAGTCCCGGTCAATCTATAACTCTTAAATATATGTGTAAATATCTCAAATTATTTCAATAAATTTGAGTATAATTTTACTTCTCATTAATTGTAAATACTCTTAAGTTTAAAAGTGCTTAGGTAAACATTAATGCCCCGCGAGTTTTAGGTTTATACTTTCTCGTCAAACAGTTTAAAACATTAATTATCACACAATTATTATATCTGCAGATAGATGTTGGCATTACAACCACTAAATATACAAAATTTTTAGAGTTTAGTAACTCAGATTTTCTACATTTATTGTATCTTGACTGATCCATACAAGATAAATTAAGAGTCAAGTAAAGATATGAAAAAAAACCGCATTTTATTTTTTAGAGTTATGAAAATAAGTAATTAGTGAAATGAAAGCCTTATCCTATCTGGACGAGGTAGAATAATTTTGCTATTGTAGCGAGAGAAAAAGAGTGCGCAGTTGCTAGAAATTTGTAAATTTGTTGTGCTGCCATCTCTTAAGTAAGATTGGAACTATAAATAAAGCTAACGATTTAATATTCATGTTTGAGCGAAGATGAATTTTCCTTTATTTTTGGTTTTCAGTTTTTTTTTAAACTGTTGAAGGTGTTAAAATTTCCATTACATTTCTTTAGAATGCTCCGAAAATCTTTTTACAGTGTTTTAAACAACTAGAGTCCAGAGTTTAAACGTTACAGCGAAAAATAAGTACTTTTAAATATTATTTTAAAGGTATCTTAAAAATGTACTAAAAATAAATGTTATAAAATTGTTATTACGTCAATTAAAATCAGCTGAGAAACACACAGTACGGTAACTAAATAGCAAAACCAATGATTTAGTATTTAAATTTAATATTTTAATTAATTCTGTGTTAATTTTATAGACATTAATAACATCTAATGGAAAAAAATTATGAGTCATCTCTTTTGATAAGTATCAAGGATTTAAATCATAAATATAATTACCTGGCTTGCAATTACTACCATTAAGCTTGTACTGCCATCTATAGGTAGAAGTGTACAACTCGGAATCAAAGCTGCAGCAATAGCCGGTAGATGGCGCTACACATCTTAACATTAGTAAACGGTTTTCAATTGACAAATAAATATATATTAGAAAAATTAAGTTATATCGAGAACAACAATTTTCAAAAATTTTTTCATTTTTTGTCGAAAATATTCGCTAGCGACACATCGTCAAAGAGGGACTTTATTCGTTTTAGAAATGCTAAATCATGCTAAAGTAGACTAAATTTCCAAAAGAGCAAATTAAAGAATTTCGTCCAATGTTAATGCTTCTCTGAAATGTGTGAAATTAGGATATCCACCGAAAGCTTAATTGTCTTAATGTAATACAGGAAGTACGGTATCACACAACACGTTTTCATTTTTCCAGTGTGCACTTTGTTTTTTAAATATTTATTAGAAATTATTGGGTAATTCTAAACCAAACAAAACTAATGGTTAAATGTGGTAGTCTGCTTCCGGTTTATTGGTTTAGGTACTTCACACAGAAAGGCCTGAATTTAGTTTCATCGTTATACAATTGCAATTATGCTAGCACCTTATTTAAAACCCAAAAATGTATTTTAGACGAGACATACTTGGCACCATACTACACTGCTAAATAAGTGTTTTATATTTTATAATAAAAGAGTTTTAAGATTGAACTCATGTTCTTGCTCTAGCTTGGCTAGCTAGGTTGGTATTTTAATTAACGTCGCAATGCAGAAACACAACGGGCTATTGGCGACGGTCCGGGATCAATACCCAAGGGAAAAATCGAAGACAACATCACTTAATTTTGAATTACGGTCAGATGACGAGGTCGCACCTGAGCTTGCACCCCACTCTCCAAACTACCATGCCAACGTGAGGACATTTGAGGCCATGATAGATTTAACATGCATCAGCCCCCTTTGTACACGGCGTTCTTTGGTTGGACTAACTTGACTAGACTAGCTTGTCTAGACTAAGTGGGATAAGAAACATGTTTCATAATTCCTTGATATTAAACTTGGTTTGGCACTAAAAATGGTTTTAAAAACTTTAAAATATGGTGAAAGTAGACTTTACCATGTTATTAGGATTTTTCCTCAGCGCTATACTAAAAATTGTTAAGTTTATGAAGGATTGAGTATGAAAAATCCAACTTACCTAAACCATAGTTAAACAACGTGAATACGGGTTTTTAAAATATGAAAAGATATTTTTTTGAACTGTGCACCAAAATCCTGTTGGTCGTCATCTGACCGTGGTTCAAAATTACATGGTGTTGTCCTCGGATCTTTCCCTTTGGGATTGATCCCGGACCGTCACCAATAGCCCGTTGTGTTGCTCCAGTGTGACGTTAATTGAAATACCTCCCCCCCCAAAAAAAAAAAAAAAAAATCCTGTTGGAAATGTGAATACATGTAGCTGTTGGTTTTGGGTTCTATGGCGCAAGAGCCATATTTGGCCAAGCTGTGCCAAATACAAGACAGGGAAAGTCAAGTAATTGTGAAAAGAAAGGCTGAAGAGAAGAAATAGAAAGATCGCTTGGGCATCCTGGGGTCGCGATCCCCATGTTTACCGGAGACAGTAAACCCTTGGGAAAAGAATAGATCACTAGGGTACCTCAGGTTCGTGAAGCCCGTACGCACCTAAAGATGTGCCCCGAGGGGGAGCTTTTGGAATGTATTTGTCTATAAAGCATTAGTTTTTAAAAATTGTCACTAGGACTAAAAATATAAACATATTAATCGAATTTAAAAGCTTTTTTAACTATATCTAACATCTTAATCAGAATGCTCCATACATTATTAATTGTAAGAAAGCCCTTTGTCTGCTTCATAGATTCTGAATTGTTTGTTCTGAAAATCTATTATCTATCTAATTATTAATACTATCTCTAAAATCTGCAAATTCCTTATTCGTCATTGCAACAAGAGAAGTATTTATTGACTTAACTCTTTTTAAAACACATATCCAGTGCGGTTTTTTTACATCACAATAAAACGCAATTCAGTTTTGTTTCTTATTTAAGGGAACACAGTACCCTTTGAACATTTTTTTTGTTTTCATATTCACAACAGAATGTTTTGGTGTACCTTGTTCAATACACATTAAATGTACATTGCAAAAGAAAAAAAAATCATTTTTACATTTACAATAACTAAAAAATTAAATTTTTATAAAAATATTTCAATATTTTAAAATTCCTACTCCGTCTTCAAATTTTAATTTTTTTCAAATATTTTTATTTACTTACCTTCCATGAACTGTTCCCTACAATTTCGTGCATGGGATTATGGGTATCACTGTTATTTACTTTTTTTTACAGATATTTTTGTAACAAACACTGAAGAACAGCAAAAAACAGTCATAGTTGATTTCATCAATTTTTGAAAAAATAACTATTCTTCCAAATCCTTATTCCATGCACAAAGTTATTAAATATATCATAATAAACAACCACAAAAAGTTTCAAAACTCTGCATCAATTAGAAAAAAAAGCCTTAGCATTTTAAAAACACTAGTTATGAAAAATAAAAATCTGAGAAAAAGCACTTTAAATTTCCAAATGGCAGTTAAATAAATGAAAGAATTAACTTATAAAAATTCATAACTCGCTAAATATTGCAGCTACAGCTATAAAATTTTGCACACATATTCTTAAAAGTAGTATAATTAATGTAAGATAATAAAAAAAAATTCGACTTTTTAGTCATTTTTAGGGTACTGTGTCCCCTTAAATGCTGATTGTTATAGAGGCCTCGATTGCCAGGTTAATAGAGTAGCGGATTCGAAACTCGATCTAGCCAAAGGCAGTCGTGTACACAGTGGGCTGGTGCCCGTTAAATCCGTCGGGGCCTCAAACGTCCTCACGTTGGCGTGGTGTGGAAGTTTGGAGAGTGGGGTGCCAGCTCAGGTGTTGATCTCGTCATCTGACCATAATTCAAAATGAGGTAATCTGTAGAAAGAAGTTATCAAAATTCAGCAGCTGAGATGATTGAATACTCTTTCGGTATTCGTAACTGTATTTTTGAGATGAAACAAAGAAAATAGTCTTAAAAGCAATGGAACTAACTCCTACCACAGTCAATTTAATGTAGGCAAAATATATATAGAACCAGCAGATTCAGCCCCATTCCGTAAATTTAATTTATAAGGATTTCAAAACTATTTAACTCAGATTTATTTTTAATTTATCACTGACAAAAATGACCCGAGTCAGTATCTCTCATCATCAAACAGAATAATCACTTCAAAGATCTCCCCAATCAACCGCATGAAAAGCAGTCCTATATCTTATTTAGTTAATACTAAACTACCAAATATAGAGGTAATGCTGTGAGATTAACAGTCGGCCCGATCCCAATATAGATTGCATGTTTTTTCCGAGGGCGAATGGTATTTTTTCCCTCTCCAGTGATAAAGGCACCTGCGGAGCCAATAAGCGTCCCATCATAAATCATGTGACTGACAAAGAGCCGCGGATGGGTGGAGGAGAGTTGAGAAGTCCCTCTCCTGTGTGATGCTGATGGATTATTGGTAAAGCGCAGATAATCTGTTGGTTCGGAAGTAATGAATTGAGCGATTGTCTTCTTTTGAATGGTAGCTGATTTTTTTTTCCCGAATGGATGCCTTTTTACAAATCGAAGTGGGCCCGTATAATTTCGGGTTCTGGTTTCGTCTCAACCTATACCTTAGTCATTTCAATCGTACACTCATTGAAGACATTAATTAGTTGTTCATTATTAGTATTTAGTATTAAAGTCTGGATGTTCTGATGACCTAAATATTCATTATTCCCTCCTAAAGTTAAAAACTGACCTGAAAAGGTAAAGATGGCCTTCAAATTGTAAATATGTATCCTAAAATGGGAAGAAAAAATCGTGTGAGATTGCAATGCATTTTATTTCGAAACGATAAATAACTAATTTAGCACACTTCGAATGGAGAATTACTTCAGCAGAGGAAATATCTTTTTAATTCCAGCTAGTTTACGTACGATTTACAAGATTTTTTTGTAAGTTTGCACTTAGACATATTTTAACATCGAATAATCTAGTAAAATCAAGTTAGTTAACATCGAGTAATCTAGTGACATCAAGTTAGTTAACATCGGATAATCTAGTAACATCAAGTTAGTCAACATCGAGTAATATAGTGAGCAAAATTGTAGTAAATTGGAAGTAAATTGGATTTCAGTTAGGTCACTCCGTAATTAAAGCGCTCCTTCCCTTCCGTGTACCAATAAAAAATTCATAAATGCTGGTTTAACGCAATAAATTAGGGATGCAGACTTGTTAGAACCAATGTCCACATAGATTCACTGTGACTTATGGGAGGGTCGCCAAAATACCATGAAAGTTATCTATCTTATATTATTTATTTTATTTTTATTTATTACTAGCTGAATTATCCGGCGTTGATCGGGTTGAAATGGTTAAATGTTGCTTGAAAAGTGAATTAGAATAATCACTTTTCTTTCACAGAAAAATGCAATCATTTAAGTTGTACGGAAAATACGTTTTAACTTTTTCATAGCTTCTACAATATACTTCGGACGCAAATATATACATTTAATTACAGAAACGAAATTCCGACGAAAAAATGCAGAATTCTAAAAAACGAAGGATGCGCAAAGTGTCGAATTTCGACTGCCTGAGTGTATTCTAAAATAGAGCAATTCGAAAAAAGACATTTGAAAAATATTGATAAAGACAATAATGATTTATGAAATTTAGTAATGTTCAAATATACACAAAAGCGGGATTCTAAATCAAATTTATAAAATAATAAATCATTAATTC
The DNA here is from genome assembly GCA_933210815.1 of Meta bourneti. Classification (NCBI taxonomy): domain Eukaryota; kingdom Metazoa; phylum Arthropoda; class Arachnida; order Araneae; family Tetragnathidae; genus Meta; species Meta bourneti. The sequence continues at coordinate 7,002,300 of OW119930.1, forward strand.
TGGTTTGCCAAATCTAAAATAACAAAATTACGCTTTTATGATTAATGAGTTGAAGTTTTTCGTGTTCCATTACAAAATGTAGATTATGAAAAATCAAATATTTTAAATATCCCTTTTTTATCAATCAAATATTCATAATATTCATGTAAAAATATAAAACTCATAGAAATAATATTATAATAATGAACTTTAATTCAATAATGCACATTACACCTGTCAAATAAAGTAGGAAATACTTATACAATCAATTAAAAGTTAGATTTAGTAATGCTTAAACATGACCGAAACATGGCTTTGCCCGGGTATTTATCCCAATCTTCTATTGGACAGGAAAATGAATCAAATCAATCTATAGTGTAAAATCAAAGTAATTACATTAACAGGTTTTTAAAAGTATAAGGACAAAACACACATGAAGTAAAATATTTTACAAATTCACTGTAATACAAATGTAATACAAACTTTATTATACACAATATTTTTAGTTTCACATCCAGGAGCAAGAATAACAAAATGCAAATTACACTTGTCAAATAGAGTAACAAAATTACGCTTTTATGATCAATGAGATTTTCGTTTGTGCTTTTTGGAATAACGGTACTTGGGTTAGAAATAAATGTAATCGGTGTAGACAAATTAAACTGAATAGATAAACATTTTGTCAAAAAGCAGAAGGTCGATTTTACAGAATTTTTCAGAAAGAAAATCACTGCTTTCAACGGAGGATTCACATGTATCTATTCCGGACATTTTAAAATAAGTTACACGCCTTACCCAAAAAGCTTATGAAACAGAATTCTACAAATCATTACGTATTCAATAAATTATTTAAGGAAAGTTGGTCGAAATATACACCAACTTTCCTTGAAAATAATCCTTGAACGCCTGAAAACCTTTTGTTAAAGTAAGGTTGTATTTTTTATTTTTATTTAAATTTATATCGATTATCACAGTTTAGTATAGTTTTGTTTTTGTGAGTGGCAACAGTTTTTTCTTACTTATCAAGAATAAAGTTCTTGTGTTTACCTAACTCGTAATTTCTTCGATAATTCTCAAAGTATTTTTAAATAATAATGTGTGGTACACGTTAAGAAGATTATTTTTAATCTATAATTAACATTTATGGCGTCCGCGACAGGACTTTGAGAATTAATTTTGATACTTCGTTTTTATTTGAATAATGGAACGTGAAGTACGAATGAGAACGGTAAGTAGAGCTGCTTTCACAAGAGCTTCTAGGACTCTTCAGACATTACTGAAAGAAGAAAACTTAGATATTGAAAAGATTGAGGTTTCTATTGCAGTCTTAGAAAAAAGAAATAATGAACTTTGTGAGCTCAATGCAAAAATCGTCGACTTACTGCTGGAAGTTGAAAATTCTGATCTGGATGCGGAGCTTACGGCTGCGGAAAGATACGAAACTCAATTTATAGAGTTGCGACATCGAGTGTCTTCCATCATAAGAGGTAATGCAAAAAGTGTATCTTCCATTAATGGTGACGTGAATGCACACTCCAGAAAGTTCAAACTTCCAAAACTCGAATTTAGAAGGTTCAGTGGGGACATCAAGGAATGGCTTCCTTTTTGGGGACAATTTCAGAAGATTGATTCTGATCTTGAAATTGCTGAAGAAGACAAATTTCAATACCTTAGGCAGGCAACGTTTGAAGGTTCCAGAGCCAGGGATATAGTTGAAAGCTTTCCCCCTATAGGAGAAAACTATAAGAAAGCAGTGGAAAGTCTCAAAGCTCGGTTCGGAAGGGAAGACCTTCTTGTGGAAATTTATGTTCGAGAGCTTTTGAAGCTAATTTTATCTGTACATCAGGATAGGAATAGGCTTTCCTTTTCTGCTCTTTATGATAAACTTGAGACATACCTGAGGGCACTAGACACTTTGAAAGTGACTTCGGATAAATGTGCATCCATGCTGCTGCCTCTTGTGGAGTCCTGTTTTACAGAAGATTTTCTTAAGGCATGGCATAGGAACATGACTTTTTCCGAAAAGGATGATGCCCAAGATCGTTTGACAAAATTGATGGTTTTCCTGAAGACCGAGATGGAGGGTGAAGAGCGCATTTCTTTAGCGATGGAAGGTTTTGGCTTGGGGAAACGAGGTGTTTCTTGTGAACAGAAGAAAAACAAACCCCATCTTGTAAAAGAGAAAATTGCAACTGCTGCTGGTTTACTTTCCTCTACCACAGTACCAGATCTTAGAACTGCTTGTGTATTTTGTCAAGGAAAACATTTGAGTTTGGATTGTTTTGTGGCTCAGAAAATGAGTTTAACTGACAAACAGAAGTGCTTAAGAGAAAAGGGTGTTTGTTTTGCTTGCCTGAGACCTGGCCATATGATTAAGGGATGCCGTGCTAGTTTAAGATGTTTAATCTGTTCTAAAAAACATGTGCCCTTAATGTGTCCTCAGTTGAAGCAAAATGGCAGCTGCCCTCCAGATCCACCTGTGAATCAGTCAACTGGAAATTCCAGTGAGGTGAATATGACGTCTTTCAATTACGGCTCTAAAGTCTTTCTTCAAACTTTGAAGGCAAAGTTAATTAGCGAAGGAAAAGTGAGAGAAATACGCATTTTATTGGACACAGGATCTCAAAAAACGTATATCCTAAAGGATGTAGCTGGACAGATGGGATATGTGCCAATACGGAAAGAAACCATCGTCCATGCATTATTTGGCGGATCGACAGAAGAAGTCCAGCACAATTGCTATAAAATAAGGTTGGAAAGTTTCAATGACCAATTTAAATGTAATTTTGAAGCTCTGGATCAAAGGGTCATTTGTTGTGATGTAGCACCCGTGGAGAAGGGACCGTGGATTAAAGAGCTAAAGGAGTTGAAAATTAATTTGTCAGATGTGGCGGAGAAGGCTTCCCAAATTCACATTCTTGTTGGAGCCGACATAATGGGCAAGCTGTTGACTGGCCTGCGAGAGATTCTGCCATGTGGTCTAGTAGCAGTAGAAACATACTTGGGATGGACTTTGATGGGGAAAGTCCCTCAAGTGGGCCCAAAAGAGCCAAACATGTCAATGGTGGTCACTTCGTTATTTATGAAAGAAGCTAGTATCACCGACCTTTGGAGTCTAGATGTTATTGGAATTTTGGATCCTTTGGTCTCCAAAAGCAAAGTGGAAAAGGAAATGCAAGCTAAAAGGCTGTTTCAGGAATCAATTAAGGTAAATGAAGAAGGGCGTTACGAAGTTTCCCTGCCTTGGACAGATGAAAGCATTCCTCTACCGAGTAATAAAGCACTTGCATTAAAAAGGTTGGAGACAACTACAAGGAAGCTAAATTCAGAAAATATCCTTTCGTCATATGATGAAGTTTTCAAGGACTGGATGTCGTCTGGAATCATTGAAAGAGTTTCGACTGAGGCAACAGAACATGAACATTACCTACCACATAGACCTGTTGTGAAAGAACAAAGTACAACTAAAATACGACCAGTATTTGATGCTTCAGCCAGAGAGAAGGGCTCACCGTCTTTAAATCAATGTCTGGAATGTGGACCTAACTTAATTGAGCTTATTCCATCGATTCTGCTAAAATTTCGACAGTTTAAGTATGGTGTTGTGAGCGACATCGAAAAGGCTTTTCTGCAAATTAGTATCACAAAAGAAGATCGTGACTACTTGAGATTTTTTTGGTGGGATCAAGAGGGAGATAAACAATTGAAGACATTTCGTCATGCAAGAGTTGTCTTTGGTGTTAAGTGCAGCCCATTCCTTTTGTGTGCTGTCATAGAATATCACCTCCAAAAATGTATGCTGATTTCACCTGTTGATCACATAATAAAGAAACTACTGAACAGTTTCTATGTGGACAATGTTCTTGCTAGTCTTAGCTCACAAGAAGAGTTAAAGCAGTTCATTGAAGTTTCTCAGAATGTAATGGCCGAGGGAAAATTTAATCTGAGAGGTTGGCAATACACTGGTGATGAAGACTTGGATGTACAAACAGCGGTTTTGGGTCAAGTTTGGAACAGGAAAGAAGACACATTGTGTCTAAATCTGGACTGGTTGGACGATTTAAAGATCACCACTATCACAAAGAGAATGATGTTGTCAGTTGCTCAGAAAGTTTACGACCCATTTGGTTATACTGCAGCTGTTATGCTTTTCCCAAAATTGATACTGCAGAAAACTTGGAAATTGGGATTGAGTTGGGATGATGAAGTCCCTGAAGCTTTTAGTAAAGAATTTCTAAATTGGTTTGAAGAACTTCATGTTTTAGAAGAAATAAAATTTGACAGATGGCTTCATATAACGGATGATAATTTGCAGAACTGCACTATTCATACCTTTTGCGATGCAAGCAAAGACGCCTATGCCGCTGTTGTGTTTCTGCGACTTGAATCAGAAAATGATGTCAAAATATCCTTACTTTTCGCAAAGTCCAGAGTTGCCCCCTTGAAGGGTGGGACAATTCCTAGATTAGAATTGCTATCTGCATTAATTGGAGCCAGGTTGACTCAATTTGTTGTAGAGGCACTGGATTGGTCACAAGTACCATGCTACTACTGGAGCGATTCGACGACTGTTCTCGCATGGATCAAAAGAGAAGAGAATTGGTCTGCTTTTGTAAGAAACAGAGTTGCAGAGATTAGAAAACTCTCTTCTTCTTCCTGGAATCATATTTCTGGTGAATTCAACCCGGCTGATCTGCCTTCTAGAGGCTGCAAATCAAGACACCTACTGGCAGCTAGATGGTGGGAGGGTCCTCTGTGGTTAAGAAGTCCTATAGAAGAATGGCCTGTGAGTTTTTCTACAAATGTAGACTGCAAGGAGGAAGAAATTGAAAAGGAAAAGATGAAGTCCACAATATTGGTTACTAACAATCTAAATGTGCAAGACAGAAAATGGTACTATTCATATTTTTCGAGATATCAGCAGATTGTGCGTCTAGTAGGTTGGGTTCTTCGCTTTAAGCACAATTGCTCCTGTGTAGATGAATACAGAATTAAAGGAGAACTTACATCAGTTGAATTTCAGCAAGCAGAGAGACGAATTGTGAAAATGATTCAAGAGGACACATTTACTGGTGAGAAAGTCAAGAAGTTGAAAACTCTGAGTGTATATAAAGATGACCAAAACATTTTTCGTTTGAAAACCAAGATTGTCAACAGAAAAGACCATGAAGACTTTAAAAGACCAATGATTCTCCCAGCACAACATGAAGTTGTAGAAAAGTTAATTGTTTATCATCATCAAAAGAATTCACATGCGGGAGTACAGATTCTTTTGAACCTTCTCCGAGAACATTACTGGATTTTGAATGGACGGAAAACAGTTAAAAGAGTGCTGTCTAAATGTGTTGTATGCCGCAGGCATACATCTAAAAGGTTTGAAGCTGAGACATCTACTCTTCCCGAAGGTCGAGTAAAGGACACTGCTGTCTTTCAAGTTACGGGAATTGATTTGGCAGGTCCCTTGTATCTGAAAGATAATCAAAAGGCATGGGTGACCTTATTTACGTGTGCTACGTACAGAGCGGTCCACCTTGAACTGGTTACGTCTATTTCAACAGAATCTTTCCTTCTCGCTCTGCGCCGATTTATTTCTCGTCGTGGAAGATGTTGTGTTATTCACTGTGATAATGGCACAAACTTCACTGGTGCAAGAAATCTTCTGGCTTCCTTGGATTGGAATAGAGTGGTCAAACATGGATCAATCAATGCCATCGAGTTCAAATTTAACCCTCCAACTGCGTCCTGGTGGGGCGGTTTCTGGGAAAGGTTAATTCGTGTCCTGAAGGATTTACTGAAACGTGTATTGGGACGTGCTCAGTTGACCTACGAGGAAATGACAACAGTCCTCTGTGATTGTGAGTCTGTGATAAATTCAAGACCGTTAACGTATCTTTCAGATAGTGACGCTGACTTTCAACCTATCTGTCCATCAATGTTTCTTTAGGACATTGTTGAGTGGAAAGTTCCTGATATTGATGCAGCCGATCATCAGAGCTTGAATAGACGAATCATATATCGTCGAAATCTGCAAAAGGACCTAAGAAATAGATTCCGTTCGGAGTATTTGGGTTTGCTTATACAGCGTGCAGAGAACAGGAAAAACCTCCGACAAATTTCCATTGGAGAGATTGTTCTTGTGGGCTCCGATAATAGCAAGAGAATTAACTGGCCACTTGGTCGAATCGTCGAACTTCTCCCTGGAAAAGACGGAACTGTTCGCTTGGTTCGAGTTCAGACCTATACTTCAGTACTTCTGAGACCTGTTCAGCGAATTTACCCATTAGAAGTCGCCTCTGATGCTAAAATTTTGGAAAATGCTAAATGTAATCCAAAGAAGAGATCTTACCCTTGTTCATCATCTTTTCCTGCGGCTGTGAAACCCGAGGCTGGCTCATATTCATCTAGAGTTGGAAGAGTAGTAAAAATTCCCAACAGACTTGACTTGTGAACATATCATTTGTATTTAAATGTGAGAGAAAGTATTTAGTATTATTTACTATGTTAAAATTAAGTGATTGTGTATTGTTACAAGTGTTTGAAGTTTCAGTCGGAAATGTAAGCTATGTTGTGATGCCCACATCACAAGGTGGGAGTATGTTAAAGTAAGGTTGTATTTTTTATTTTTATTTAAATTTATATCGATTATCACAGTTTAGTATAGTTTTGTTTTTGTGAGTGGCAACAGTTTTTTCTTACTTATCAAGAATAAAGTTCTTGTGTTTACCTAACTCGTAATTTCTTCGATAATTCTCAAAGTATTTTTAAATAATAATGTGTGGTACACGTTAAGAAGATTATTTTTAATCTATAATTAACACCTTTCCTTGAATTTCCTTGCAAAAATAAATATTTTAAAATATTCTTTCTTCACACACATCAATATCTATAATTTATAATAAAATATCTATAATTTATTTACATCATGGGAAGAACTAAAAAGTTAGTTCAAACATAAATATTGTAATTTAATTTGTTTCGGAAAAAATTGTTTTTCGATCAACACTGGTAAAGCAACCATAGCTGCCTAAAGCAATCAATCTATGCTAAATGTTATTTCTATGGCGATTTCGAATAGTTTTTAGCCCCCCAGGGCCAATGGAACGGGGGTTAAGAGTTAGCCTATGGCTGACCGCAGTGTTGTAAAGTATAAGTGTATCAAATTTGGTGTGGATTGGTCAAACGGTGTAGATTTGTATAGAAAATATACATATATACATACATACACATCCTATTTTATATATATAGATTTATTTTATTTATATTTATATTGTTACAAAAAGGGTAATAAAAGTAAATAAAAATCAATGCTTGTTGCTTGACGTTGCATTGATTTAACAATTAATATCCAGTTCGATTTTTGTATAAGCCAACCGCAAAATTGATTCTAAACCTTCGTTACTCACGAGGTTCCAATTTTCCGCTTCGCTAATATTCACGACTGAAAGCGTTTGTTCACAGATACATGTTGACCCAGAGAGGCTTGAGCCGTTTAATGCATTATCCTAACAAAGAAGCTTCAACCCAAATTACCCGTCTCGTGTGACTTTTCAAAGTTAAAACAATACTTGGAGAGGCGGACTGCTCGCAAAACAACGGAGGGCCGCATGCGGGCCGCGGTCTGTGCATCCCAGCAATAAATATTCATACCGACCGAAAATGCGACCGTATCGGTGATTCCATTCGAAAAAGGACGTAGATCCCCCCACCGCACCTGAAACTTACGTAATCCCATAATCACGGAAACGGAGCGTTTTTTTTTTATTCGCCACCCTTCCCTACAACACCCCCTAAAAAAAAGAGCGATACACATCGAATATTCGACTCGGTTCGCTTTTACATAACAACCCCCCGATTAAGCGCGAATACTTTCACGGATGAGTGGAGAAGGGGGAACGTAATCGAGGGGGCGGAGATCACCCCTCCAGTACGGCCTTTTATTGTTTCTCCATTCCACTTTCGCTGCCTCCGTGCGTGTGGGGGGGGGGGGTAGGCGGCGCCCTGGACTCCTGCAGGTGCACTAATGTCATGGAGATCGGTGCGGGGTGGAGTTGGGGGTGAAGAGAACAATGCCGCAGTCGGGAAACGCCGAGACGAACGCTTTCGTTTCTGCGAATGCAGCCGTTGGGGTGGTTGGAATGAATTGAATTGAAAAAAAGGAGCGTGAAGTCAAAGAAATTAATTATTTGTACTTCGCTTGTTTCTATGGCGTTTGTTGTTCGGGGAGGCTTGAAATGTTCGTGGCGTCACAAAAATAAATGATGTAAATCGAAGTTTTTTTACCCGTACGAGTTGACGTGTCTGAAAATCATCGAATATAGTATAATATACCTAGACGCGATATATCCTTTTCTAAGGGTCAAAGAAAAATTGCGGAAGCTGACAAAAACTTATTAGAAATAAAGCGGCACAAAAATTATATTACTATTTTTATTTAAAACCATGCTAGCAGAATATCTTTGTATGCACGGTAAATCATTTATGATTTTTGTACCTGCTTTTCAGGGGTTACAACTCCTTTCTAACTTGATGTAAATCGAGTTAGGAAGGTATAATTAAAAGGAAAAATTATAAATAACAATAAGAAAAACAGGTATAATTAAAAATACATCTGCCGCGACACGTGTCGACATGTCGAGAGCAAGAGGAACATTTTTAATTAGGTAGGTAGTTAGGTAGCTGAATTCACGTACCTGCTTTTCAGGGGTTGCAACTCCTTTCTAACTTGATGCAAATCGAGTTAGGAAGGTGTAAATAAAAGGAAAAATTATAAATAACAATAAGAAAAACAGGTATAATTAAAAATACATCTGCCGCGACACGTGTCGACATGTCGAGAGCAAGAGGAACATTTTTAATTAGGTAGGTAGTTAGGTAGCTGAATTCACCTACCTGCTTTTCAGGGGTTGCAACTCCTTTCTAACTTGATGCAAATCGAGTTAGGAAGGTGTAAATAAAAGGAAAAATTATAAATAACAATAAGAAAAACAGGTATAATTAAAAATACATCTGCCGCGACACGTGTCGACATGTCGAGCAAGAGGAACATTTTTAATTAGGTAGGTAGTTAGGTAGCTGAATTCACGTACCTACTTTTCAGGGGTTACAACTCCTTTCTAACTTGATGTAAATCGAGTTAGGAAGATATAATTAAAAGGAAAAATTATACATAACAATAAGAAAAACAGGTATAATAAAAAATACATCTGGCGCGACACGTGTCGACATGTCGAGAGCAAGAGGGACATTTTTAATTAGATAGGTAGTTAGGTAGCTGAATTCACGTAGCAATGGAGAAACACAACGGTCTATTGGCGACGGTCTTTGGTTGGATCGAGTTTCGAACTCGCAATCCTCTGCGAGTTCAATTTTACACTGCGATTTTTGAGATTTTGATCTTGTATTCTTTGATCGATTTTCTTGCTTCTTGAGCAAGGATGTGGTTTCGGAAGTTGAGGAGAAGTGATACGGGCATTTTATTTAAATTGTATTTATTTATTATTATAGAATTTTGAAACTGCTCACGTCGTAATTATACTATTGCATTTCAACTTACCAACTTTTAAGTACCATTAATTAAGTATAGGATTAGAAATTGTGATGCATTATCCTGCAGAAATCTGCTAGGATGTGTAAATTGCGTTTTTCTATATTTTAGGGCCAACCTTTTCAACTACTGTAGACTGAATGAGGATTGCAATACCATCGATTTAACCGGCCTCAACTTTTTGGTAATAAACATTTTTTTCTTTTATTCTTCTTTTCAATTATCTGCCACAAAGAATGAAATTTTCGATTGAAATATTCCTATGACTTTATAATTGGACTAGACAGTACCAAAAATACGAAATGCTTTCATCGTCAAAGTACAAGTTAGCAGGAGAAACAGTTGCTAACAAGATGAATCCACAACATTTATCATAACGTATTCTGAAACTAAATCGATTATATTGCCAGTGTTCTTAAATAAAGATCAACACTACAGTATTTTCACTTCTAATTGTAAAAAAGGGTGTATTTTGAAGATTTGCATCTTAATATCAATTAACAAGAAATAGTAACATTAAAGACTATTGAAGGTATTCATAACCATTTCGATGTCGTTAAAGGTTTTGAACACACTTCGTTTGTTGAAGGAGGACATGATCCATTGCGAGCAGTGCGATAAAGCCTGCAGGATCCCCAAAGGAATGCGCCATCACATGCTGATGGCGCATGGCGTGGGCCGATACTTCGGGCCCCGTCTCCTGGATGGATTCGGGAGAACGCACTCTTACTTAACCGGACCTCTTCCGTTGTTGTTGGAAATGTATGACATATACGACTCCTTGTCTGTCATCCAATAGTAAGTGACTCTTTCATGCTATATTTGAATGGAATTACTGATAGGTTTGTGTTATTTTCATTATAAAGTGCTAATCTATGAAGTATTTATTAAGAATTAATCCTTTTCAATATGGAGGAGGAGTCCGACTAAGCCAGGAATCAGGCGTCCAGTGGAAAAAGGGAAGGTGGTGGGAGCGGAGATCTGGAAAGAGCCTGATGGTACGAATCTCTTTTGTCTCCTTTTAAATCTTAATTAATTTTGTAACATGCTACAGATTATATTATTTGATACTTTAGGAGGCCTTCCTCTTTTGTATTGAGGTGGCCGCAAGGTATCAGTCTTGAAAGAATTGCTTCTTTTCATGCCTGGAAAAGGAGTCTGACTGAGTCAGGAGTCTGGCGTCAAGAAGGAATCTTCAGGGAGGGCGGTGGGTAAGGAGATCTGGGAAGAGCGTGATGGTACGGATCTTTCGACTCATTTCAATCTACAATTAGATTTGTAAACCTTTCGTACTGCTTTTTCATCAGAAAGCTGTTTTACAAATGAATAAGAGCGACTTAATCTAACACTGTTCAGAAGTTGAGCTGCATCATAAGATCCAGATTCAAAGCTCCAGATTACATTCGAAGGCAGTTTAAAAGGCCTTCGTTTGTGTTTAATTCGAACACTTTAAGGGATTTGTGTATCAATTACATTAAAAATTAAAAAAATTTTAACATCCTTAAATGAATTTTGGTGTTTATTCTGTGTCGAATATGTCCTTTTCTATACATAATTTTAGCATCACTTATAAGTTTATCCGAATGTTGGTATCACACGAATATACTCCTGCTGAGTTGAAAACTTTCATTAGTTTTAGATCACTACTTGACTTACACTTTCATAGAAGGAATGAGTGGTACTTATATTAAGTAACAGACTGATAACATAAATGGTTATCAATCTGTAAACTTTAAAATGGTTTAAGGGAATGAATTGCCTGAATAATAACATGCACAGCTAGGAAATCTATCATAGGAGTGGAAACTTAAGAGAATTGGATGTGAATAGTCAACTACTGTGTATGAAAAAGATACCTAATAGATAGCAAAGAAAGTAAAAGATAAATTTCATGCAAGGTAAAATTTTATAAGTAGAGATACAGTGCAAGATACAAGTATTATACGTATATAAAAAAGTGTCCGTGCATTCACTTGAAAAAGCTTTAATTTTGTTTTTCGAATATCAATCAATTCCGATTAACTAAATTTATTGGAACTTAACAAAAGCTCATTTTTTTTCATGAAGTAAATTGATGAAATCAATCATATTTGCTAAAAACAACAAAAAGTTCTTTTTCCCTTCTAAAAGGTCCAGAAAACATTTCAGCATCAGTATCAAATAAGATCGTTTCAACGCTATTGGATTATCATCAATTTGTAATGGCATTTATGCTTTAAAGTTTCATTTCACTTTCATTATAACCAAACTTTTATCATACAATTTTAGTCACCTTTTCAGTTGGATCACTTGTCCTCTTTCATTTGTAATCAAAGCACGAATTTATATCATAAAATCAAATTGACTTTTTCGTTGTGAAATTCTGGTCTAAGTTCTGAATGTCCCAAGTTGGAGAGGTGGATGTTCGAGAGTGGAGTGCCAGCTCAGTTGTTGTTCTCAGAGAGAGGTTCAAATTTACGAGGCGTTGTCCTTGGAACATTCCCTTAGGTATTATTGATCCCGGACTGTCGCCAATTGCCCGTTGTGTCGCTCCAGTGAGATGTTAATTAACTACTTACCTACCTATCTGAATGTCACATGTGAGGTGATTAATCATTATCTTGTTTTTGTTTTTTGTAAATTGTTTTTTACTTCTATATTTTTATTAAAAAGAAAACGTGTGTAGAAAATTTTCAGCTTTAGGATTTTTAAATATGCAAGTTAGGTGGTGCATAACTCACGACCTTCATGCTATATGACTACAAGGATTGCAAAAAAGTATCCAATTGGTTACCTCAGGACTGAAAAATTCCATTTTAAGCCTAAATTTTAAAGTAAAGAATAAAATAGTTCATAAAACGTTGTTCTTGCTTCTCAAACGTTTCAAAACGTTCATGGCTTCGTAGTTAAGACAGTGTGGTGCAAATTGTCCTAAACACTTTAAGCAAGTTTTCCTTGGATCTTGAAGAAGGATCAACATGACCTTTTTCAGTGTCCTCAATTGGGGCCTTAGGGATTGATGAAGTAAATTTAGTAATCAATTTAAGTATTCGTCCAGCCAAAGACAGTCGTACGGGGGGAACGTTAAATCTGTCGTGGCCTCAAATGTCCTCACGTTGGCGTGGTTTGGAAGTTTGGAGAGTGGTGCCAGCTCAGGTGTGACCTCGTCATCTGACCGTGGTTCAAAATTGCCTGATGCTGTCCTTTCCCTTGAGGATTGATCCCAGGCCATCGCCAATAGATCGTTGTGTTGCTCCAGTGGTGGGTATAGCTAATGGAAGATCACCACTTGGCACATTAAATCTGTTATGGCCTCAAATGTCCTCACGTTGGCGTGGTTTGGAAGTTTGGAGAGTGGGGTGACAGCTCAGGTGTTGACCTCCTTATCTGACCGTGTTTAAAAATTTCGAGGTATTGTGTGTCCTCGGATCTTTCTCTTCGGAAGGGATCCCGGGCAGTCGCCAATAGCCCGTTGCGTTGCTCCAGTGCGACGTTAATTCAACTACCCCCAAATATCACTTTGCTTTCAAACACCGATAACTCCAACGAGTGACTAAAGCCAATTCACGCCGTCCTCACGGAAAATCGAACGCCGGCTCGTTTTTTCGCTCCCTGCCCCCGACAACCGTGACATCAACCCCCCGACAAAGAGACATCCCGCACGTGCAGCGCCCCCTGACGTCACAATCCGTCCCCCCCCTCGCGTATCATTGACCACATTACGCGCTATCATGGAGCTAGACACTACGCCCCCCCTCATATCTATTCATAGGGGGCCCCTGTCCCCCTCATAGGGGGTCGAGCTGAGCGTTTTAATATGTTCCGTGCGCCCCACCGGGCGGACAAGTGTCCGTGAAAGCGGTCGGCCGCCCGTTTTTAATATAGATGGACTTTGATGGCGATGTTTCTAGGGATCACGTGATCGAGGGGAGGACATTATTGGATCAACAAGTCGCCTGCCGCAGCGCAGTAGGGGGGATGAAGTGGGGGTGAGGGTCGTAGATAAGCGGTTTCCGCGCAAATTGATTTCTGGATGTAGACGCAGCCTTTGAAAGGAAAGGGGATTTGTTAATTTATTAAGGGTGTGAGCTCTTGAATATATTTGACCTGTTCAATATTGAATTTTGAAGCCCATAGATGACTCCCACCTGTGGAATGTTTGTGATCTCGACCCACCTAGTTGCTAGGGGCCGCGGTGGCCCGGTTGGAAGAGTAACGGACTAGCAACCGAAGGGTTGCGAGTTCGAATCCAGCCAAACACCGTCGTGTACAAAGGGGGCTGGTGCACGTTAAATCTGTCGTGGCCTCAAATGTCCTCACGTTGGCGTGGTGTGGAAGTTTGGAGAGTGGGGTGCCAGCTCAGGTGTTGCCTCGTCATCTGACCATGGTTCAAAATTACGTGGTGTTGTCCTCGGATCTTTCCCTTTGGGATTGATCCCGGACCGTCACCAATAGCCCATTGTGTTGCTCCAGTGTGACGTTAATTGAAATACCCCCCCACACCTAGTTGCTCTGGTTATAAGCCTTTGCGGCCAGTGGTCTCGACCCATGGGTACGGAGACTCCCTGGTCAGTTTCTCTTTCGTTGATTATTGTTAATAGCATTAGTTTAAATTCATCCGTAAAATAATTATTCCCACTTCCGAGGAATTATTGGGGTCGTGGTAGCCCGGTTGGAAGAGTAGTGGATTAGAAAAGAGGAGGGTTACGAGTTTGAAACTCGATCCAGCCAACGACCGTCGTGTACATCGGCTGGTGCACGTTAAATCTATCGTGGTCTCAAATGTCCTCACGTTGGCATGGGGTGGAAGTTTGGAGAATTGGGTGTCACTCCAGGCCTGCAACTTAAGTTCCTAATTCGCAATCCTCCTGTTGCTAATCCGTTACTCTTCCAACTGGGCTACCGCGGCTTCTCAAATAATGGTTGGTTTTGGGATTTTTTGGGGGTTTTATGGCGCAAGGCCATATTTGGCCATACTGAGCAAGCCACAAGACATACGATATCAAGTAATAAATACACACAATGGAAGTTTTACTGACACAGAAGAGAGATATACACCCAGGGAGGAACGCACCTGTTAGGAATCGAACCTGAACCGCCTACAACTCGCAGTTTTGCCAGCGCAGTATGCAAACCCACTACGTTGAAAAATGATAAGCGGTACAATAGGTAAGTAGTTGATTAACGCCGTACTGGAGCAACACAACGGGATATTGGCGACGATCCGGGATCAATCCCACAGGGAAAGATTAAAGACATCTCGTCATGTTGAACGATGGTCAGATGACGACACCTGAACAGCCACCCCACTCTCCAAACTTCCACATCACGCCACCATGAGTATATTTGAGGCCACGACAGATTTAACGCGCACCAGTCCCCGTGTATACGACGGTCTTCGACTGGATCGAGTTTCGAACTCGGAAACCTCCGTTGCCCTTCCAACTGGAATACCTCAACCCCTGAAAGTTGGAAAGCTGTATAATAAAAATAGGCATGAAAGATAAAAACATTTAATAACCGAATGCTATATAAAAATTTAAAGAGAATGGAACTTTTCCCAAATCAAATTAAAATGGGGATATTAAAATAGTTTCGGCGAACAGCTATTGAAATCCCGTTCGCTTGGTGCGTTCGTCACTGTCAAATTTCCTCCCGTCGTATCCGTTGACAGAAGACGTTGAAATCTCAGTCAAGAACTCTTTGGTGTCGTATTTATTACGACGTCTTTTCAACCTGCCGCGTCGGAAAAAGTGTCGAGAAATTTGCGGAATTCTCCCGAAAGTGTCGGAATATTCATTTCCCTCGATATCAGAGATTCTGTCTCGCTTGGCACATTCTCGGCGTGCCTCGCTCTGCTCCCGCCGACTCCAGACGCATTTTTGCCGCAGTTTCGCCGCACTCTCCCGACGCTAAACGACGCACGTTTTTTAAGTCTCACTTTCGGAAAAGACGATGAAATGCGTTTGATTCCAGCGTGGTGGATGACTGCTCTGGAATTTGTAGATTGCTGCGTGGAGGGCTGGGATTTCATTCCGGATCCCAAAGATGGAAATTCAATTTTTATGTGAATTAAGATCTGGATTTTTAACTTCTGGATCTGCTAGATTCTATTTTATTCTGCTATATTCTATTTGCTATATTCTATTTGCTATATTCTATTTGCTATATTCTATTTGCTATATTCTATTTGCTATATTCTATTTGCTATATTCTGCTATATTCTATTTGCTATATTCTGCTATATTCTATTTGCTATATTCTGCTATATTCTATTTGCTATATTCTATTTGCTATATTCTATTTGCTATATTCTATTTGTTATATTCTATCTGCTATATTCTATTTGCTATATTCTGCTATATTCTATTTGCTAAATTCTATCTGCTATATTCTGCTATATTCTATTTGCTATATTCTTCTATATTCTATATGCTATATTCTATTTTATTTCGCTATATTCTACTTTATTCTTCTATATTCTATTTTATTCTTCTATATTCTATTTTATTCTGCTATATTCTATCTGCTATAGTCTGCTATATTCTATTCTAACTTTTGGGGATCTGCTATATTCTATTCTAACTTTTGGGGATCTGCTATATTGCGTTTTAACTTCTGGATCTGCTATATTTTTAAAATTTAGCTGCAATTCAATTTTTACGTGAATTAAGTTCTGGATTCTTATATTCTGGATCTGCTATATTCTATTTTAATTTCTGTTCTTTAAGATATGGAATTAAGAAATGGATTTTTAACCTTCTGGATTTGTTGTATTCTGCTATATTCTATTTTAACTTCTGGACCTGCTATATTTTTTAAGTTTAGCTGCAAGTCTTTTGCATCTTGCCTTTGGTATATATAAATATTGGTATATTATACATACCTTGTAGGTTATATGTTTAAATAACAATATATAAAAATCTGCTTGTGCAAATTTTAACACAACAGAGTAAATTTTAACGAGTCAATTTGCGAAATAACGCCGTATCTGGTCTGATAAAGTATTTGAAGGACTGTATCTGTGTGTTGAGGGGTGTTAAACCTATTTAAAAGGCCATATTTGGACTGCAAGCCGTTTAAATCTGTTCGGAGGGCCTTATCTGATATGCGGGTTTAGTAAAAACATATATGGAGAGCCACATCTGTACTGCGGGTCAGGTAAATCAGTCCTGAGGGCTGTATTTTGTCTGAGGGGCTATTCACCCTGTCCAGAGGAGCCGTATCTGGAGTGTGGGCCTGATAACTATTTATTGGGGCGTATCTTGTCTCCATGCCGATAAACTTTTTCGGAAGCGTCTATTGAAAAAATATTCAGAGGGCCATATTTGGACTGCTAGCCGGGTAAGCCAATTCGGAGGTCCGTATCTAGTTCTGCGGGCCTCAGGTAAATCTATTCGCTACAACTAATTTATCTTACACGTGTAGTTTTTTTTTGTGGACCCCATCACACTAAGACAAAAGTTACTTCGCAAATAACTAAAAAGATTACTGTACGCGCTAAAGATGACAGATCTTATTTTGGACTTGTTTTATGTATTTTGGAAACTACTCATGGTCTTCGTGCTTTCACATTTCGTAGCGAATAATTTATTTTTAATTAACTGTTATTTTAAGAAAGAAATATGACAAAAGCGGATTTTGAATTTATAATGCTTAATTTGTGGAAAGATTTAAAAATAGGAAATCGATTGTTGTGAACTCACACAGATCCCTTCTGGAAATTGTAGGTGCCTCAACTTTTCAGTTTTGAGTTGGTTGGTTGGTAGTTGAATTTACGTCACACTGGAGCAAAATACAACGGGCTATTAGCGACGCACGGGATTAATCCCAACGGGAAAGATCCGAGAATACTTCGTTATTTTGAACCACGGTCGTACGACGAGGTCGACACCTGAGTTTCAGTTTTGGGAATTGACAAATAAAGTAACTATGACGATTAAAAATGGATAGATATCTGCATTTTGCATTTTATCACTTATTTTTGTTGGCAGTTTTAAATGTTCATGCTTGGCTACCATTATCATTAGATGATTGGTTTCTAATTGTCCTAATTTTGGGACTTCACTAAATGATCTAAGTTTTGGTTCATTATTTCGTTTTTATGCAAATCATGGCCGGATTTGAGTTTCTTCAATAAATATTGTAAAACATGATTCATGAGAGCATAGTCTTTGTGAGCTAAAAATGAGACTCTTTGGCGCATTCATAGACATCGCGTTAAGTAATG
Organism: Meta bourneti; assembly: GCA_933210815.1. NCBI lineage: Eukaryota > Metazoa > Arthropoda > Arachnida > Araneae > Tetragnathidae > Meta > Meta bourneti. The sequence goes on from OW119930.1 coordinate 7,020,032, forward strand.
TTGAAATGTCAAGCATTTTCCCTATTGTTTGTCACAAGTTCAACAACATATACAACGTCGCGCTCAACCTGCTCGAAGAGAACGCTCACACGACTTCTGTGGTCAAAGTGTAAAGTTGGCTTTCCTGCTATAATAAAATTCTGGCTAAGAAGTAACATTTACAGAGAATTTTGTTACTCGTACACTTTAATGTTATCTTTGAAGGATGATGTTATCCTCAAATGATGTCCACTTTAATGTTATCCTCCCTTTGATGTCCTCATGTTGAGGGCTCAGCATTGAATTTCGATGTTATTTGAGGCAATGTTGAACGCTTATCGCGTGAAACTATTCTTGCCAGACGACGCTGGTCACATCATCCAGTCTTTTTACGCCCAAACTGCTGTCGTAAGTTACAGGTAGGTAGGTATTTTAATTAACGTCGCACTGAAGCAACACAACGGGCTATTGGCGACGGTTCGGGATCAATTCCAAACGGATAGATCCAAGGACGTATTTTTGAATCATGGTCAGAGGACCAGGCAACACTTGAGATGGCACCCCACTCTCCAAACTTCCACACTATGCCAACGTGAGGACATTTGAGGCCACGACAGATTTAACGGGCCCCAGCCCGTGTACACGACGGTCTTTGGTTGGATTCCTCGGTTGGTCCCGGTTGGAAGAGTAACGGATTAGCAACCCTCCGGTTGCTAATCTGTTACTCTTCCAACCGAGCTACCGAGGTTCATCGTAAATTACAGATTTTGCCAGAAATCTTGTAGTAACGGTACACCCTTTAAATGTTATTATATGAAAATCCTAACTTCTCTACGTGCAAAATGTTATGACCCATTTCACGAGCTCCAACTATTAAATCGCGTTGAAAATCGCTTAAATCATGATCACTTGTTATTCTCACGGTGGAACAGCTCTAGATGTTACCACAGATGTCTATCGCTTTATATATGCTCTGGCAAACTCAACCAATGATGTTCATAGGTGGTGCTACTATGTATTTTGCATTGTTTCGTCTGTACCAGGTGTTCTGTCATTTTAGGTAATTCAAAATTGTGCTCTCTGTAATATATTACTGAATCGGTTTTGCTTATTTACGGTAATGTTTGGCTGGACGAAGGCTAATCAGACCACGAACTACGGTTTAAAATTAATTCCAGTACATTAATAACATATATGCCTAAGATCGGGATTGAAACTTAGTACCAAGAGTCAAAGCTCAAAGTACTCGTTACCGCATTAGTACTATTGTTGCAGAAAAGCAGAATACATATACAGGGTGTCTAAATTGTTTTTACAAAATAAGAGGGGTGATAGTACCCATCCAGACGAGCAATAATTACCATGGAACATAGGGTCGTATTCCACTCTGAGAGGCAGAAAAGAGTAAAATCGAAACGCGTCGGGCAAAGTCATCGCCTCTGACGTCGTTTTGTACCTGCCTACGTACCTGCCACAGGACTTTTTCATCTGGGGGCACATGAAATCTTTAGTGTACCAGACGCCTGTGGACTCGGCCGAAGATCTCGTAACGAGATTCAGTGTTGCCGCAGACAAAATGAACACAACACCAGGAATCTTCGAGAGCCAGTCATTCCTTCGCCGGTGTGAACTGTGCAACGACACTTTGAGCATTTGCTGTGAGTTTTTCTCTGATCAATCAATCAGATACTTTTGGTATCGTTCATTCGCTTTCCCAACACTGTTGTAAGTTCATGTTGAAATTCTAATTTGACTCTTTTCTGCCTCTCAGAGTGGAATGCGACCCTATGTTCCATGCTAATTATGGCTCGTCTGGATGGGTACTATCACCCCTCTTATTTTGTAAAAACAATTTAGACTCACCCTGTATAATAGATTTTTGTTAAAATCAAATAAATATTTTAATAATTATAAACAATGAACTTTTTGTACAGTAACCAATTCCAAATTTTCTTATTTACACTCAATTTTATAATTGAGAAATAATAAGGAAAATCATGATGTTTTGCAAATGTTCGCAAGACAGCTGATTGTTTTTAATCCTTTAAGCTTTTAAATTATTTTTGTAAATATAAATTGCGAATCAACTGCAAAACATTTAATAATTACATCGAATTTCAGTTTCCCCGACTGCAGCTTCTTAGTAAACTGTAAGTAAAGTCAGTGTAAACACGATAGTTCTGTTAAAATGTTTGATTATATGGGCGAAATGCCATTGAATGCGAAGGTTTCTTTAAATACAAATGTTTGAAAGTTCATAGTAAATTACTCATTTATGATGCCGTAAAATACTGTAAATTACTGATATTTTTTGCTCGATGGATCGATCCAGAACATCAATACTTCACGGATCGATACTTTTTGCCTGATATGTTAGATGTACCAATGCTACATGCTTCAAAACGGACCTATCTATAATATCAACACTTCACGGATCGATACTTTTTGGCTCGATAATTTAGATGTATTGATACTTCGTGCTTCGAAACGAATCGATCCAGAATATTGATGCTTCATGGATCGATACTTTTTGTTCGATATTTTAGATATATTGATACTTCGTGCTTCGAAATCGGATCTATCTATAATATCAACACTTCACGGATCGATACTTTTTGGCTCGATAATTTGGATGTATTGATACTCGTGCTTCAACGAATCGATCCAGAATATTGATGCTTCAGAGATCGATGTTTTTTGTACCGATACTACATGCTTCGAAACGGACCTATCTATAATATCAACACTTCACGCATCGATACTTTTTGGCTCGATAATTTAGATGTATTGATACTTCGTGCTTCGAATCGAATCGATCGAGAATATTGATGCTTCATGGATCGATACTTTTTGTTCGATATTTTAGATATATTGATACTTCGTGCTTCGAAATCGGATCGATCCAGAATATTGATGCTTCACGGATCGATACTTTTTGTTCGATATTTTAGATATATTGATACTTCGTACTTCTAAATCGGATCGATCCAGAACATCAATACTTCAAGGATCGATACTTTTTGTCCGTTATTTTAGATGTACCGATACTAGATGCTTCGAAATCTGATCGATCCAGAATATCAATACTTCACGGATCGATACTTTTTGTCCGTTATTTTAGATGTACCGATACTAGATGCTTCGAAACGGACCTATCCAGAATATCAACACTTCACGGATCGATACTTTTTGGCTCGATAATTTAGATGTATTGATACTTCGTGCTTCGAAACGAATCGATCCAGAATATTGATGGTTCAGGGATCGATGCATTTTTGTTCGATATTTTAGATATATTGATATTTCCTGCTTCGAAATCGGATCGATCCAGAACATCAATACTGCTCGGATCGATACTTTTTGCCCGTTATTTTAGATGTGTCGATGCTACGTGCTTCGAAGCTGATCGAAACTTTTTTGGCGTCCTATATTTTAGATCTATCGATCTACGTGCTTCGAAACGGATCGATCCAGAAAATCGATACTTTGACTACAAGTGACAACGACAGACGTCCACAACAAAATAGTCCCAACTGATCAGATGGCGAGTGCATAAAGATGCTCCCAACAGGTGCTGGGAGTCATCGCACTCTCGAGTTCCCTCAAGGCAAACAAACGAACGCATAACGGCATCCCGGAATGATCAAAGACGGGAGCGAAAACAGGACATCGTCATTTGACGGCAGTCCTCTTCGACTCGTCGGCACTGCCTGCCTCAAGTGCGCCGCCTGATTTACTTCCCGTCGACCGGGCCCTAATCCCGGCCGCTCTCAGCTGTTGCTCGACCCCTTTCTGAACCGGCAGACGATTTATGGACCAAGGGGGGTGTTGTTGGGTCGGAAAGTGATTTGTGTTTTGCCCCACCTGCGGAAGGTCCCTTATTTACGACGTGGCAATCGCTGTGCCTTCCCTCCTTTCGGCAAGCTCCATTTGAAAGGGGAGTCGGGAAATATCGCTATTGCAGAAACGCGGTGTTGTTTGGGGTGCGCGTAAAATAGGGGGTGGTGGGTTTTCTCTCTTCACTTCCTTTCCGCTCAGAGTGATCGCTGGGCGATGTCGTTCCCGTTATCCGGTTTCTGTTTTTCAGAGAAAGCCTGGTTGGGTGGTTGTTTTGGAGTTATACGGCGAATGTGCCGTATTGGATCAAACTGCGCCAAACACAAGACAAAGGGATTGGGGAACACAGAGAAGGGGATGAAAGCAGAGAAAGATCGTTTGGGTATCCTGGGAGCTCGACCCTCGTGTTTACTAAAGACAGTAAATCCCATGGGAAAAGAAAATATCAATAGAGTACCGAGGGTCCATGAAGACCACCGTACACATCAACAGGAGATGTGACTGAGGGCCGGAGAAGGCCTGGTGCAAAAGATTTGAACAGACAAGGGCTGAAAGGGGGGGGGGGGATAAATAGGACAACGTGTTGTTTCCAGAGGATAAGAGATTCTCGAATTATATTGCATTTATTCTCCATACTCTAATCACAGCATCAAATAGAGATTTCTTTTGATGCCCAGCGGATCTTATCTTGCATCTACTCTCCATACTCTAATCACAGCATCAAATAGATATTTCTTTTGATGCCCAGCGGATCTTATATTGCATCTACTCTCCATACTCTAATCACAGCATAAAATAGAGATTTCTTTTGATGCCCAGCGGGCGCGGTATCCGGTTTGAAGAGCAACGAATGTGCAGAAGGGTTGCGTGTTCGAATCCAACCAAAGACCGTCATGTACAAGGGGAGCTGGTGCACGGTAAATCTTCCGTGGCCTCAAATGTCCTCACGTTGGCGTGGTGTGGAAGTTTGGAGAGTGAGGTGCCAGCTCAGGTGTAACCTCGTCATCTGACCGTGGTGCAAAATTACGTGGCGTTGTCCTCGAATCTTTCCTTTCGTTTTGATCCCGAACCGTCGCAAATAGCCCGCTGTGTTGCTCTAATGCGACGTTAATTAAAACACCTATTATACCATACATCTGATGACCAGCCAAGTAATTGAACTTCTCCACCTGGTGCACCACAGTTGGAAGGGGAAACTAGAATTTTGAATGAATAAATGCATTCAACAGTGTTTAAGGTTATGTATATATTAGAACATTTTTTTTAAATTTTGACTTTAAAAATCCAGTTTTTTCCCAATAGGTCATTGGTTTGTGCTTAAACTCATTTTAGTGTGAAAAATTCTGATTAAGCTACTCATTAACTAATTTAGATATAATTAGATAATTAGCATGTTTTTTGAACAGTGATATCTCAAATTCTAATGTGTTCAGAAAGACAATTCCTATTGGAAATCATTCCTAATATTCTTCTTCATGTTTTGACCCTCCATCAATGGGAATAAGTTCTTTTTTACAATTTGTTTCACGACCTAAGTCTAAAAAATCTAGATTTTTTTCAGAAATTTCAACATTTAAAAATCAACTAAAAATTCACTACTTAACCAATAACTTCGACTGAGGGTCAAAACATCCACTGTATTATATAGATTATAATGATACAAAAGTAATTAAAATAGATCAATTCATTGTTGAGTTATCACTGTTCGAAAGAAGCATCCTATTGCAAAAACATAATTCTTCAGAAATCGAGTTAGAAGTTTTGGAAACGTTTGTCTATGGTGACAGTACCTAACCCAAACCCTTGAAACTTGAAAACTATTTAGAGTATTTACAATATCTTGGTATTGTTTGAAAGTTAAGGGGTTGGGCAATATTTTGAATTAGTAAAAAATAGATCCTTATTTTAGTCAATTTTCGTGATTTCTAGTGTATACATACACCTTAAGGAAAATAGATAGCTTATTATTAAGAATTTAGAATGCTTATACATGTTAGTCCAAATCCGCGAGTGCACAGTAATCATACCATACAATTCCTTGTCGATAACCTAGAGCCCAATGTAGCCCAGTTGGAAGAGTAAAGGATTAGCAACCGGATTGCGATTTCGAAACTCGGTCCAACGAAAGACCGTCGTGTACTAGGGGTTAGTGAGCGTTCAATCTGTCGTGATCACAGATATCTTCACATTGGTGTAGTGTAGAAGCTTGAAGAATGGGGGGCCAACTCAGGTGTCCAATATCAAAACGAACCCCATTTAGGTTGGTTTTAGACAAGGAGTCGCATGGAATGATTAGCATGCTGCTCGTTTTATAAATCTAAATGTATCAGGTCATTTGGCAAGTATTTATTACTTCATCGAGTTTTTTTAAGCATATTTTAAGTCACTTTTACATGTTCTGATCTCATCCGAACTGGAAAAGACTGAGATATCTTGCCTTGGGACTCTATACTCATCTGAGTATTTTTATTGAGAAAAGGCTCGCCCGTAGCCGTGAATTAGACTCCTCCGAGAAATTTGTGAGAGGCTCGCCAGCAGCCATAAGAAGCGCCTCGATAAAACTTTGGACTTTCCAACAAACAATCTTTAAATGAACTCTTCATTCATTTTACCGACTAATTGTACAAAAATTGTAAATAAAATAATTAGTCTAGAAACGGATACTTTTGAATGGTAACTAGTCTAAGCTACCCGTGAACCAAGACGTTACTAGATGGACGAAATCCGAATCCTGCTCATCACTAAGTATCTATCGGAATAGGATGCCATTAAGTCTACCTCTGAATGTGTGCCCTAGACCGTGGTTCAAAACTGGTGTCGTCATCAGATCTTTTCCTTCGTGTTTGATCCCGGTCGACAATAGCCAATTGTGCTTCTCCAATGCGACGTTAATTAAAATACCTACCTACCTGAACGTTTGCCCACAATGACTCAAAAATCAATTTTACAAACGTCAATTCAGCTCATTGTTTCAGTAAGCTCTTCACTTACCGAAAACTACAAAACCCACACACCAGTACCAATCGAAACTTTTCCAAAACAACAAACAGGAAAGCGAAGATGGTAGCTAGCAGTTGAATTAATTAACATAGCACTGAGACTACACAACGGGCTATTGGCGACCGTCCGGGATCAACCCCGATGGAAAAAATGTGACTACAACACCTCATTTTGAACCACGGTCAGATGACGAGTCGACACCTGAATTGACACTCCTCAAACTTCCACACCACACCAATGTGAAGACACTTTGAATCACGGTCAGACGACTACAACTTGTAGGTTGCTAACCCACTGAGCCACAAATCTGAATGTACAGTGCACCCTTTCGGCCCAAGCACAACCAACCCAAACTGGAATCAGGTGTTAAGGGGAGGGGAAGTAACACCGCCAGTTCCTTGATATACATACTGTCTATCTGACAACTAATATTTTCGATAAGAGCTGCCAACTGTTATTTTCCAATAACACTGTTATTTAAAATGCCATTCAAATAAGTAATTCTTTCAATCTTACCTAGTAGCTCGTTGTGTTGCTCCAGTGCGTTGATTAATACCTACCTACCTCAATCTTCCCTTTGGTAAGGGATAGATTAGCAGCCCATGTAAGCTGAGTATGAAGAACATCGCTCTTCATTCTCGTCTCAAAGAAGCGGGAGAAGAGAAGTAATTAATTAACACTGCACTGGAGGAACACAACGGGCTATTGGCGACGGTCAGGAATCCATCCTCAAGGGAAAGATCTGAGGACAACATTGCGTCATTTTGAACCACGGTCAGATGACGAGGATAACACCTGTGCTGGCACTCCACTCTCCAAACTTCCACACCACGCCAAGGACATTTGAGGACACGACAGATTGAACGTTCCCTAGCCCCCTCGTACACGGCGGTCTTTGGTTAAATCTAGTTTCGAACTCGCAACCCTCCGGTTTCTAATCCGCTCCTCTTTCAAACGGGCTACCCTGGCTTCCAGAAAAGCAAAGAAAGCTATTGTAGTTACAATTATTGGAATGAATTCGAATGAGTTTCAATGGTCTTTAGTTTTGAATAATGGGTGACAAAGTAATCGAGGTGTACTTTCATACAGTTCGTGTCTGATAATCGTATCTATTGATAAACTACAATAAGAAAATATAAGTTTACCTCTCTCTCTCACAAGTGGATCTTGTTATTTTTTAATTCTTCAAGAGATTTCACTCCGAATTATACATCAACGCGTCTAGGCATAAACTACGTTCAATACTTTTGAAATCTGAAACAAAATTATTGTGAATATTCATTTATAAAAATATACACAATAAGTAAATTTTGTAAAAATGCTATGGGATTTTAATAATTATTTTTTAAATTGATTTAAAAAAATTATTTATGATTAAGTACGTTTTCCAAAATGAATTTTTTATCAAATGGTTTAATACATGTAATCTAATTCTTTTCTTAAGAGTAAATTAAGCACTATGACAGCTATTTACTAAAATATCGTCGATTTAGAGAAGAAACTCATTAACTGACATTTTTGGAGACACTAAATGATTATTTTCATAATGAGACTCACACATATTGCCATATTGAAATATGAAAGATGTAATGCAATCAAAATTTTTGTAATTTTTATTTTTTGACCGAAAAAATAAGACTTTAATCCTCTGTTAGTAGATGAGAGATGACTTTTTTTCAGTGTCATGCAATGAAAAGTATAATCGTAAAAAATTTATTATTTGTAAATTTAAATAATTATCTATATATATAAAATAGGATGTGTGTGTATGTGTGTGTGTGGGTATATTTTCTATACAAATCTACACCGTTTGACCAATCCACACCAAATTTGGTACACTTATACTTTAGAACACTGCGGTCAGCATAGACTAACTCTTAACCCCCGTTCTATTGGCCCTGGGGGCCTAAAAACTATTCGAAATCGCAATAGAAATAACATTGAGCATAGATTGATTGCTTTAGGCAGCGATGGTTGCTTTACCAGTGTTGATAGAAAAACAATTTTTTCCGAAACAAATTAAATTACAGTATTTATGTTTGAACTGACTTTTTAGTTCTTCCCATGATGTAAATAAATTATAGATATTTTATTGATGAAGGGGGAAAGAATATTTTAAAATATTTATGTTTGCAAGGAAATTCAAGGAAAGGTTTTCAGGAGTTCAAGGATTATTTTCAAGGAAAGTTGGTGTATATGTCGACCAACTTTCCTTAAATAATTTATTGAATACGTAATGATTTGTAGAATTCTGTTTCACGAGGCTTTTTAGGTAAGGCGTGTAACTTATTTTAAAATGTCCGGAATAGATACATGAGAATCCTCCGTTGAAAGCAGTGATTTTCTTTCTGAAAAATTCTGTAAAATCGACCTTCTGCTTTTCGAAAAAATTTTATCTATTCAGTTTAATTTGTCTACACCGATTACATTTATTTCTAACACAAGCAACGTTATTCCGAAAAGCACAAACGAAAAACTCATTGATCATAAAAGCGTAATTTTGCTACTCGGTATCTGGCAGCACCAGAATTAATGTTTACTTTTTTTTATAAAACTTTGTAGAACTTTCTAGAAAGTTGGGGAAACGGAAACTTCCTTGGACTCATGGTGGAGAACATTCCAGCACCCACTCGATTCTTAGCTGGTCGTATTTAAAGGAAGCTAACTCGGTAAGTCTTCCAGTTTATCATCTTTCAGTGAATCTGGCAGTTTTATTTCGCTCTTTTAGTTGATTGTATAAGTGTTTCCTACTTTATTTGACAGTGATAGTGTACATTTTGGATTTATATTTCTAAATTGATGTAAGTACTACATTTTAAATTCGTTTTTTCGTTAATTTTTGGCTTTTTATTTTATTCTATAATAGATTTCATTGCTCAGTGAGAGTGTGCCTTTTGCTTATTTTATGAAATAGCAATCTTTTACAGATTTCTTTGCTGTAGCAATGCCTCCAAGGAAGCAGAAGGCAATCGGCCAAGTTCAGTCAACGGCTAAGATGATGAAAGATTCGCGTTGTCAAGAAACTTCCGAGGAGAGGAATAGAAGACTTGCGATTGCGAGAGAGAGAGCTACTACATTTAGAGCAACAGAGATGACACAGCAGCGTGAGGTCCGACTACAGGATAAGAGAGATAGAGTCAAACGATCACGAACTGCGCACCATTTTAGCTTAGCATTGGAAGGATTCCACTACAATTCACATAAAGACTACTCGCTGCATGCAAGTGTTACCACCAGGAAAATGGAAATGGTTTATAGTTACTGTCAAGCCAAAAAAGTTTAAATCAGAGTCTACCTGGTATTTGCTTCAAAAATGGAAAAATTAATCTCTGCCAACTGGAACCACCACCACACGAACTTTTGACTTACACATCAGGAGATATGTCAGAGTGGAAGCATTTTCTTAGTAACATCAGAAAATACAACTCATGTTTCCAAATGACATCATTCGGCGCCACATCAGTTGTTGGACAGCCCGGATTTCCGTCGACTTCAAGGTGCAAGGGCAGATTTACCATAGAGCGGGATCGTTGCTTCCGCTGCCAGATCAACCACCAAAATTTCTAAAATATTTTATTCAAAACGAACAAATGGAAACTGATAAGAGGTGCGCCTACATCTCGGGAACAAGACGTCAGATTGTGTTAAACTTACAGAGGATATTTCATGAGCACAATAATCTTATTAAAACGTTTGAAACAGCATTGGAACGTATGCCAACAGATGAATTTAAAGTAGTCATAAGAGCAGACGAAGACCAGCAGGAGAACACGAGAGGCGTTTTAACTCTCCTCAAGCAGATGAAGTCGCGGTGGTTATATCAGGCGATGAGTTCCATCAACGGGATATCGTTATTCAACGACGAGGTGAATCATTGCAGCGCATTTCGGAAACATCGATCTTATGATGCTCTGCAGTGATATTCCCCCATGGTGAAGAAGGATATAATTTTAATCTGAAGCAGATCAACCCAAGAACAGGTGAAACAACCAGCAAGAAAGTTTCAGCGATGGATTTCTGTGCGTTTCGAGATTCTGAGCAGAACCATGTATTGAACTGCAGGCAATTGTTTCATCAGTTCATCGTCGATATGTACGCTAAAGTCGAGAGTGAGTGTCTCCTTTACATTCGTCTAAATCAACATAAACTGAGAGTTGACGAATATATTCACCTAAGAGATGCTGTGGCAAATGACGGGAACGTTGAAAACCTTGGTGCCTTGGTCATACTACCAGCTACATTTACAGGCAGTCCCAGAGACATGCACGAATACACACAAGATGCTATGACGTACGTGAGGACGTACGGGAGACCAGACTTATTTATCATCTTCACCTGCAATCCGACTTGGACGGAGATCAAGGAGGTTCTTACCAATGGTCAATTACCCAGTGAGCGCCACGACTTGATTGCGTGAGTATTTAAACAGAAGCTGTTGAAACTGATGGACGATATAACAAAGGGCCATGTATTTGGAGTACCGAGATGCTGGATGTATACGATTGAATTATTATTTTATTTCTATGATTAGTTTTATATTTTTACATGAATATTATGTATATTTGATTGATAAAAAAAGGATATTTAAAATGTTTCATTATTCATAATTTACATTTTGTAATGGAACACGAAAAACTTTTTACTCTTTTATGATTAATATCATAAAAGAGTATTGTGATTAATATCATCTTTTTACGCTTTTATGATTAATATCATAAAAGCGTAATTTTGTTATTTTAGATTTGGCAAACCAGAATTAATGTTTTATTATTTTATAAATTTGATTTAGAATCCCGAGTTTGTCGGTTTGAGCTAACACAGCTAAATGTTGCAGTCATATTTGAGCATTACTAAATTTCATAAATCATTATCGTCTTTATCAATATTTTCAAATGTCTTTTTTCGAATTTCTCTGTTTCAGAATATCAGGCAGTCGAAATTCGAAACTGCGCATCATTCGTTTTTTTAGAATTCTGCATTTTTTCGTCGGAATTTCGTTTCTGTTCGTATTTATGTCTTAATCTTTTACATATTGCAATATATTCAGGAATTAAATGCATATATTTGCGTCCGAAGTATAGTGTAGAAAATATGAAAAAGTTAAAACGTATTTTCCGTACAACTTAAATGATTGCATTTTTCTGTGAAAGAAAAGTGATTATTCTAATTCACTTTTCAAGCAACATTTAACCATTTCAACCCGCGCAACGCCGGGTAATTCAGCTAGTTCTTTATATTTATTTGTTTTTAATATATCCTCAAATACACTTCATATTTTAAAAAATGAATAATTAATGCATGTGTAACTAGAAAAGAACGTCAGTCAACTTACTAATGCACCGCGATCCCATTTGTTACCTCATCAAAAGACCCTCGACTAATTGAAGGTTTGACAGTTGTACAAAAACATTTGTGTTTTTAGCAATTAATATAATGAACATATCAGCTCACGATATGTTAAATTAGATGCATTATTTATAATTCACCACATAGTTATTCACTAAGTTTTTTTCCGTTTTGAATGAAACCCCTATGAAATTCCTGAACATCACTACTATAAAATGTTTGTAGACAACCGTTAATAATTGTATTACAGAAATATAGTGTACAAAACTTCTGCACATCTGAATTTAACCGGGTAAGTTGATCGTTGAACTTACGTCGCACTGGAGCAACACAGCGGACTATTGGTGACGGTTCGGGATCAATCCTGAAGGAAAAGATCGAGGACAACTCGTCATTTTGGATCACTGTCAGGTGACGAGAACAACACCTGAGCTGGCACCTCACTCTCAAATCTACACCACGACAACGTAAGAACGTTTGAGGCCACGAAGATTTTAAAGTACACCAGCCCCCACGTACACGGCGATATTTGGCTGGACTGAGTTTCGAACTTGCAACCCTCAGATTGCTTATCCGTGACTCTTCAAACTGGACTACCATGGCCTCGAATCTAAGTGGGTAGTTGGTTGAATTAACGTTGCACTGGAACAACACAACGGGATATTGGCGATCCATCCCGAAGTGAAACATCCGAGGTCAACGACTCTTAATTCTGAACCACGGTCAGATGACCCTGAGATGGAAACCCACTCTCCAAACTTCCACACCACGCCAACGTGAGGAAGCTTGAGGCGGCGACAGATTTAACATGCACCAGCCCCTTTAGACGTCGGTTTTTGGAACGATTGAGTTTCGAACTCGTGACCCTCCGATTCAACTTGAATTCAACTGGAAGATTTCTTAGGATTGACTCAGATCAGATATGACCTCGTCATCTGACCGTGGTTCAAAATTAAGTGGTGTTGTCTTGGGATCACTCCCGGACCGTCGTCAATTGCCCGTTGTTCCAGTGCGACGCTAATTAAAGTACCTTCGTACCTTAGAATTGACTCATTAGAAAAATCATAAGTAGATGCGATTTGTATTTAAAAACTAAAAGTTACCGCACAAGCAAAGATCTCGAAAACAATGCGCATCGTACTGAACTGCTCTAAAATAAATTGACTGCCCTTCTACCAAACAAAGAACCAGATGATGTGTACAATACAACATTTAGGAGACGGGAGAGACATCCAGAGTTGATAGTGATGTACGAGTTCAGCAACAGCCGCCAAGTACGTATTACTCCGAAATAACGCGCACCTTTAATCCATAGAAAAGCAGCTAGGATCCCAACAATTATATACGGCGATACGAAGAATTCACAACACTTCTTTGTGTGAAATGTTTCAGTTGTTTTCGAGGGACGTTTTTAGAGTCAGACATTTCTGGAATCGAAGCTGTCGCCATGTTTCGTCTGAGACAAAATAGTGGGAAGGAACCGGGCTTCTTCGAGTTGTAGGTGGCCCAGGTTCGATTCCTATCAGTTGCATTCCTCCCTGGGTGTATTTCCCTCTTCTGTGTTAGTAAAACTTTCATTGTGTGTGTCTATTGGTATTGTATGTCTTGTGTCTGGTGCAGCTTGGCCAAATATGGCCCTTGCGCCATAAAATCCCAAAACCAACCTATCAACGGGATATCTTGGCTCCTGAAACATAATGGATGAATGATGCGGCTCCAACAAGAAAACAGTCGACCTTGGGTCCGTTGATTTTCTTAAAATGCGTGAAGAGCATTTGAAAGTTCGTTAGAAGGCATACGCAAAAACGTGAATGGTTGTTGTGTCCATTCCTAAGTCATGTCTCCGTGTGTATTTTGCAGAGGTTTGGTAGGTATTTTAATTAACATTGCACTGGAGGAACACAACGGGCTATTGGCTACGGTACTGGATGAAACCCGAAGGAACCGAGGACACACAGCTTTGGCTATGTCGATTATAACTTTTAACGGAGGAAATTAGTCCTGCTCCAACCTTTATTTGCAATTCCTTTCCACCTCGAAGCAGTATCTCCAGTACAGCCTTTATTCAAATTAGATTCTGATGACCCATCAGTGTAGGTTACGATTATTAGATGATAAAACATTAATGGTTTTTAAATCCTTTTTCTTTAAGATATGATTCTTACTTAGTGTAAGGATTTGTGAGGTGGACATTTATGGTTAAATTTGATGTGGAGAGTAAATATTCTTGGACATTTTGATGGCTCAGTGATATTTCTTTCCTGATTTCCTGATCATACTGTAAAGTTGATCGGTTGTCGGCATTTTTGCGTCCAGTTTTCAAAGGATTTTTAGGATACGTGTCCATTTTGGTAGCTTTTAACGTGAATGGTGATTGCAGTGAATGGTTTTCCAGATTCCCGGCGATCGCCATTCGAGTTTTAGCGTATGGTAGACATCGACTCGTTATCACTGCTATCACTTTCGACACCGAACGATAAACGTAGAACCTGAATCCGGCTTAAAGTCGGTAGTTGTGGAAGCTATGTGTTTACGTTACCACCAGTCCCCTAATTTAACTAATAGAATCGTTCAAAACCGTGACTCGACTGCTTTCATCCGGAAGTCACATTCTATTTAAAAATGTAAAAAAATCCATTAAAATAAAAACGGATAAATCATCCAAATTAGTACCACATAAGTTTTAATTCATTGTTATTTACAATATTAATGATCGATGCAAATAAATATTGCTTTGAAATTAACAATTACTTTCTGCGATTTCTAATTACGGATTGTGTGCTCAAACGAATAAACTCTCACACACGACTTTATACACGAATATCTAGGCCAGTGGTTCTTAACCTGGGGTGCGAGAAAGCATTTTCAGGGGTGCGAGAGAAGTTTCGATGGACGACAGCGATTTAATAAAAGATCTTATTGAAATACGAGTCAATGTGCACGTATTCAAACGGAATTTGAAAATCTGGACTTAGAGCAATACTGTACACAGTTAGAACCTTATACATAGCTGGCAAAAGCAGAATTGCTGACACTTTTACCATTTGCCACTACCTACCTGTGTGAAATGGGATTTTCATCGCTTTTGCACATAAAAAACAAAACCCAGAAATCGCTTAAATGCAAGTGATGACTTAAAATCTTTCAAAAAAGGAGCCTCGCACCAAAAGTATTATTATGAATAAACAACAACGTAGCCATTTAAAATTATTCTTTTATATTTATATGTAAATGTATGTGTTTATTTTTCAATAAATAAATTATCTTGCAATAGAAGTAATTTCCCAAATAAAGAAATAGAAACGCATTTTTCAAGGGGTACGATAACTTATTTTTAGATTCAAGGGGATGCCGATCACTTAAAAGGTTAAGAACCACTGATTTAGACTATAGTAACACACAAATAGCAGGACACAAATCAATTTTGACCTTGTATATTAATGAAATAGTGCAATTCCCAGGAGAAGGCAGTCGAATCTCATGGTTTTAAACGAGTCTATTAATTAAATTAACGCATAATGGCACTTAAAATAAACAACATGTAACAAATAATGGTGGTAACATGAACAATTCGCTTCCACTTCGCTTCGATCCTGGCTCTAAATTTATCATTCAGTGCCGTAAACGATAGCAGTGATACCGAGTTGGTAGGTGTAAACATCCATCGTGATCGTCATTGCTGCTTTTGCGTATGGCAGCAGTATCCTTTCGCGCTTTCACACCTTTTCAGAAATCGACTGACCCAAAGTCGACTGCCTTCTCCCGTGTTGATTGGTTGGGTCTGGTTTTATGGCACAAGGGCCATATTTGTCCATGCTACGTCAGACACCAGGCAGACAACATTAAGCAATGGACATTCACACATGCACAAAAGTTTTTACTGACACAGAAGAGAGCAAGGATGAAACGAACCTGCCTCGCCTACAACTCGCAGGTTGCTAACGCAATGGGTATACCCACTGAGCAACGATGGCCCCGCCTTCTCTCGGGATGGGATTGGATGTTTGGGTTTTATGGCGCAGTTTCCAAAGCGGACAAGTTGCTCCAGACACAAGACAGAATATGACTCAATAAAAGTGTGAAATATTTAAAAATTAATAATCTAAGATAAAATAAAAGGTATATTTAAAATATGTAAAATGTATAGATGAGAATAAAAATATTCAAACAATAGTCAGATGATCAGCTGTCAATATTATACGCCTTCTCTTGGGAGAAGCATTATAATATTGACCTCAATACCTTAAATCAGTAATATTTTAATGGTTTAGATTTAACTTTAAATGTAGTAATAACTACTATTCACATCGAATTCTCCTTTGCAGAGCGATCTTATATAGATAGCTTTAGATCGTTTCCTGATACCTAGGATACAAGGTGATTCAAAAGTCTCTCGTCAAACTTGTTGGTGCATCAAGCTAAACAAAGTTTTGTCAAGGAATTATACAACCGTAAATGTTGCGTGTAGTTGCTGCAAGTTGCTGTTCAGAGCGTTTGCAAATCGATTTTTTTCTATACTTCGTCTTATGCAATGAGAATTTAACACGTGATAGAGCATTACACGTATTTTGAGATGGCTGATCTAATGTATGGTTCTTCCAATGGAACTGGAAGAGCTAATCATAGATCATATTATAAACGCTTCGTAAATAAGTTAGTACCGAATGAAATGTCCTTTTTGAAATGCTCCAACTTCTCGGTCGACTTGCATCATGCTTGCTGACATGAAATGCTCCGGTTTCTCACAACTGAAGGTTCAAACGATCAAATTCTTGACGCTCGGGACAGGCGTTGGTGGAATAATTTTCGAGCAACTTTTCCATTTCTTTTGCTCTGACAATACAAAGAGAAAATAGATTAATAGAATAATCAGACAAATATTAAAAGGAAAAATGCAATGAATAAAATCAAATGAGTCATAAAAATGAAATGTGAAGGTAAAATCTTAGTCATGGAGAAATGCAAAATTTTATTTGTTTTAATGATAACTAAGATGGGGTTTCCCCATCTTAGATGATAAAACTTCATTAAATTCAATTTAAAATCTTATGAATTGTAAATTATATAAAAATCCTGAATAAGGAAGGAACGTAAAAAGCAATTGATGGGGAGGTGACCCTACAGGACTGACAAAATTGGTGAAGAGGTATTAAAAACTCGAGGTTAAAAGGTGAAAGACTATGACAAGAGATTAAAATATGGCGTATGGTAAAAAAAGGTGACAAAATTGGTGAAGAGGTATTAAAAACTCGAAGGTTAAAAGGTGAAAGACTACGACAAGAGATTAAAATATGGCGTATGGTAAAAAACTGTTGGGACAATGATGAGACGATGGCGCGGTTTCTCCCATTAATAAATGTCTATGCGTGCCTCTCTAATGGCCGATGCGAAGATGAATAATTAAAACAGCTAGCCGTTTAGATGGTAATGATGGCAGGAGTGAAACTGATTAAAATATATTGAACAGTTTATTACTTGTCTGTTCAATCCAGTCTTTGCGCCATTCGTTTCACACAATGTCCCTTACAAAATGACGGAGATACTCGTTTGGAACGAGTATAGAGAGGTCACGGCATTTTTTGTAGCGGCATCGCCAATTCGTTACCAACAATTCCTAAGTGTCCCGGTATCCAGCAAAATTTGATACCGAAACTACGTCGGATGAGCTTATAATTAAGCTTTAAAATATTATATAATAACGTGGTATTTCGGGATGTGCCACATGCATACTGATTTGACGCACACAATTTCAAATTTGAATATCCATCTGGGAGGGTGAGTTGTTTTTGTACATGTGCCTAAATTTATTCGCCAACCCCAGTGACACCAGATGGATAGACTGGTGTTTTTAGAACTGGAATTTCGAATGACGTCATTAAACTGTCGACACGAGAATATCTCCGGACGTACAATCGAAAACGGAGGACACTTTTCGGGTTGGTTTTCGACTATGAATCACCCGCAGTGATTGGTGAGGTAGGTATGTAGTTGAATTGACGTCGCACTGAAGCAACACAACGGGCTATTGCCGATGGTCCGGGATCCATCCCGAAAGGAAGGATCAGAGGACAACACCTCAACCCACTATCCGAGCTTCCACACCACATCAAAGTGAGAATATTTGAGGTCACGACAGGTTTAACGTGCACCATTTTGACCGTTTTTGGTTGGATCGAGTTTCAAAGCCTTCGGTTGCTAATCTGCTACATTTTGAATCTGGTTTCCGTGGCACAGTTGACAATAGAAAATATTCTAATGTTCAATAATCGTTTTAAGTTTGGTCTCTAAATAACTGAGGGATTGAATTATAAATTAACAAATGCATCCTTTTGAGTCATATTCACAACCGAGTCCGTTGGAGGAATCAGTTGAATCGGCTTAGGGCCAGAGCTGATTTTGAACCACCTTCGGAAATAAATCCTTGTTGTGCAACTGTCCTCTTTACTAGTTCAATCACTAATACCATGGAGTTAGTTCAGCAATTCGTGAATGGAAATTACTTTACGCCATTGGGAGTTTCAAATAAATTTCATCCTGTCGGCAAACCTCTCATTTGCATTAGGCATAGCAAACACGCTTAAAAATACGCTGAAGACATTGCTGCTTGACACCATTGTCGTCGAAGAATTCTCAGGAGACACTTATAAAGAATACTGGATACTTCGGATCCATTCGGAAATGAAATCCTTGTTCTACGATACTATCCACCATAACTAATTCAATTACTACATGCGGTAGTTCGTGCATGAACTAGTGCTATGAAAATTACTTTACGCCATTGGGAGTTTCGAATAAATTTCGTCGTGTCGACAAACCTCTCATTTGCATCAGGCGCAGTAAACACGCTTCGAAATGCACTGAAGACAATGCTGCTCGACACCATTGTGTCGAGGAATTCTCTGGAGACACTCATAAAGAATACTGGAAACTTTAATCTCGAATTGAATTAGATACTATTAATTGAGACACCGGATCCTTTGTTGTCTGTGAGGTAAAAGGGACGAGGGAATGTCCTAGCCAATTTAAGCCCCTCCGATCATGCACTCTAACATATACCCACACGAGATAATGTAACAAATTAACCTTCACAATCTCTGGAGATCATTTTTCTCAGTCGCAATTTTTCACAAACCGAAAACAATACAAAGCCTTTCTTCTTCTGGTTTTTTTCCGCTCCCCCCGCTTTAACGAGTCGTCCCCCCCCGTGGCCCCGCCCCCTGGCATAACGGATCGCCCAATTACAGAGCAACACCCGAGAAAGTCCAATTTATTACCGGCCCCAAGAATGTTCATTTAGGCGCTCTGCCGAACGACAGGACGGATATAGATGGTGATGATGATGGCGGGGAGCGTTGCCGGGGCAACGGGAGGCCCGGGAGATGAGAGAGGATGGGGGATGGAGATAAACGATCGATCGTCTGTGACAGAGGAGGGAGCAATCTTGGGAGAAGATCTCTCTGGCTGCTTTGTGTTGCATGTGCAACTCCAAAGATTTGTTGAAAGACTTGAAAGAGGATTTTTCTTTCTTTTTTAAAAGTCCTCCTCTTCCTTTCACACCGCATCTTTGTTCTAGAGAGGCACATGTTTATTATTAAAAAGTGCGGATTTCCAGAAAAGTTTTATCTTTTTCTTCCTTTGTAAATTTGATTTTTAGTACGCTAAGGTGTTAGGAATGGGAGCTCTGTAGAATGTTAAAGAGAAATGTAAATTCTTTTCCTTTCCTCTTGTTGGACGAGAACTGGTTTGAGATTAAAAAAAAAAGATTCTAGCATTCGCGAAAACACTTTTTGATATTTAAATTTGTTTTCCAGTAAATGTGTGTTTTAGAAAATTGTCGGAGAGGTCTAAATGAGCATAAACTCTCTTCGTAATCTTCTTTTTGTTCCGTCAGGGGAGCTAGTTCACGATTATGAAGCTTTATTTTTCAGGGAAATGAATTTTTTTTCAGTAAATTGGTATGTCAGAAATCCTATAAAACAGTTATAAATATGTTTACGTACTTTTTCGTGATTTTCCCTTTCTTGTGGGAAGAAAATTGATTTAGTACACCTTGTTATTTCCTAGTAAAGTATGATATACTTTACTTCTGAATATCGAAATAAATTTATACTCAGGAAAATGTGTGTAATAATTCTAGATATGCTTCCCTTTCTTCTATCAATAGATGTTTATCAATCCCAAAAGTGCTCTTTTCAGTAAAGTAAAAGTTTTCTTATAAATATGTATATGAAGGTATAATTTTAAGCAAAGAAAATACGATGAAAGTATTCTCAATGCGGGGAATTTCCTTTTGTAGCTTAGTCTTTCTTCTGTCAGAAGAATTGATTTACAGGAAGAAAGATTTTACAGTGAAACAAAAATTTCTTTTTCACTTTTAAATTTGTTTCTCGGCCAATTCAGTTGTCAGAATTTTTTCGTCAAATTTTAAATATCATTAAAAATTTGCATTTCCATAATTCAAATCTTGGCTTATGATAAATGTTCTGAAGAACTTTACTGCCTATTTGTCAGAGACTAAATTTTAAATACCATTAAAAATTTGCATTTCCATAATTCAGATCTTGGCTTATGATAAACGTTCTGAAGAACATTGCAGGCTATTTTTCAGAAGAGACAAAAAACAATTTCTGTTAAAACTTTACAAAAAGAGACCGGAAAAATTCCCAAAATATTCCCCGCTAAATCTCAAAGTAGCACAGAATCTACACATCTGCAAATTGCTGAAAATTTATGACACTTAGCGGAATACTTATTTCTGTGAATATTTTTCAAATTCCCACGAAATTATATTCTCATCTGGTGGTCACAGTTAACCCTCCAGGTGGTTGTCTTGACGAGGTATTTCGTCATCAGAAAAACATTCGCAGATCTTGATGGATGAGATATCTCGTCATTAGGAGAAAACCGACCACATCTTCTCGTCATCATAAAAAAATTGGCAAAATCTTGATGACGACATATTTTATCATTCGAAAAATTTATCAGATCTGGATGTATGAGGTATCTCGTTGAAACTGTTTGGAGAGTTAATTGGATTTTACGATTTATCACTGTGGGTACACGAGGGTTAATTTGACGTCTTAAAGTGGATTTCGAACCACTACGAGCATCCGTGCCAAGATCAGGATTCGAATCCATAGCCTGTTGAATCAAGAGCTCATTGAAAGAAAAAACACAATATACCAGAAGCATTAAAGCATTTTGTGCATATTAAAAGTCATGGAAGCATTTTCGAAACTTCGAAATTTAAAAATTGGAACATTTGAAATTGACTATATTTCACAAGTGGTATCACTTTCGCAACATGGCCAATATGGGGCCCTTGCACCATAAAACCTCAAGAAACCAACCAAACACAAGTGGTATCAACATTGGCTACATGTCGCAACAAAAAATCGCAATTAGCACTTTCGATGGCTGGTTGGTTTGGCTTTTACGCAACAAGGTCAAATCAAGGACAAGCACAAGACCAAAATAAAATACAATACAAAATCTAACAAGCAGCCAAATAAACAATAAAAAGTAGATTTAACACACGGTAAAAAAAATCACTAATCAAAAATATGATTGGTTGGATTGGATTTTATGGCGCAAAGGCCATAGTTTGGTCATGCTACTACAAGCACAAGACAGACAACATCAAGTAATGCATATACACACACAATGAAAATTTTACTAACACAGAAGAGAGAAATACACCCAGAAAGGAATCGAACCCACGCTACCTACGACTTGCAAGTTGCTAACGCAGTGGGCATACACACTGAGCCACGATGGCCACAATCAAGAGTATGAAAACGGGAAATACATAAAAGTTAAATGGGGTCATAAATATAAAATAGTAATTATTATATACGTATATAATAGTAATTATCAAGAATTAAAATACGTTGGTAGGTAGACAGTTAATTACGTCCCATTGGAGCAACACACTGGACTACTGGCGACGGTAAGGGAGCAATCTCGAATGGAAAGATCCAAGGACAACTCCTAATAATTCTGAACCACGGTCAGATGATGAGAACACCTGAGCTGGCATCCCACACCCCAAACTTGCACACCTCGTCAACGCGAGGACATTTGAAGTCACGACGGATATAAAGTGCACCAGTCCCCTTTGCACACGACGGTCTTTGGTTGGATTCGAACTCGCAACCCTCCGCTTGCTAATCCGTTACTCTTCCAACCGGGCTACCGCTGCCCTCTCCTTCTTCGAGTTTTGATCCCGGACCTTCGCCAATAGCCCGTTGCGACAGTGCGACGTTAATTAAATGCCTACCGAGAACACCACGTAATTTTGAATCACGGTTAATGACGAGGTCACACCTCATCAACGTGATAACATTTGAGGCCACGACAGATTTAAAGTGCATAAGTCCCCGTGTACACGACGGTCTTCGACTGGACCGAGCTTTGAACTCGCACCCCTCTGATTGCTAATCCCTTGCTCTTCCAATGGGGTACCGCGGCCCTAAAATACATGACTCCCTGCCTGTCACGCAGAAGGTCGCTGATTCAAGTCCCGTCACTCCCGCCACTCCCCTATCAGGACTTTTCTAATTTCACTAAAAAATCTGTGTTCTATACACTGAAGAGCCAAAACATTATAACCATCTACTCAATAACGCGTTGCACCTCCTTTGGCCTGCAAAACAGCTGCAACTCGCCTGGGCATAGATGCCACAAGTTCTTGGTACATGACTGGAGACAGGTTGTACCAAATGTCTAAGCAGCGGTCACGCAAAGTCGAGATATTCGGACATGATGGTGTTTGAGCTCTGAGCTGTCGTTCCATGACATCACAAATGTGCTCTATCGGATTAATATCCGGCGAGTTAGGTGGCCAGGACATTAAGTGGAATTCATCAGTATGCTCCTCGAACCACTCCAACACAATCCGAGCCTCAAGTCAAATTCCTGACATATAACATCCTAAAAAGTCCATCTCTAACCAATCTACAGAGGGAGGTTATATGACAGAAATTTTAGGACAACCCTAAATTTAAAACCCAGAGGCCCTAAAAACAGGACAACCTGTTTCGTAAATGGGAAGGAATGAAGAAAGCAAACCCCTCCGAAACGACCACGTCGTAATCTCGCAAACCACCCACCTTGCATAACTCCTCCCGGAGGTGAGAACACGAAAAAAGTAACAACGCACCACGAGAACCGGAAAAAATGGAAACCCATCTCCGTTGAAACGTCACTTTATGACGTTAATAACGGCATGCTTCAGATTCTTGAGATGTAAACACCGGGCGAGGAAGGATAAAAAGAGCGAAAAAATCGCAACGTCCTCGCACCCCTTTCTTATTCCGCCTTAGTGCAGAGTTACCTTCCCCTCCGCTAACATTGTTATCGCTACAGTGCTCCGAGGAATAAGCCCGGCTCATCCTCTATTGCTCTCTTAAAAGCCGGAGCTGAGGTGGAAATTAATGACCCTTTTGGGATGATGTAATACGGGGTTTCCGTCATTTTCTTGAAAGCGGCAGCGGGTTTATTTTTCGCCAATTTTTTACGTGTCGTAACAACCGAGTGGGAATGAGCATCCATCATCTTTGGAGTCGAGTGCGAAGCGTAAATACGCGCTCCTGAATAATGATTCATTAAAAAACGGAGGGGGTTAGTTTTACGAGGAGCCACGGCGATTCGTTTTATAAATATTTTCCGTTACGCTCTCCTCTTAATTTTCCTTTTTTTTTAATAGTTCATACCTTTTCCTAACTGGCCACTTCTGCGTTTTATTTCTCACAGGAAAAACTGTTTCTTGGTTGGTCGGGTTTCCTTTATTTTTTGAACGGAGCGGACGTATCGATTACGGAGTACCTGGCAGATAGACTGCTAACCTCCACATCATAATTAATAGAAAGTTTACTGATTTTAACCCTTTCGCCCCGACTTTTGCATGATTAAAATTTAACTATGAAAAGTAGTTTAATTTAGTAGTTTTTGCTCTTTTTGACGGACGACCGTACTTGCGCGTTCTTTTTGTGTTTGCTTTCTCCCTTCCAGCATTTATTAGTTGCTCAGCTAAGGGGACCATGAATGATAAAGTGGTTCTGTTTTATGTTCCACATCACACTTCGTAATCAATGCATTCACAACAGAAATCATAACTAAAAATCTTTTTCCACCACTTGTCTGATTTTCTGCCATGACCCTAAAAAAGTAGCCATTTTATCACAGCGGTCAACTCCATTCATGTACATATTGTAGTGGGAAATGGCTTCTGGGCAACTCATTTTGTACCATCTTTTTGTTTCCGAACCACGGTCACTCATTCATCAGAATGAATGGGCGTGCTCAAAACCATAAGTCCGCCATTTGCAATCTGAAAGTATTGCCAGGTTTCTTTAGTCATATTTTTATTCTCCAATTCCTTAAGAAGACTGAAAACGTAAAAACCCATTCAAAAGTGGGATTTATTTACCCAATCTAATCTCTGGGACGTATATGCCCATTAGGCCCGAAAGGGTTAAAGATGCAATAAGAGGAGAAAAGTTAAAGGGAGTGACAATGCACTTGGAAAAGGTAAATAATTTAGATAGTAGATAGATTTTAGTAATTGATACAATTACGAGTCCAATTCACGTTCCAATAGAGAGAGAGCTATGCAAATCAGTAACCGAAAAGAGGTTGGTAAGCAACGCATGAGCTGTGGTGACGATTAAGGGATGGTGATGATTTAGAGGAGGAATAAAAAGAATAAAAATAAAGAGTGTCAATTTGGTGCGTTCAGAAGATTCCTTAAGGAGTCCCTGAACTCACCACATCGACGTTTTGGTCGTTGAGGAAAGGTGTGGTACTCTCTGTCAAGATGAGAGCGAAGTCTTTTTTTTGGATTTGATTAGGGAAGTGTCGTAAGGAGGGATGCTGCGGATATTACCGAGCTACGCTAATCGTAACTTGAAGATTGTTTGGTTGTTTTATGGTGCGAGGGTCATGTTTGGCCAAGCTGTGCCAAACCCAAGACAACGTCATGTAGAACATGTGAAAGAGAAAAAGGAAATAGGGATTGGGAAAGAAAGAGAGTAGTAGGATGGAAAAGGATCGTTTGGGAGGGCGACCCCCGTGTTTAGTAAAGACGGTAAAGAATACTTTGGTCCGTGAAGACCGTACATCTAGATATGTGCTCTTGAGGTCGATAACTTGAAGAAATAGATTGGTTGGTTGTTTTTAGGTTTTTTTGGCGCAGGGGCCGTATTTGGCCAATCTGAGCCAAACACAAGACGATGCCAAGTACAAAAAGGTCATGTAAGAGGTAGGTAGTTGAATTGACGTCTCACTGGAGCAGCATAGTAGGCTATTGGCGACGGTCTGGGATCCACCTCAAAGGGAAAGATCCGAGAAAAACACCTCGTCATTTTGAACCACGTTCGGATGACGAGGTCAACACCTGAGCTGGTACCCGCACTCTCCAAACGCCAACGTGAGGACATTTGAGGCTTTGACAGATTTAACGTGCACCAGCCCCCACGTACACTACTATCGTCGTGAAAGGGAAGAGGGATTATGGTAGTGGAATAAAAGCAGAAAAAGGTCGTTCGGGCATCCCGGGAGCGCGACACCAATGTTTACTAAAGACAGTAAGCCCCATGGGAAAAGATCACTAGAAATATCTCGTTGAAATTTTAGTCCTCCTAGTATTTCCTTGTATTGTATGTCTTGTGTCTGGCACAGCATGGTCAAATATGGCCCTTGCACCATAAAACCTAACCTAGCGATATATCGTGGCGCTATATAACGAGGGACCTAGAGGGTTATACGTGGCGTTCTAGGTCAGGCCTCGGGATCGTTAAGCCCATACACACCTGAAGGAGAATGGGCTTATGAGGGCGGAAGAAGTAGAAGTAATTTAGCAAGACGTGTGAAAGACAGTGCAACCTTGTTTACCAAAGGTACTCCATGATGACCTTTGAACCCCCAAATCTAAATAAATAGATTGAGATTCCCTCTGTTAGCAAACTTAACCGGTGCAAAAATCTGTTCCAAGCTGTCACCAGTTCTGGTCAAGGGATAGTTTGTTTTTCTCCCCTTGGAGCAACAAGACAGTTTTGCTTCGACGAGGTATTAGCTAAATTGCTCATTAGCTAAATTGTTCATTAGCTAAATTAACCGGATCTAGATGGACGAGATATCTCGTTGAAATTTTAGTCCTAGTATTTCCTTGTGTGTGGATGTGTATTTCTTGATATTGTCTGTTTTTTGTTTGGCGCAGCATGGCCAAATATGGCTCTTGCACCATAAAACCTAACCTAGCGATATATCGTGGCGCTATATAACGAGGGACCTGGTAGATTTATACGTGGCGTTTATACGTTTATTTTTATTAGCACATTTTTGTTCGTCTAGCATATTTATATTGAATTTACGTATTTAAAATACCGAAGAATAAAATCGTGGCTATCTGGCCCGTGGAAATATATACCCGTAGCTCTCTGGTTCGATTCCTGTCTGGGTGTATTTCTCTGTTCTGTATCAGTAAAACTTTCCTTGTGGGTGTGTATTTCTTGATAGTGTCTGTCTTATGTCCTGCGCAGCATGGCCAAATATGGCCCTTGTGCCATAAAACCTTACCAACCCAAAGAACAAAATAAGTCTCAACAAAATATTCCTCCCAGATTGAAAGTCATAATCAGAATATAGGAAGCCATAAGTGCTAAATTGACGGCTGCTGCGCAAATGATTTAGTTTCAATGCGACTCTAAAATGTCCGATAACTTACAATGAAAAATTCACTGCTTTTGAGAATCATGACACCACACCCAAATTAGCCTTTCAGCCTCACTCAGTTGATTCAACAAGGCACCTAAGGAACTACAAATGGAATTGATGGAGCTCTCAGTAGATGACATTTTAAAGTCGTCTTTCGATGCCAAGAAAGATCCAATTGAAATATGGAAAAATGCAGAACACCATCCAATCGGCAACATTTCTAAAAACGCCTTTTTTTGCTTTCCAACCAGTTATTGCTGCGAATCTACGTTCTCCTACCTAATCCAAATCAAGACGCCTTCAAGGTCACAAATGACAGATACCCATCTAGAGCCTCAACTGAAACTGCGGAATTCCATGCTGCAAACAAATATTCAAAAGCTTTTCAGTAAAAGTAGTCATAACTAAGTCGTTAAAAGATCAGTTAACTTTAAAATTAACAGATAGTTGACAAATTTAATAAATAATACTTAAAAATAAAATTGGGATTCAGTTCCACAAATTTTTCTTGGAAAACAAATCACGAAGTTTAGTTAGCTCATGGATGGGATAATTGTAAAGTTTGCTTTCTTGTTGCAGTTGAAAGCTTGCTAAGAAACAAGATTTACAGCGTTGTATTGATTCTTGTATTTACGATCATCACAGCTTTGCAAGATGAAAGAGCCAAATGTTTCCGGTTTGGATTTTCTGAAACAATTCAAAATCAGAAGCGAAGGAAGAATAAGTTGAAATTTTTGGTTCAACGATGAATAAAATAACAAGTCGTTCATGCTGTGACATAACTTTACTTTTAACGGGCGGTTCAATTGAAACAGAATCGAAATGACATCGGCCCTTAAAACTGGAACGGCTGGACAAGGACAAATAAATGGTTTAACGGAGTTCAATTTGTTATAGACATGTAGATTACATCTTGGTTTGAAATCTAATATTTTGAGTATGGCAATGAGCAGTAACGCAAGTTACATGTATCACCTAGTGTAGTAATTTCAGGCCGTTTGGGTAGGTATTTTAATTAACGTCGTACTATAGCAACACAACGGGCTATTGGCTATGGTCCGGGATCAAACCCGAAGGGAAAGTCCGAGACAACACGTAATTTTGAATTTTGACACGAATTTGAGCCCGTTTGGGGAGTAGTGGATTGAACCGGATGTTTTCGAGTTCGAAACTCGATCCAACCAAAGACCGTCATGCACGTGGGGACACGTTAAATCTGTCGTGGCCTTAAACGTCCTCACGTTGACGTGGTATGGGAGCTTCGAGAGTGGGATGCCAGCTCGGTTGTTGACCTCGCCATCTGACCTTGGTTCAGATAGCCAATAGCCTCGTTGACGAGGTCAACACCTGAGCTGGCACTCCACTCTCTATTCTCGTCAAAATTTGCGCACATAGGCTCTATTTGCTTGCTGAGGACACCATCCCACGTTGGTTTATTTGGTAATGAAATTGCTGATTGGCTGGCAAGGGAGGATTGCGAGCAGACACACCAATCAAATAGTGATCTCACCGATGCAGAAATTTACTCCTCGTACAAATAAAAACCACAAAACATAGTCTGTCACTTCCTCCATTCTCGGTATCCCGTAAAGCTGCTTGAACTACCGTTGCATTTTAAAGATTGTACCTGACTGCTCTGGCAAGACAAGCGGGCACACAAGATATATGATTTGCTAGAGGAATTAAGAACTTTCCAATTTGTCCATGCTCTGCAACCCACAACAACTTCTTAGATATTCACCTCGATCGGCACATCTTTAGGTGTGTACGGGCATTACGAACCCGAGGCACCCTAGTGATCTATTCTTTTCCCACGGGGTTACTGCCTCTTAAACATTGGAGTCGCGATCCCAGGATGCACAATCGATCTTTCTCTTCTTTCTACTCGCCATCCTTTCTTCTCACAATTACTTGACATTGTCTGTCTTATGCTTGTGTGTGCCATTAAACCCCCAAACCAACTAACTTTCCCATATTTTGGGATCGATGTCTCTGTACAACAGCTCCTGGACGAACAGAAGTTGTGCTTGTGTGTGCCATTAAACCCCAAAACCAACTAACCTTCCTATATTTTGGGATCGGTGTCTCTGTACAACAGCTCCTGGACGAACAGAAGTTGTGCTTGTGTGTGCCATTAAACCCCAAAACCAACTAACCTTCCTATATTTTGGGATCGGTGTCTCTGTACAACAGCTCCTGTACGAACAGAAGTTGTGCTTGTGTGTGCCATTAAACCCCAAAATCAACTAACCTTCCTATATTTTGGGATCGGTGTCTCTGTACAACAGATCCTGGACGAACAGAAGTTGTGCTTGTGTGTGCCATTAAACCCCAAAACCAACTAACTTTCCCATATTTTGGGATCGGTGTCTCTGTACAACAGCTCCTGGACGAACAGAAGTTGGTGACTTAACAGTCTGGCCAAGGCCTGCTAGCACATATTCTCGAGTTTTTCCGAACTTCTTTTGTGCGGGTGAATGGACTTGTGGATTTGGTCTAGCTGGAGCTGGGCGTGGTAGGTATTTTAATTATCGTCGCACTGGAGCAACACAACGGGCTACTGGCGGTGGTCCAGGATCAAACTCGGAGGGAAAGATCCTAGGACGATGGTAATTTCGAACCACGGCCAGATGACGAGGTCACACCTGAGCTGGCACCCCACTCTCCAAACTTCCACACCGCGGCAACGTTAGGATATTTGAGGCCACGACAAATCTAACGTGCACCAGCCCCCTTTGTACACGGTCTTTGGTTGAATTCGAACTAGCAACCCTCCGGTTGCTAATCCGTTACTCTTCCAACCGGGCTACCGCGGCCCCAGGAGCTAGACAACAACAATAAGAGTTTGTCGCTGTGACGAGTCTTTTGTGCTTGGTCTAGGTTTCACCTTGATCGAGTGTATTAGTAAGAACTTTTCGCTAGACAAAGTTGTACTGTCATTCACGCGTCTTGCTAAAGCTGCATATTGTGTGCACTGAAAAGAAAACAACAGCATTTAATTCCAAATAACCGCATTCACGTTCACATTTGAGGTACGCAGCGGAACAAGCACGATTGGTGCAGAAGGTGATCCTCGAGTGCCAAAGGGTTCTGGTAACAAATTGAAGCAGGCTGGTTCTCCTTTCAACGCAGGTTACAGTCATCAGTTATTATGACGGATGGCGCTTCAAGTCGGAGTTCCATTTTTTCGCGATCTCATTTAACCGAGACATTATTTTTAGATGAGCGCGCCACCCCTGCAAAAAAGAGCCTCCCTCCCTCTCTCGACTGGCATTACCGTCTTCACTAACTCATTACTGTGGAAAAAACGAAATTTCGCCTGCTCCTGTTTTAGCAAAACACTAAGTAACCTCGAGGTAGTTCGTTTCTGTGGTTCCAGGCTCACATGCGTCTACGAATTCCAATGAGTTATTGTTGAAGTTACTTGATTCTGAAATGCATATTCCCTCTTAACCCTGAGAGAAATCCACGCAGGATTCTGTGGTTTCAGACTCACCATGCGTCTACTAACTCCAATGAGTTATTGTTGAAGTTACTTTGATTCTGAAATACATATTCCCTCTTAACCCTGGGGGAAATGCACGCAGGATTCCACCTCGCAACCTACAGTTTTAAATGCATGGTTTCCAACCACCTTAATAACATAGTTATAAAGTTATAAAGAAGTTATAGGTCCTACAAGAGAGTTTTTAAATTGATTTTTTAGATACAAAATCACAGTTCTAGTCTCACAGTTCCGAGGTCATAGGTATGGGATCATGGCGATAAACAATTGAAAACGTAGAGATAAATAAAAAAAAATTGCTTATATTTAAAATTCATCCAATGTAATTGGATGAGCAGTAAGGATAAATAACCAAAGCAAAGCAACATTCACTACCAAATCGGTAAAAAGTATAAAATACTTTAATTGTTCTCGGAGCGTCGCTATAGGGTAGCCCAGTTGGAAGACTAGCAGATTAGCAACTGGAAGGTTACGAGTATGAAACTCGATCCAACCAATGACCGTCGTGAACTTGGAGCTCAAATATCCTCACGTCTGGTAGTTTGGAGGGTGGGGTGCCATCTCAGTGTTGACTTCGTCATCTGACCGTGGTTCAAAATTGCGAGGTGTGGTCCTCGGATCTTTCCCTTCGGGATTGATACCAGACCCTCGCCTATAACCTGTTGTGTTGCTCCAACGCGACGTTAGTTCAACCTCCAACCAACCTGAGCTTCGCGAGGTGTCCGAGTGGTGTACTACTGTTTTTCCATTCCAACACACATTATGTCTGAATAACCGCATCTATTGGTTGAAAGAATTCTTAGAAGGATTCTATTGGTCAATATGGTTTTTACAGAAAACCAAAAATAAAACACTATTTTATAGAGAAATTTAAAGAAAAATGAAAAATAATGACGAATCTATATAAATAAAAATGTAATGTTCGTTTGTTCCTAACGCAAAATCTCCCAAAATTTTTCACCGATTGCCTTGAAATTTTGCCACAACGTTGCATTCGAATACGCGCATGTTTTTAGTCAACTTAGCTATATAAATAAAGATATAAATGTTCGTTTGTCAAAATCTTGATCTATCTATATAAATAAAAATGTAATCTATATAAATAAAAATGTAAATGTTCGTTTCTTCAAAACCTTAAATATAAGTTTCGATTTATTTTCATTTTGATTTAATTATTTCGTGCTTTTTTCTGTTTGAATTGAAATATTTCGTTAGTAATTTCGCAAGCGACGATTAAGTGAAACCTTGAAACAAAGATTAGTTAGCTTTGAATGGCAACAGTTGGATTTAGAATTTTCTTCTGTTTTTCTGTTTGTGTTTGTGTTTCTTCTGTTTGGATTAGGCTTATGTTGGAATTGATCGCGTTCATTTTGTGAGTATAGATTATTTTTTCTTATTGATCTTCGTTTTAATTGAAACATTTCGTTGGAATTTTTTATTTTTTTTTATTGTTAAAATGCCTTGGCAGAAGATCAAATTTAGGTCGTCGCAATTCTTCCGCTGCGCGAGTACGACGAGTAATTGCAAATCAAACTGAGGAAGAACGAGCAGCGGCTGTCGTGGAAGCAGATGAAGCAGTTAATTATCCAACAGAATTTTTAAATTCACTCGATCTACCGGGGATGCCACCGCACGTACTGCAATTGAAAATCGGTGTGCCAATTATCATGTTACGAAATATCAACCAGCCAAAGCTTTGCAACGGCACGCGGCTTGCAATAAAAAAATTCATGAGCAATATCGTAGAGGCAACAATCTTGACAGGACCTTTCAAAGATGAAGATGCTCTCATTCCTCACATTCTTATGGCTCCAACTGGTATGCCATTTCAGTTCAAGAGATTGCAATTCCCAATTCGATTGGCGTTTGCAATCAGCATAAACAAAGCTCAGGGCCAATCGTTGGAATTGTTCGGTTTAGATCTAGACACGGATTGCTTCTCACATGGACAATTATATGTTGCGTGTTCTAGAGTAGGCAAACCAGACAATCTCTATATCTTGACAGACAATGGAACAACAAAAAACATTGTATACCCACAAGCATTGTGAAATAAAAAATATTGCAAATGTGTGCTTTCTTTTTTCTTTCTTTTCAATTTAACCAGATGAGCCACAGCAACGCGTGGCCCGGTACAGCTAGTTAATAATAAAAATGTATTAAAAAATGGCCGATGTACCTGCGGACACAAACGAAGGTACATCACCTTAGAGTATCCGAAGGTACAACGCAATCCATTTTGTTTTCTAAAGGGAGATAACATCAGATTGATTAAGATTTCGATGACTTTAAAATAAAAAATAAATCATCAAAACTTCGATAATAAACTACGACTATGACAAATAATCATAAAAAATTGGAGGGAAATAAAAACAATAAAGATGAGATGCATTTTTTTACTTTGACTTTCAAAAAACAGTAAAAATATCATATTTACTTACCTTGAGTCTTCCACGAGCCTGCTTCCAGTGAGCAACTGCCTATCACTAGTTTAAATCCGCTAGTAACCGCCACCCTGCATTCCCATCTGTTTTCGAATTTTAAAACAATATGTCCGTAGGTACAACTGTCCTAAGGTACAGCGGTCTCCTCCTACTATGTTATTACTAAGGTCATTCAAAGATTGTACTAACTAGATAAGCTAGAATGAAGAATAATCTGTACTAGGATTTGTGTCAAAGCCTTTTAAACTCTCTTGAAGAAGTCCTTAACCCTCCAAGTGGTTTCGACGAGATATCTCGTCCATCAAGATCTGGTCAGTTTTGCTACTGACGGGATACCTCGTAGAGACAACCACCAGGAAGGTTAAGGGTCCTCTTTTTCACAACACTTCCTCATCACTTTATACAAAGTGTTCATACTCGTACTCGAAGCTTTATTTGAAGCTTAAAAAACTTGTTATCAAATTAGGCTCGGATAATACTCGTTTAAGCGTCGCTGGGATAATCAAGCTTCTACTGTACTTTAATTGTGTGACAAAGTGATGTTCTAATATCATTTATGAGAGCTAAATGTTTAATTAATGTGTTATTATGATATTACTATTCACAGGGGAATGTAAATTCGCCAAACAAGACTCCTGTTTGACAAAATCATCGCCAAAGGTAAACCAAGAAGTTTCTGAAATATTCGGTAGTAAGATATTAAACCCGCAATTTTCACCCAAAACTTGTTATAATATCATTTATGAGAGCTTAATGTTTAATTAATATGCTATTATGATACTACTATTCACAAAAGGTAAAGTAAATTCGCCAAACAAGACTTCTGTTTGACAAAATAATCGCCAAAGGTAAACCAAGTTCCTGAAATATTAGCCATTAAGACATTAACCGGCAATTTTCACCCAACAAAACTTTTATTCGTCATTAGCCCCAACTTGGAATTCCGTGCTATTATCCACATCAGATACCTCAAACAAAACCACGATTCAAGTAGCACCAGTGGAAATTGTTAATTACGTGATGGCACCTTCATTTCCACCAAGAAAAAAAAGACCTCACGAGCAAAGAGACAGCGCCTCTTAGTTCTTTCCCAAGCCGAGTTAATGGATCATAAATTTTCCACGAAAATGGCCCAGAATTTGGACAACTTCCGAAAGATATACCTACTTAATGAAACATGAAAGAGAAGCACGGAAAAGAAAAAGCTAAAGATAGATAGGAGACTCCAAAAAAATACACGCGTTTATTAAAGTCCGTCTGTGGCACTCATTAGGGAAGAAGAAAGAAATCTCAACCTCGTGAGAAAAATGGTTCCCGTGTAGCGAGATGCAAGCCCCTAACTTTTTCCACTGAAGACATGATGGATTGTGGGCGTCCCGTGATTGGTGCACGCTCTTTAATGACGTCATCCTCCGCCGGAAGCAGCATGCCTAAACTAGGAGAACTAATCATGCCATGTGTGTCACACTCCTGCGCAGCCAGGAGGCTATTCATCATGTCCTTGTGCGCATGGGCCTTTAATAACAGTGGCACCGTAACCTGGAAATTACGGCAGAGAAAACAAGGCAGGTTTCGAAAGCGACAGGAACAAGACTGAGAGGGGTTCTAGTGAGAGTTCAGACCAGATAAGAGTCGAGAACACATGTGGCTCTCTCTACTTATAAATACGACCAATGTACCATGTGGCCAACAAATAACTGTTTTTTAATCCTTCAAGATAAAGAATTCTCGACATTTAACTCTCCTATTGATTTGGAAGGGTTATCTCGATCATCAAGATCTGACCAATTTTGCTAATGACGAGATATCTCGTCATTAAGATATTGCCGATTTTTTAGATCAAGACACGATTATTTTTCTTCTAATGACGAGATATCTCTCTTCCATCAAGATCTGGATAGCTTTGCTAATGAGATACCTCGTCGAGGCAACCACCAGAAGGGTTAAACAAGTTGCAATAATTCGACTTTTGACTGGTCAGGATTTTTTAGCTAAGCATCTCTACCACCTATCTCGTCATCAAGGTCTGGTCAATTTTTTTTCTAAGTCAGATGTCGCCGATATTTTGATGATGGCATCAAAATCTGGGCAGTTTTTTTTTGTTTCGACGAGATATCTCGTCCATCAAGATATGGACAATTTTGCTAATGAAGGATTATCTCGTCATCTAGGTCTGGTCGATTTTTTACAGTCAGATAGTTCCGATTTTTTGATGATGATGAGATCAAGATCTGGTCAAGAAAAAGCAGAAGGGTAGGCGAGGGAATAAATGAAAGGGAAGATCACTCAGGTACCTCGGGGTTAGGATGAACGTACCCACTTAAAGATGTCCCTCTGAGGCCTTAGAAAGTTCATGTGTTTGTACGTATGTGAACGTACCCTTAGCTGTACCTCTACATCTAAAGAGTAAAACACGAATTACGAGAAATTACCAAACACGAGCAATTGCGATCCGGCTGACCAACGCAGTGCTTATGGCGAACGCTTTCAGGTAGAGACATATTCCTACACGTTTTCCCGACGATGTTAGTCAATGCCAATCTGTATGATTTAATCACGTGGCGAATACAGAGGTGCTTTCAAAAGTCAATTTTGCAACTAAGGAAAACTAAGTTCTCAGAGCCGATGGAAGGCTGCGGTATCACAGTTGGAAGAGCAACGGTTTAGCGACCGGAGAGTTGCGAGTTCGAACCTTGGTCCAACTAAAGACCGTGATGTACACGGAGGCTGGTGCACGCTAATCTGTCGTGGCCTCCAACGTCCTCACGTTGGGGGTGTTGTGGAAATTTGGTGAGTGGAGTGCCAGCTCAGGTGTTAACCTCGTCATTTGACCGTGGTTCAAATTTACATAGTGTTGTCTTCGGATCTTTTTCTTGAGGATTGATCCCGAACCGCCGCAAATAGCCCGTTGTGTTGCTCCAGTGAGACGTACCTTTTTATGGAAACAGATAGGTAGGTAGTTGAATTAACGTCGGATTGGAGCAACACAACGGGATATTGACCATAGTCTGGGATCCGAAGACATGATTTTATAAACGGAAAGATTCGAGGACAAAACCTCGTCATTTTGAATCACGGTCAGATGACGAGAGCAGATGAGCTGGAACCCCATTCTCCAGACTTCCAACGCGAGGACATTGGAGGCCACTACCGATTTAACGCGCGCAAGCCACTGTGTGCACAACGGTCTTTGGCTGGGCCGAGTTTTGAACTCGCAACCCTCCGATTGCTAATCCGTTGCTCTTCCAACTGGGCTACCGTGGCTCTTGAGTTTGAGCTGAAATCTCAGTGCAAGAAACAGTAGCGTATCTTAACGGGATGGTGAGATTAAATTTGTTCAACTATGAACGATGCGCAAATAAAAGGGAATGGTTATAGCTTTTCGTTCGGTTAGACAAACAAGGAAATCTCTCGTACTATGAAAGGCATCTCGTACTATTTGCGCTGCTATCCAAACTTTCCGCACCACGAAAACTTGAGGAGGATTGAGGCCACGAGATTTAACGTGCACCAGCTCCTCTTGGGTTGGACCTTGTTTCGAATTCGCAACCTTCCGCCAACCGGGCTGGCACTGCTTGTCCGCTTTTTGAACCTTGCGCCATAAAACCCCAACATCCAATCCAATCCACCGAACGGGCTACCCGCGATCGGAGACAACACATTCAACCTGTAAAACACGACAAAACAAATATCGCCGAAACCAACCGAATTGCGAGAGGAACCCCAGCGCGTTGAGCGATCATCTGGTTAAACGTGTTGCACGTGCATTTAATCAAAGGGAAGTCTCTGGAGCGGGAGTACGAGCAGGGAAAAAAAACTTATCATCCTCCCTCCATTCCCCTTGCACAGAGCGGCGATAAAGCAGCCTTATTCCAAATCCCCGGTTCATAACTTTACAGCCTGTTAGTTCCCCACAGTGGCGGGCCTTGATGCTGCTGCATCCGTGTTTTTCTAAGAACCGAGCGAGATCGCTACCATGGCGGTA
This sequence comes from Meta bourneti, assembly GCA_933210815.1. Lineage (NCBI taxonomy): Eukaryota > Metazoa > Arthropoda > Arachnida > Araneae > Tetragnathidae > Meta > Meta bourneti. The sequence goes on from OW119930.1 coordinate 7,056,843, forward strand.
AATTACGTTCCACGTGCTTGGAGGGGCGGCCGACTGGAATTTTCCGAGAAAAACTTCCGTTCGCGATAGTTCCCTCAGAATTACGAGGTTCAACCGTTGTTTCCCCGGTGATGAAGAATCCGCGTGTAATTATGTCCTTTTTTGAAGCCTCTTGTGTGGTCCTGGTTCAGATGAGTTGGCCATTAATGAGTCTGTAAAGTTTCTGTGTAAACGGTGTCGTTCCAGATAGCGTTAATATGGTTTAATTACAGTCAGCAAGACAGATTATTTTTCACTGGGGTTGGGAACTCTTTGAAGCATCTTCACCCTCCAAGTGGTTTCGACGAGATATCTCGTTCATCAAGATTTGACCAATTTTGCTAATGACGAGATACCTTTCTTCCATCAAGATCTGGACAGTTTTGCTAATGAGGGGGTAGCTCATCGGGACAACCACCAGGAGGATTAAACAAGTTGCAATAAACCGACTCTTTCAAACTAAGCATCACTGAAATAGCAGGGCTAAGTACATAAATATTCGAGGTACATTAACCCTCCAAGTGGTTTCGACGAGATATCTCGTTCATCAAGATTTGACCAATTTTGCTAATGACGAGATATCTTTCTTCCATCAAGATCTGGACAGTTTTGCTAATGAGGGGATAGCTCATCGAGACAAGCACCAGGAGGATTATACAAGTTGCAATAAACCGACTCTTTCAAACTAAGCATCTCTTTGAAATAACAGGGCTAAATACATAAATATTCGACGTATATTAACCCACTAAGTGGTTTCGACGAGATATCTCGTCCATCAAGATCTGGACAGCTATGCTAATGACGAGATACCTCGTCAATACAACCACTAGTAGGGTTAAACCTATTACAATCATAGTAATCGAAAAACTAACTCCCAACACTAAAACATTGAAACTAAACTTCTCTTTTTATTACTTGGTGACCAAAGATCCCGATAAGGAGAAATTATTTAACCCTCTGAGGGGTTCACATGCCATATATTCGTTCTACAACCAACAGTCTTCCTCTGTATGGCTTCTAAATAGTTTTAACCTTCTTAACCAATAGAATCTGAGAGCATTTTACTCTCTTTGATATAGGGAAACTCTCCCAGGTTGGTTCTCTGATTCGTCATCTGATAGTGATTCAAAATTACGTGATGTCCTTAGATCTTTCCTTTCGGGTTTGATCCCAGACCTTCGTTAATAGCCCGTTGTGTTGCACCAGTGTGACGTTAATTGAAATACCTACCTACCATACCTACCCGGGCTTTGGTGATGTTATTTGATCGAAAATACCAAACGGCTTTGTCGAGATTCAGAAGTGGTTCATACTAATACTTTCAAATTTAAAAATGGACATAAAAAATTTCCCATTTGTCCTAAATGCACGAACTCACAGGCTTCCCCAGCTCACGTGCTCTCGGGGGTTTGGATATTCAAACTTTTTGAGAATCCTTCGATGGTTTTGGACTTTTCAAAGACGAGTTGTTTCATGGATTTGGTCTAGCCTGCGCTAAACCAAGAATTAGAAACAAAGGCGCATTCCAACTCTCCGGAATTTTTTTTATGCCCGTGCAAATGCTTCCATTTTACGTGCAAACATTGCTGTGTCTTGATGCTATATTTATTATGCACGCACAAACTAATATTATCGAATTTCTTTTTAAATATGCAGGTGCAAACTGAAACCGTGGTATGGAATGTGTGATGAAAAGGAAATGAAGAAAGAAAATGTTGGAGTGTAGAGTTCATCCGTGTTCTTTGTAGGTGTGTATCGTCCTTAATAAATGTCTAAATTTTCCAAACATGTCTCAGGCTGCATGTGTGCGGAAAGTGGGGATAGCTATATCCACCCAAAAGAAAACAAATATAGAGAAAACCGACTTGTCTTAGGCGAATTCGGAGCCGACTCTAAAACCACATAATACCCCGGCAGAATCTTTCCTAGAACTCTTTTACCCAAACGACGGGTCTGTCTAGTCATGTGCGTTGTCGGGTAAAAAGAAATACTATACTACTCTGAAGTCTGGTGACTTCAAGAGGGTTGATAGAACAGGTAATGGTAATTAATTAACGTCGCAATACTATACTACTCTGAAGTCTGGTGACTTCAAGAGGGTTGATAGAACAGGTAATGGTAATTAATTAACGTCGCAATACTATACTACTCTGAAGTCTGGTGACTTCAAGAGGGTTGATAGAACAGGTAATGGTAATTAATTAACGTCGCAATACTATACTACTCTGAAGTCTGGTGACTTCAAGAGGGTCGATAGAACAGGTAATGGTAATTAATTAACGTCGCAATACTATACTACTCTGAAGTCTGGTGACTTCAAGAGGGTCGATAGAACAGGTAATGGTAATTAATTAACGTCGCAATACTATACTACTCTGAAGTCTGGTGACTTCAAGAGGGTCGATAGAACAGGTAATGGTAATTAATTAACGTCGCAATACTATACTACTCTGAAGTCTGGTGACTTCAAGAGGGTTGATAGAACAGGTAATGGTAATTAATTAACGTCGCAATACTATACTACTCTGAAGTCTGGTAACTACAAGAGGGTGGATAGAACAGGTAATGGTAATTAATTAACGTCGCAATACTATACTACTCTGAAGTCTGGTGACTTCAAGAGGGTCGATAGAACAGGTAATGGTAATTAATTAACGTCGCAATACTATACTACTCTGAAGTCTGGTGACTTCAAGAGGGTTGATAGAACAGGTAATGGTAATTAATTAACGTCGCAATACTATACTACTCTGAAGTCTGGTGACTACAAGAGGGTGGATAGAACAGGTAATGGTAATTAATTAACGTCGCAATACTATACTACTCTGAAGTCTGGTGACTTCAAGAGGGTCGATAGAACAGGTAATGGTAATTAATTAACGTCGCAATACTATACTACTCTGAAGTCTGGTGACTACAAGAGGGTGGATAGAACAGGTAATGGTAATTAATTAACGTCGCAATACTATACTACTCTGAAGTCTGGTGACTTCAAGAGGGTGGTTAGAACAGGTAATGGTAATTAATTAACGTCGCACAGGAGCAACACAACGGGTTATTGGCGACGGTCCGAGATCCATCTCGAAAGGAAAGATCCAAGGATAAAATCTCGCCATTTTGAACCACTTCTGATGACGAGACCACACCTGAGCTGGCACCCTACTCTCCAAACTTCCACACCACGCCAACGTGAGGACATTTGTGGCCACGACAGATTTGCCGTGTACACGACTTGCTGGACCTAGTTACGAACTCGGAACCCTCCGGGTGCTGATCCGTTACTCTCCCAACCGGGACCCCATCGTAAAAGTAGCCAAGCAACCGAAAATCTATCTGCAGAAGACATCGAGGGGCATCTTTGGGGCATTCTCTCTATCCTAGTGTGAAAATAGAAATAAATTCTCCTACTTCCTACCCCATTAACTCGATGCTAAAAGGGGCCCCTTATACTAAAAATCTCCGACAGAGCCCCCATCGTGCCCCCCCCCTCTTCCACTTATTTTCCTCATTTCGTTCGGCGGGTGGGGGTGTTGTGTCATCATTAGAACGTCTTGAGGAAGCTTCCCTCCCCCTTCGGAACAATTTTCGTTCGGGGGCGGGAGAGACGTTGGAGGCAGGTGCATCTTCCGTTGGACGAGAGGGGGTGGAGAAGAACAAGAAGGGGTCGCGCGGCCCCCTCCCCCTTTCGCGTGTTCCGCGTGGTGTGGGGTTACAGGAATCTTCTGGCGTTTACGCGGACGAAAAAATGGTCCAGATTCCTCTTGCCATGTCTGCACACATTGGATATCAGCTTCTTGGAGATCTGTGGCTTTTGAGGTCTTAATGGCTAGAGGCTGTACTGGTTTCGAGACCGGGTTGGGGCTCAAATGAGGTGTTTTGATAAGGGGTGGACACGCACTAAATTAACATTTGGATCTATCGTGCTTCTAGGGCAGGGGTGTCAAACTGGCGGCCCCGAGGTAATTTTTTATGGCCCACGATGCTCTGAAATAAAATGAAAACAGGACATGTTATGAAGAAAATAGCACTTAGGGGAGATCGAGGCAATACCGTACACACAATTTCGTCATGTTAAAAATGTGTGAGCAACTATTTTCGTCCATGAAATTAAATAAAACGGCCTACAGATCAACTGATAAACTTCTATCTGCCATAATGAAGATTGTCTGTTCTCAGTCTTTGAATCCAGATAGTGGAAAACTAGTAGGAGGAAAGCGCTGGCAAGTTTCCGGTAAAAAAATTAATTTTAGTTTTCTAAATACATTAAATTAAATAAACGCTTAAATAAAAGCAATTATATAGCAATATTATAAATTATTACCCTAAATTCACTTAATTACATAATGTGTTTTAATTATCCTATCCCTATTCCTGAATCCTCACTTCAAAATATAATTTTAAGAAAATTTGTAAATGTGATGTGGCCCGCGTGAATCTTACCAGTTGCATTAAATGGCCCGTGTTTTAATTGAGTTTGACATCCCTGTTCTAGGAGAACACGAAAGAAAACGCGATATTCATACGGAAGCGATGTTGCATTATTTAAAAAAATGAAGCGAAAATTTCGAAATAGGAAGGAAGGTGGTTGAATTAACTTTGCACTGGAGCAAACACAACAGGCTATTGGGTACGGTCCGGGATCGAACCCAAAGGGAAAGATCCGAAGTCAACACCACTTTTGAGCAATTATTGCAAAAAATTAAAAGGAAATAACACTCCATATGAAATTCCTCTTAAAGTGCTATTGGGTTTCGTTCCAATTTGGTTTATTTTATCTCCACCAGAGTATCTCAAACTTTCGTGTAAATACGATGTAAAAAGTGTATGGCTGGCTGTATGTATGTTTTTATGATGTAAAATACGCATGATTTCATGAACACATCTCTGTATAGCTATCCTTCCTTTCAATGTTCCATATAGTTCTGCCTTGAGTTTTCAAAAAGTTGTGTATTTAAAAAAATGTATTCGCCGGTTTTATTAAATTACTTATTTATTATTACATTTATTTTTATGCATCCAGATTTTATTTATTCAGTAGTATGTCATTTAATGGTGTGTTGCGAGGATAACTGACAACTCATCGTTAATTATCTCTCTCTTGCAAAAATGCTGGCAGTTGTCAACCACTGACCACTGTGCTATTGTTGTCAATAAATACTGGCAACTGATTTTGTCAGTAACCATTCCTTTATTGTCTGTAACCACTGAAAACTGTACCGTTGATTTTTAGTAACCACTGACAACTGTGTCATTGTTGTCAACAATTACTGACAACTGTGCCAATGTTGTAGCTAACACTGTGACAACAGCGCCGATTCGTTATAAGATCCAAGGCCTCGTTATTTTGAATCACAGTCAGATGATAGTTATCTATACAAGGTACGTACCTCGTCATTAGCGAAACTGATCAGACCTTGATGGATGAGATATCTCGTCATTAGAAGACGACCGGCCATGTAGGTAGACAATTAAAGTCGCCCTATTGGAGACGGTCCAACTCGAAGGGAAAGATCCAAGGACAACACCACGTAATTTTGAACCACGGTCAGATGACGAGAACACTTGTGTTGGCACGCCGCTCTATAAACTTCCACACCACACCAACGTGAGGACATTTGAGACCCGTGCATCAAACACCAACTACACACGGTCTTTGGCTGTACCGAGTTTCGAACTCACTACACTCCTGTTGCTAATCCTCTACTCTTCCAACCGGACTACTACGGCCCCGAAAATTTCTAATAAAGATCTATTACGCATTTTTTATTTAAAATTATATAAAAGACAAAGCAGGGAAAAATATTTATATACATATACGGGTGGAACTTTTACACCTTCCTTTCCGCGTTCGACCGATAAAGGATCTCAACCCCTCAGAAGCATCATGTGAAGAAAACTAGTTATTAACTTGACTCTTAGATTACTTTCGTCTGCAGGGTGGAAACGAAAGTTCTCCATCTGATGTATCTACGTGCCTGGAGAACAGGCTCATCCAATGATTCATCATCTGATTGGTTGTCCCGACATAGTTGATTTTGGAGATTTCAACATTTTGGTCGCCACTCTTTAGACTATGCATTCACATATCTACCTTATGATAAGGTAGATGTATCGCCAAACAAGGCGATAAGATATCGAATTGGCCAATTGGAGAGCAGTCACGTGACTACTAGTCGACACGTTGGTCACGCTTTTGAACGCTCTTCTCAATGGCAATGCTGTCTACTTATATTCCACGTCCCTCTGGCTGGGGACGCGTAACCAGATTGGAAAAGTAGCGGATAAGCAATCGGAAGGTTGCGACTTCGGTCCAACCCGAACCGTCGTTTAAGTGGAGGCTGGTGCTCGCTAAATCTGTTGTGGACTCAAATGTCCTCACGTCGGCGTAGAAGCTTGAAGGTGCTAGCTCAGGTGTTGCCTTCGTCATCTGACCGAGGCGCAAAACGACGAGGCTCTGTCTTCGGATCTTTCCCTTGGGGACTGATCCGGATCTCCGTCAATAGCCCGTTTCACTGCCCCAGTGCGACGTCAATTCGACTACCTACCTATGAGCTGCACGCGATATCTCCATAATGCTAGATAGGTAGGTAGTTAATTACCGGATTACCTGGATCAACACAAGGGACTACTGGCGACCGTCCGGGATTCATCCCGAAGTGAAGGACCGGAGGATAACACGCAAATTTGAACCACGGTCAGATGACAAGAACAACACCTGAGATGGCACTCCACGTACCAAACTTCCACACCTCGCCAACATGAGGACAGTTGTGATCACGACAGATTTAATGTGTACCAGCCCCAGTGTACGCGACGGTGTTTGGTCGGACTGAGTTTCAAACTAGCAACCCTTCAATTACTAATCCGCTACTCTCCCAACTGGGCTTTATCTGGCGTTTGGCGCAGCTTGCCCATTTCTGCACCTCGTGCCATAAAACCTAAACCAACCAACCAACGGTCCCTTCTTAACACGAAAACTCCATCCCAGATGTTTGTCGCAACGCTTTCCAACACATGTATATCACACGCAAATGACGACAGATAAGCGATCTGCGGATTGCAAATGGACGAAACACAACCCCTTATCTCTCCAAACAATCTCGTCCAAATAGACTCGAATAAAAATTCCTCGCGTGGGAAACCAGACCCTCAAAAACTCCATTCTTCCGGAGAGCCGGAACAAAGAACGAAAACAGCATCCTCCCCCCTCCGGTGCTTAGGTACGATGAGGAATGCACACGTTCCGGAAAAAATGGAATGCCTCGAATTTTTGTCTGTCCGTCCCCTGTTCTTCCCCACCAGGGAAGGAAGTGGCGGACTTTAAGGAACGACAGGGGTATCACGTTCTGGGGGAAATTAAGATGTGACACGCTGATAAATATCGGGAGGATCTCTTGCGGTTGTAGGTCCGAGGGTGCTCCTTGTCTTAAGCACCCCACCTCTCCACCAGGGTGCGCTATCTCTCCATCTCGGCTACCGTTGGTGGTTGAGAGAGTTGGCCTTGTTGCGTTTGGGGAGAAATATCATTGGAAGCATCAGTAGCTTATCCTAACATTTAGGAGGCCGCGGTAGCCCGGTTGGAAGAGAAACGGAGTAGAAACCGGAGGGTTGCGAGTTCGAATACGAACTAAGACCGTTGTGTACAAAGGGGGCTGGTGCACGTTAAATCTGCCGTGGCCTCAAATGTCCTCGTGTTGGCGAGGAGATTTCGAGTGGGCTGACAGCTCAAGTGTTGTTCTTGTCATCAGACTGAGGATCAAAATTACGAGGTGTGGTCTTAGGATTGCCTTTCGGGGTTGATCCCGGACTTTCACCAATAGCCCGTTGTGCGATGTTGATTAAAATACCTACCTGTCGTTGGTGATGAGAGAGTTGGCATTGTTGCGTTTGGAGAGAAATCTCTAAAAGTTGGTTATAATTTTTCGTGTAGATAGTCAGCGTAGGAAATCCCTCGTACCATTATAGGCATCGTTTTGCCCACAGTTTTGAAGGATTGTGAATGGATTCTTAGTTTTAAGGTAGATAACTCATTAACGTCGCGCGGGAGCATCACAACGGGCTATTGGTGACGGTCCGGGCTCGATCCCGAAGGGAAAGATCCACTTTTAGTTTTAAACAAGCTGCAATAACCCGACTTCTGGCGGGGTAGGAGGCACGCGGTAGCCCAGTTGGAAAAGTAATGGATTAGCAACCGGAAGGTTGCGAGTTCGAAACTCGGTACAGCCAAAGACCGTCGTGTACACAGGGACTGGTGCACGTTAAATACGTCGCTGACTCAAATGTCCTCATGTTGGCGAGGTGGGAAGTTTGGAGATTGAGGGTGACAGCTCAGTTCTTCTCGTCATCTGACTGAGGTTCAAAATTATGAGACATTGTATTTGGATCCCTCCCTTCGGAATTGATTCCGGACCGTCGCCAATAGCCCGGCGTGTTGGTCCAGCGCGACGTTAATTAACTACTTATCAACCAACCCTATCTAACATTAGTTCGGGTTATGCTGTGATTAAATTTGTTCTGCTATGAAAGATGCGTAAAAAAGAGGTGGTTAGAGTTTTTCCAAACAGCAGTCAGCCTAGGTTGTTTGTTTGCTTTAGAGTTTCATGGCAGAAGGCCACAGTAGAAGGCAAGAGTTTTATGGCATTTTTGGCCAAGCTACGCCAAACACAAGACAGCGTTAAATAAGAAATGTATAAAGGGAGTACAGAGGAATTGTGAAACAGAGTAGTAGGATGAAGATCACTTATATCGAGAGTGTGAACCCCGTGTTTATTAGAAACAGCCGAATCCCATGGAAAAATAAAAGATCATTCAGGTACCTCGGGCGGTGAAGCCCGTACTCATCTAAAGGAGGTAATGACCACACCAACGTGAGGACATTTGAAACCATGACATACTAACGTGCATCAACTCCCACGTCCACAACGGTTTGAAAATTTTGGATTTGGAAGTTTTCCAATTGACGACCACGTGTAAACTCGTGATCGACTTCATGCGTACAAACATTTCTCTATGAAATAATATACAGGGTGAGACTAAATTGTTTTTACAAAATAAGAGGGGTGATAGTACCCATCCAGACGAGCAATAATTAGCATGGAACATAGGGTCGCATTCCACTCTGAGAGGCAGAAAAGAGTCAAATTACAATTTCAACATGAACTTACAACAGTGTTGGGAAAGCGAATGAACGATACCAAAAGTTGCACAATCTGATTGATTGATCAGAGAAAAACTCACAGCAAGTGCTCAAAGTGGCACAAATAAGAGGGGTGATAGTACCCGTCCAGACGAGCAATAATTAGCATGGAACATAGGGTCGCATTCCACTCTGAGAGGCAGAAAAGAGTCAAATTACAATTTCAACATGAACTTACAACAGTGTTGGGAAAGCGAATGAACGATACCAAAAGTTGCACAATCTGATTGATTGATCAGAGAAAAACTCACAGCAAGTGCTCAAAGTGGCACAAATAAGAGGGGTGATAGTACCCGTCCAGACGAGCAATAATTAGCATGGAACATAGGGTCGCATTCCACTCTGAGAGGCAGAAAAGAGTCAAATTACAATTTCAACATGAACTTACAACAGTGTTGGGAAAGCGAATGAACGATACCAAAAGTTGCACAATCTGATTGATTGATCAGAGAAAAACTCACAGCAAGTGCTCAAAGTGGCACAAATAAGAGGGGTGATAGTACCCGTCCAGACGAGCAATAATTACCATGGAACATAGGGTCGCATTCCACTCTGAGAGGCAGAAAGGAGTCAAATTAGAATTTCAACATGAACTTACAACAGTGTTGGGAAAGCGAATGAACGATACCAAAAGTTGCACAATCTGATTGATTGATCAGAGAAAAACTCACAGCAAGTGCTCAAAGTGGCACAAATAAGAGGGGTGATAGTACCCGTCCAGACGAGCAATAATTAGCATGGAACATAGGGTCGCATTCCACTCTGAGAGGCAGAAAAGAGTCAAATTACAATTTCAACATGAACTTACAACAGTGTTGGGAAAGCGAATGAACGATACCAAAAGTTGCACAATCTGATTGATTGATCAGAGAAAAACTCACAGCAAGTGCTCAAAGTGGCACAAATAAGAGGGGTGATAGTACCCGTCCAGACGAGCAATAATTACCATGGAACATAGGGTCGCATTCCACTCTGAGAGGCAGAAAAGAGTCAAATTAGAATTTCAACATGAACTTACAACAGTGTTGGGAAAGCGAATGAACGATACCAAAAGTTGCACAATCTGATTGATTGATCAGAGAAAAACTCACAGCAAGTGCTCAAAGTGGCACAAATAAGAGGGGTGATAGTACCCGTCCAGACGAGCAATAATTAGCATGGAACATAGGGTCGCATTCCACTCTGAGAGGCAGAAAAGAGTCAAATTAGAATTTCAACATGAACTTACAACAGTGTTGGGAAAGCGAATGAACGATACCAAAAGTTGCACAATCTGATTGATTGATCAGAGAAAAACTCACAGCAAGTGCTCAAAGTGGCACAAATAAGAGGGGTGATAGTACCCGTCCAGACGAGCAATAATTAGCATGGAACATAGGGTCGCATTCCACTCTGAGAGGCAGAAAAGAGTCAAATTACAATTTCAACATGAACTTACAACAGTGTTGGGAAAGCGAATGAACGATACCAAAAGTTGCACAATCTGATTGATTGATCAGAGAAAAACTCACAGCAAGTGCTCAAAGTGGCACAAATAAGAGGGGTGATAGTACCCGTCCAGACGAGCAATAATTACCATGGAACATAGGGTCGCATTCCACTCTGAGAGGCAGAAAAGAGTCAAATTAGAATTTCAACATGAACTTAGAACAGTGTTGGGAAAGCGAATGAACGATACCAAAAGTTGCACAATCTGATTGATTGATCAGAGAAAAACTCACAGCAAGTGCTCAAAGTGGCACAAATAAGAGGGTTGTAGTACCCGTCCAGACGAGCAATAATTACCATGGAACATAGGGTCGCATTCCACTCTGAGAGGCAGAAAGGAGTCAAATTAGAATTTCAACATGAATGGGAAAGCGAATGAACAAAAGTTGCACAATCTGATTGATTGATCGGAGAAAAACTCAGAGCAAGTGCTCAAAGTGGCGTTGCACAGTTCCCACCGGCGAAGGAATGACTGGCTCTCGAAGATTCCTGGTGTTGTGTTCATTTTGTCTGCGGCAACACCGATTCTCGCTACGAGATCTTCAGCCGAGTCCACAGGCGCCTGGTACACTAAAGATTTCATGTGCCCCCAGAAGAAAAATATGCTACGTAGGCAGGTACAAAACGACGTCAGAGGCGATGACTTGTTCATGCTCGACGCGTTTCGACTTGACTCTTCTGTCTCTCAGAGTGGAATGCCACCCTATGTTCCATGGTAATTGCTCGTCTGGATGGGTACTATCACCCCACTTATTTGTGTCACTTTGAGCACTTGCTGTGAGTTTTTCAATCAATCAGATTGTGCAACTTTTGGTATCGTTCATTCGCTTTCCCAACACTGTTGAAAGTTCATGTTGAAATTCTAATTTGACTCTTTTCTGCCTCTCAGAGTGGAATGCGACCCTATGTTCCATGGTAATTATTGCTCGTCTGGACGGGTACTATCACCCCTCTTATTTGTGCCACTTTGAGCACTTGCTGTGAGTTTTTCTCTGATCAATCAATCAGATTGTGCAACTTTTGGTATCGTTCATTCGCTTTCCCAACACTGTTGTAAGTTCATGTTGAAATTGTAATTTGACTCTTTTCTGCCTCTCAGAGTGGAATGCGACCCTATGTTCCATGCTAATTATTGCTCGTCTGGATGGGTACTATCACCCCTCTTATTTGTGCCACTTTGAGCACTTGCTGTGAGTTTTTCTCTGATCAATCAATCAGATTGTGCAACTTTTGGTATCGTTCATTCGTTTTCCCAACACTGTTATAAGTTCATGTTGAAATTCTAATTTGACTCTTTTCTGCCTCTCAGAGTGGAATGCGACCCTATGTTCCATGGTAATTATTGCTCTTCGGGATGGGTACTGTCACCCCTCTTATTTTGTAAAAACAATTTAGACTCACCCTGTAAATGTACACTATCGGCAATTAGAGAAACTGTAACAGTAATTAATTAACGTCGCACTGGAGCAACACAGTCGGCTATTGGTGACAGTCCGGGATCAATCCCCAAGGGGAAAATACTAGGACAACCCCAAGAAAATTTGAACCACGGTCAGATGACGAGGCAACACCACCTGATCTGACACCCCTTTCCAAACTTGCACACCACGCCAACACGAAGACATTTGAGGCCACGACCGATTCAACGTGCACCAGTCCCAATGAACACGGTCTTTGGTAGGTGTCCCGTTGTGTTGCTCCAGTGTGACGCTAATTAAAATACCTTCCGCTTCTCTTCCAAACCCAAAAGCCAACAGGAACTGTAATGAGGACAAGATAAAATAATTTGGTCTGGAAACGAAGAAGCTAACGTACTTAATGACTTCTTTCAAGAGCGCGGATTAAATCTCCGGAGAGTTAACTGCAACCGCAAAGGCTGTTGCCACATGAGCGGTCGGAAGCTCCCATGATGCCCTCCGACCCAGAGATACGGACGGGAGCAACTGAAAGGAGGGGAGTTCGAGTTCTTTTTTGTCTCTTCCAGATCTGGTTGTCGGTCGATTCTCATTCAGAGAGACAGGGGGTCACGTGTCACCACTTTCCCCTAAATGCGGACGATCTGTTCTGCGTCCTCCCCCTCCCACCCCACCTACGACCACTCCCGTCTGCCAAAGAGAAGCGTTTATCGCCCTCGAGCGATGCCTTCGAACCATTGCTTTTCAACCAGTGGTCAGCGACTAGTGATGGGCATAACTGTTATTTCACGATAACGGTGCTAACTGTTATTGCTAATTTATAATAACAGTTTTGTTGACACCGGCTAATTTTGTTATTATGTGTTACAAAGTGACGTTAAGAGTTATTTTAAAACAGTTAAATGCAAATAAAGTAATTTTAAAATTTTTAGGAAATCAACCTTTTTATTCTTTGAAATATATTTTCACAAATTTCAATCTTAATATTTTAACTCATTCTTGTAATTTATCGATTATTTAATTCAATTTAATGGTATTTAGTCATTGCAAAAGTTACTTTTTAAGATCTGATGACGATAGCTAATGCTCGCCTCTTTTAGAAACATCGTATTCATTCTTTTGCTTCAATTTCCAAAGCCGGTGGCACAAACTAGCGGTTATAACAGTTATTTCTATTCGAAAACAGTTGTTAACTGCGACTTTGAAATAACTCATTTAAACTCTTATCGAAATAACAACCCATCTCTAGTGGATGCGACATGATGCAAAGGAGTCTGAATATACAAAGTCTAGGATATCGTTATTGGCTCGCTTTTAATATGTAAATGACTTATTTACATCAATTACATTTAGTTCTTTTGTCACACCATGTGTTATTAAAAGGTTTTTTGGCGTAAAGGCCATATTTCGCCAAGCTGCGCCAAACGCAAGATAGACAATTTCAAGTAATCGTGAAAAGAAAGAATGGAGAGGAGTAGAAAAGGATCGTTTGGGCATCCTGGGGGAGCGACCCCATGGGGTAATTGAAAGGATGGATGGTAGTTAATTAATGTCACACTGGAGCAATACGACGGGCTAGGCCGACCGTCCTAGCCGACATTCCCTTGGGGATTGATCCGAGGATACCACGTAATTTTGAACCACTGACAGATAACTAGAACACTTGAACTGGCACCCCAACTTCCACACAACGGTACATTTCAGGCCACGACAGATTTAACGTGCATCAGCCCCCGTGTACACGACGGTCTTTGGCTGGACCGAGTTTTGAACTCGCAACCCTTGAAAGGATGGAAGTAAAACGATCATAAGCAACTTTAATTTTAAAGTTTCATAATGCGCCCTGCTTAAAGTGCTTATCAAAACGGAATGTGTAAATTGAGTCTCAACGGAGGAATGTTTAGAAGAGGAGTAATTATGTTTCTAAAATTGAAATAACCTTTAGTTGTGCCCAGCCCTCTGAAGGTCACGTTGTTTGGAGAGTGGGGTTGCCAGCTCAGGTGTTCACCTCGTTATCTGACCGTTGTTAAAAATTACGAAGCGTTTTCCTCGGACCTTACACTTCGGGATTGATCCCGGACCGTCGCCAATAGCCCGTTGTGTTTCTCCAGTGTAACATTAATTAATCCATCCTACCCCATCTATATGTGGGAAGAATCCTAGGAAAGATTCCATTGGTCAAAAAGTTCGTAGTCATCCATAGTAGACTGCAACTTGGAGAAAGGACACATGCTTGTGGACTCCATAGTGAGATGCCAGATCAGGTGTTGACTTCGTTCGGACTGTGGCTCACAATTGCGAGGGGTTTGCCTCGGATCTTTTCCTTCAGGATGGATCCCGGACTGACACCATAAGCCCGTTGATTTGCTACAATGTGGCGTTAACCACCTACCGAAATTAAATTCTAGCTGCGTTGCTGAAAAAGAACACCCCAGATAAATTTCCAATGATTCAATTTTCATTCCCATATCGTTTCCTTAAGGTGCGTACGGGCATCCCAACCCCGAATGATCTGTCCTGGTTCTCTTTTACCCTCGCCTACCCTTTGCAAAAGATATAAATTATATCGTTCATTTTTTAAACACTCACGATTCAAAAATTCCTCACAGAAAACCAAATTCCCGTTTTTTAGTAGTAATTTCTACTGTTTTTGCTGCTTAATCACCTGTTTAATTCCCCCCTGGCTTTATTCCTTTCATCTCTGTCAGTAAAACTTTCCTCATGTGTGTATCTCTATTTACTTGTTTGGCGTAGTTTGGCCAAATACGGCCCTTGCTTCTTAATTGGGTGGCGCAGCCCCACCGCACCGACGAGTGCCATTACGGGTTATAGGGGCAGGTCCCAAAAAATATGGCCCTTGCGCCAAAATACCCATCCCAAACAACCAAGTTCCACTTCCACCCCTCTGTGCGCTATTATCTCCAAACTCTATCCCAAACGATAATCGCCTCCACTTACATCTTCCCAAGAGCCCCCCTTCAAAACGAGATCCCATCTTAATCGCGCGTAATGACGCTTGCAGCCGATAGCCAAAACGACCGGGGGTGGAGGAGAGCCTCGCCAAACGATTCCCACAGGCAGCCCTGCGACATCTCATCCCAACGACACTCCGACATTCGATAGGCCCGTAAGCTATCATCCGACGGCAATATAAAATTAATTAGCGACAGGCCTCGGAAGTGCAGACGATCCTGAGGAGAGGCGGAAGAGGGGAATGTTCAAGTGCTCCCCTCCCCCATCCAAGCGTCCATGTGGGAGTGATGAGACGAGGCACTGTCGAACACTTTTTGCTTCCAGTTGTGCGTGCGGTTTAGAGAGTTTCGAATGTCTGGCGATATTTCAGCGGATGCATTGCTGGTCCGTCTTTTCCGCCCGTTGATATTTATTTTTAAATTCCTCGTGATCGTGTTTCGTCGCGTTTGTGTTGGTTGATAATTTAAGTGCGATCGTGGTGCACGTGTTTACGAATGCGGGCTTCGTTTGATTGACGTCGCTAAACGAAGAGTATCAAACTGCCATTCCGCTTGGTTAACACGGGGCGCGATTTGTTTGATGCAAAATGCTGTGGTCTTCAGAGGATTGCTAGACCAGTTGATGGAAATGCATGGTAATTTTTTTTATCATGATACTGTGAAAGCTGAATCGGTAGTACTTCGATAATTTCTGCGTCAAGTTTCGAGTTAATCCCTCAGAAGGGTTCACAGGCTTATATCCGTTCAGCAACCTGCAGTTTTCTAGATAGTTTTGACCGTCCTGAATAGAATGTGTTGTATTTTCGTGAATTGAAACTCATTTGAAAGAGGAAACTATTCTTTAATTTAACATTGGGGATACAAATCACACAAACATCCGTGTTTTCGTGAATTGAAACTCATTTGAAAGAGGAAACTATTCTTTAATTTAACATTGGGGATACAAATCACACAAACATCCGTGTTTTCGTGAATTGAAACTCATTTGAAAGAGGAAACTATTCTTTAATTTAACATTGGGGATACAAATCACACAAACATCCGTGTTTTCGTGAATTGAAACTCATTTGAAAGAGGAAACTATTCTTTAATTTAACATTGGGGATACAAATCACACAAACATCCGTGTTTTCGTGAATTGAAACTCATTTGAAAGAGGAAACTATTCTTTAATTTAACATTGGGGATACAAATCACACAAACATCCGTGTTTTCGTGAATTGAAACTCATTTGAAAGAGGAAACTATTCTTTAATTTAACATTGGGGATACAAATCACACAAACATCCGTGTTTTCGTGAATTGAAACTCATTTGAAAGAGGAAACTATTCTTTAATTTAACATTGGGGATACAAATCACACAAACATCCGTGTTTTCGTGAATTGAAACTCATTTGAAAGAGGAAACTATCCTTTAATTTAACATTGGGGATACAAATCACACAAACATCCGTGTTTTCGTGAATTGAAACTCATTTGAAAGAGGAAACTATCCTTTAATTTAACATTGGGGACACAAATCACACAAACATCCGTGTTTTCGTGAATTGAAATTCATTTGTTCGAATCCAGCCAAACACCGTCGTGTACAAAGGGGACTGGTGCACGTTAAATCTGTCGTGGCCTCAAATGTCCTCACGTTGGTGTGGTGTGGAAGTTTGGAGAGTGGGGTGCCAGCTCAGGTGTTGCCTCGTCATCTGACCGTGGTTCAAAATTACGTGGTGTTGTCCTCGGATCTTTCCCTTTGGGATGGATCCCGGACCGTCACCAATAGCCCATTGTGTTGCTCCAGTGTGACGTTAATTGAAATACCCCCCCCCCCAAATGAAAACTTGAAGATAGGTAGGTATTTTAATTAACATCGCACTGGAGCAACACAACGGGCCATTGGTGGCGGTCCGGGGTCAAACCCGATGGGGAAAATCCGAGGACAACACCATGTAATTTTGAATCGCGGTCAGATGACGAGGTCACACCTGAGCTAGCATTCCACTCTCCAAACTACTACGCCAACGTGAGGACATTTGAGGCCACGACAGATTTAACGTGCACTAGCTCCCTTTGTACACGGCGGTCTTTGGTTGGATTCGAACTCGCAACCCTCCGGTTTCTAATCCGTTACACTTCCAACAGGGCTACCGCGACCTGTGTAAACCAGAAATTTGTAGCTTGTAAATTTGATTTACTAATATCACATTTCAACTAAAGGAGTAAAGATTCCTTAACTCCAACAGGAATTGCCACTTTTCAAATCACTAAAGCAAAAATGCTGCCATAGTCAAAGAAATAGTCACTAATTTGACCACAGAGGTCATTATTTATTGATGAATTTCGATGACTACACAATTTTTTTCTGTTTAGTGAGTTTCTCTCTAAATTTTCCAATTCCAATTTTAAAGTAAAGTTTTAATTAATTGAAAAGAATCGACGAATGGGTGTTTCAGTCTTACACAAGAACTGCAAAAATTACCAGATTCTAACACTTTATATTTTTGTCGAGAAACATTTCATGACATGACTCTTATCAAAGATTGAAACAATGCTTGAAAACATTTTTTATTGTTAAACACATTATGCAACAATTTATTCAAAAAGCGAAGACGATACGCATGAATTTTCCAAGTACGAAATAAGTAATTTTTAAAAAGCATTGACAATTTTTGAAAAAATTTCTACGACGTGTCATGCGTTTATTTACGATATTAATCTATTTGTTAGGTTTAAACCTCTATGGGGAGTTATTCAGAAGTGCGAAAAGGAATTTTATACTATTATCGTATGGAATTATAACATTTTGAAGAGGTGTCAGTCTTTCACAAACTCTAATTTTCTATTATTTTAATACAAGTTTGATCCCTTGGTGTAGTTAAAAAACAGATAAGAGTAATTTTTTTATCATGCGTCATAGGGATATTTATATCAAATTATCTGGTGTTTTTATAGTAGTTATATTTAAAACCCCTCTCGTGTAATTTTTATTAGACTGATATGCATTTGTCTAATGTGTTATACCCAAAAAATAAACTATGTTAGTAGTATAGTTTTTACATTGTGTTGGTTGGTATTGGGGTTTTATGGCACAAGGGCCATATTTGGTCATACTACGCCAGACACAAGACAATATCAAGTTTTTACATTGGGATTAAATTCACTAGTTTCGCAATTGTAAACAAGTCTTGATTTTAGAAGCTTCTTATATATTTATGCAATTAGTAAATTCTAAGAATTACTTCGGGATCAATTCCTAAGAGGAAGAATCCGAGGACACCTCTAAATTTCAAAATCGATTTTTAAATTTAAGCGTCGAAAATCAATCGATATCAAATTCTGTGGATAACAAAAGAAGTTTTCAGTCACGATCATTTTTGATGGAGTTACAAAACACATCAAAGATATAGTGGATAAATATAACTCTACTACAACAACGCATTTTTCTCCGATTGAGATTTCTTCTGATTTCCGAAATGTTCCCTGACCATCTGGTTATAATTGATTTGCTTGAAATTTTTCTTATAAAACTTGATATCTATTATATATATATATCTAAGTGTAAATGAGAAATTCACCATGCTTCCAAATATGGTTTAAAACATTGCTTAACCTATGCCTTTTCCTGCAAAATTTTAAGCGTTTTAGCACAATGTTAGCAAATTGTTTTTATTTGTTATACACTTATAAAATGAAGTTAGTTTTATTTATGTGTATACAAACTATTATATGAATTAAAATTTTGATAATAAATATGAAATTAATGCGCAAGGGTACCTATTAATTTTTGCTTTATTTTTCAAAAAGTTTGACCATTTGTTATAGTATAACTTCCGTGTAACTTACTATTTCTGTACAAAATGCATGTGGGCTTTTTTGTGCAAAATAGTTAATGCAAATTTCATAATAATCGGACAATACTGTATTAGTTTGTTCTGAAAGTCCAGTGTCCCCTTAAATATTATTTTTAGAGGGGTTTCCTTTGCACTTGAGCCTCCCCTTTGAATAAGAGCCTGATCTTATGAGTGTTATCCGATGTATTATCCTTTTCTCTTTCATTCGAGATGTATAAGAAATATTGAGAGTAAAAATAAAAAAGAAGCTTTGAAATAATGGGAAATTTATTATTGTATTAGAAAGAGACAGCTGGTAAAGAAATGATTTCCACACACAGTTGCCAGATGATCACATATATTCTTTATTATTTTGTACAGTACACACTTCATTCTTTCCTCCATCTTTGGAGACTTCCAAACAAATCGATGTGACAAACTTTCTGTAGGTTCTATTCTGCCAAACATAAAAAGTATCGAACGATAGCTTTGAACACCAAAAGTATGGTTACCCAACGACAAGGATTGAAATGAGAACAGGGTTGCCTATTAAAGATGTAAGTAATTTTAATAAATTAGTTGAAAGATTTAACCCTCCAAGTGGTTTCGGCGAGATATCTCGTCCATCAAAATCTGACCAATTTGGCTAATGACGAGATGAGATATTGTCGACTTTTTGATGATGCGATCAAGATCATGTCAGGTTTTTTCCTAATGACGGGATATCTCATCTAATAAGATTGTGGTCAGTTTTTCCAAATGACGAGTTATCATATCGAGACTACCATCGAATCTTTAATGAAAGTTTAGAAAAACTGGATTTGGAAATTTATTTTATTTTTATCTTTTCATATTAAATTTTTGTTTTTATCTTTGTTCTTAAGAGACAAGTTAATATAACTAGCGATTTCAAGCCTGACTTCTGAAAGTTATACCCATAACAGTCATCATATTAATTTCGCCACTGCAAAATAACAGACAAAAAGCGAAAGGCTGTCAAAAATGATCGAATTCAATTAAAATTTGATAATTTTATTTGGAATTGGAATTTCAGCATGGATATCATTCAAAATATTAGGTTGGTTGGTTGGATTTTCTGGCGCAAGTTGCACCTCAAAATTTTAGGTTGAAAGATTGGTTGGTATGAACCATTTTATATTTCATTTCTTGTTGTCTGAATTCAGAATTGCTCGTTATATGCGTTATTCCTCGAGCAATTTAAGTCGATTTTTGGCAGCTTAGCTGAATTGAAGGGACAAAAGGCATTGAATCCTTAATACTGAAATTTAATAGATTTACATTTGCTAGTAATGACCGTTTCATCAGTATTCAATTCAGATATAAAATATAAAGATTCAATTTAATTACTTACAAAATATATAAAAAATCCATTAAGTGTTACTTCAAGAGAATTTCTACTTCGTTCATTCGAAACTCAACGAGGAACATTGCATAGATTACTGCCTTTTATCTTCATACATTTCGTTTTCACGTATTAATTGATTCTTATAATCTGAAATTAATAAATTCAAACCCTACCGAACACTCACGACGATGAGGGTTTAAAGGGTTATGCGTACGATCAAATGTTAAAATAAGCGTTTGAAATTAACCGAACGCTTAATTAACCGAAACTACCATATTTTTGTGAAGTTTGAAAGATAACAAAAGCTTAAGATTGATAGTATATTTTTAATGCATTTTCTAATGTTGGTTGGGTTTTATGGCGCAAGGGCCATATTTGGCCAAGCTACGCCAAACAACGTCAAGTAAATGGACATACATACACAAGAAAAGTTTTGCTGACACAGAAGAAAAATACATCCTGGAAGGAATCGAACCATCCCAGGCTGCTTCGCAGGCTGCTAGAGCAGTGGCCAAATGAGCCAAATTTGCTGAGTACGGAAAAATGCTAGTTATTTTATTTACTTAAGAGAAACGTGTTAAATTATTAGAGTAGCACTTTTTAAACTTTAAGTCTACAGAGTTAAATGCTTACAGAATATGACTAAATTAGACATTCTGTGATGGTTTGGTAAAGCTTCAGCTATCACGAATTGACTGTTTAATGCTTGGCTAAAATTGGTCGGATTTTCTAGAGTAAGATCAAAAATAATAATTTGTCTGTGGGTTAGATGTTTTAATCTTACTCACGAACATTTTACAAACTGTTCATCGACATTGCAATCACTTGTCATTGGGCATTTACAAGAATTGGATACTGGTAAATTCTTAAAGCACATACTGTGAGAAATCTAGCTTATATTTGTTAGAACGAACCCGCTATACTTCAGCTTGTATCATTTCCAGAAATAAATATTTACTTATTTACAAAGCACGTATATACACAAAAACAATTCTAATCCACTGAACAGCGACAGCCGAGGTCTCAAAAATCATTTATTCCCTCAAAAGTTTTCCTTTCCTTAGTCGGCGATGGCACATTGGTATTGGCATCTGGTTGATTTGGCAATGAATTGGCACACATTATCTCGAATTTGCGAGATATTTATTTGGCACAAATTTGTAACGTGATAACCTCACGACATAATCACGAATCGGTATTGAAACTGATAAATCTCTTGTTGACGGTACGGCTTTGAAATTGGCATTATTTATTTTCCGTCGCCAAGTCTTGCCGCTTTTCTCCCCGCTAAGCTCGACGGGTTACCAGAATGTAGAGTGTATCACACGTACTAACGCCAGGCTCAAGGTCGTACCGTCAATTAGAGCCTTGAAATTCAAAAAGCATTGTCATTTAAAAAATAAGAATAAAAATCAAATATAAGCAATAAAAAGCATAAATTTTTTCCTACGAAACACTTTGGACATGTATAATTTAAACATGTATAAACATAACACATGCATAAATTAAAACTTGCAAGATATTTAGATAATTTTCATAAAAGGAGGTCATGTAAAAGGTCTTAAAAATAACTGAAACTTTTCAATAAACCCCTATTTCGTGCTTGTTAAAGAGAAACTATGAGTAAAATATCCATTGGTATTGGATATAATTCAATGAGAATTAATAATTGATACTTCCTTCAATTGCACACAGAAGGGCATAATAAATAATTTAAATTACCTCTATTATACTGGACTGTTAAGCTACAGGATACACCAGTTGCTCTTCTATTACAAAATTTAAAATGCAAACATGCAATAAAACAAACTATACTCGAGGTCAACTTAATTAAATTGTGGATATTCTGCAAAGTGGATCCTTTAGTCATGTTGATAGTTTTCGAAAAACTACAAATTTATCTCAGAATGAATGCCGAACAAAATGTTTAATAATTTAAAACTGGAATGTTTATTTTGATATTAAATGCTTTACTGTTTTGCGTGAATTCATTTAATCATTTTATTTTACTGAATATTGCGTCAGAATTTCTGTAGCTACTTTTTTATAGTTAGGTAGGCGAATTATATAACTTCGAATTGGAGAACACAATGGGCAATTGAATGGTTTTACCGGTGTTCCTTTCGCGATTATATAAAATCTATAGCACATATCAACTTACTATCAATAAAATAAAATAACCGAATTCGGCATTTAAGCAATAATTGTGTCAAATATGACTACTATAATCAAGGTTTCTCTTACGCTGTGTTCTTGCGAGTTACGGTAGTGGATGATGGTTGGTTCGTTGGTTTGGGGTTTTATGGCGCAAGGGCTATATTTGGCCATGCTGCACCAAACACAAGGCAAACATTATCAAGGAATAGACATACACACAATGAAAGTTTTACTGACACAGAAGAGAGAAATACACCAAGGGAGGAAACGTAAACGAATCTAAATCAGGAAATCAGAGACCTTCATTTATGCCTGTAGGACTTTTTGCCTATATGGCAGAGTATTTTGCATAATTGAGTTAAGTTGACCTTACAAGTAGTTTCAAAACAAAGTGAAGCTTTGATAATCCTTGCGTTGTGCAATACTTGACAATTTTGTCAAGTATTGCACAACGCAACCGAACATCATTTTGCAATCCCATACACGATTTTTGATCAATATATTTGAAACAGTTAAATTTAAGTTTGACCTCTTGTCATTGTTGCTTCTTTTTATGGCGCAAAAGCCATATTTAGCCAAGCGCCAGTCATTGTGAATCGACAGTGGATCTCTCAAAATTCAAAGCTGTCTATTACTCTGGGTAATCATCGATCTTCTAATGAAATAGACGGAATGTGTAGGTAGGTATTTTAATTAACGTCGCACTGGAGCAACACAAAGGGCTATTGGCGACGCTCCCGGAATGTGCGGGAAGAGCCGCTGTCGTAAGATCTCAAAAGTGTTGTCACGTGGGCTTGATAATCGACTTGGGCCGATTGGCTATCGAAGCTCACACTAGTGTTTTTAATTACACTCGATAACCGTATCAACCAGTTAAAAATTAGTCCTACATTATGATTCGCGCTTTTTCCCAATACCACGTGACAGATCTTCAAACCGAGTGATCGGAAAAATCAGAATGAAGCTGCGCGAACATATTCCGTCTATATTATTAGAAGCTCGATGTAGGTAATGAGCTTTTGCATATTTTAGTCTTGATACGCTAGTGGTCAGCAATTTTCTTTCTGATTACCAATCATTTTGTGCTGTTATAAAAAATTAGGGATATAACCTGACCAAAGATAAAACTATAATATATTTCGGTGTACATTTCAATACCAAGATTGTTGGCACATGGTTGTAACACGAATGTAATAAGCACCAAAATCACCACATTGAATCAATGCAATATAAAAATGAGAATTCACATTTTTCGCATAAAGCATTTACTTCACACTAAACATGAACTAGGATTTGATCAATTTTTGCCTTTGACGTATTGAATTGTCTTGTTTTCACCCTGTTCTTCATTTGTACTAAAAATAGATGTTTTCAAAGTAGATATTTTTGAAAATTTCAAATAAAAACAACTTTACAAGTCATTTTGAATGGGTATACTACACATGAACTACCCATGTTAGGGATCAACACCTCAAAAGGCTTTTAACTTATTTAAAAAACCAATTTCTTGTTTATATTTAAATGCACAAAACATTTTTAGGTTTAAGATTGGTTGGAAAAGGGGTCATATTCTATTTAATTTCTTGTTGAGTAGTGAGAATAAATTGTCGTTTTACCATCAAAACCTCGTAAGCCTTGAAATTAAAAATTTTCAGGTACGATAAAAACTAAATACAAAATAGTTTCAGAACCAGATAAGAGGTTTGAAAATTCGCCTACAGATGGTTTTATAACTGATATATACTTAGGAGTCTTTGAAACAAGTTTAGTTAGGATATTTTTAAGCTAATAATGTTAAGTCTTAAAAATTGGGCTTTTGAGGAATTAAGAAATTGAGGTTTTTATAGCAAAACGACGAAGTGTGCATTATATCTCCGTGAATTTAATATTTTATGTCGACGTTTTACAGCTTAGCTGTAATGTGAGAAAAATATTGAGAACTCTTGATTGAGATCAGTCAGATTTACATTTTGTTAGAAATATGACCGACTCGTTTGCAAATAAAGGTTCAGTTCGTATACAGAGAATATAATGACGATTCAGTTTCAATTACTTACTAAATAATGCTAAATCAAAACCAATTAAGAGTTACTTCAAGTGAATTTCGATCCTGCTTATTCGAAACTCAACGAGTAACGACCTTCATACATTTCATTTTCGTGTTTTTTGATTATCAAAAACAAATGTCAAGAAAGAACCCTATCAAAACCTCATGATATTGCGAGGCTTTAAAGGAAAAGGGTTCACCAAACGTTAAAATAAGCGTTCAACTTTAAGCGAACGTTTAATTAACTGAAACGAAAATAGTTTTGTAAAGTTTGATCGGAACACAAATTTAAGATTTCTTATTTGTTCACAAAAATACTACTCGAACGATGTTTTCTGTAATTGGTTACAAAGAGAATTTTTAACATAAATTACTAACTTACCACTATCCATACTATTTTGTAGAGATGGGTAAAACTTACTTTTTACAATTACAGGATTAACTGATTTTGCTAATTTGCGGTTTCAATTACTATTAACTGTTAATATTAACAGCTCCCTTATTAGTATCAACTGATCCTAAGAGTTAGTAACTGAATTTAAAGGTCAATTAACTAAGAAATTGACATTAACAATTAATTTTAACAGTTATTAATAGTTTAAATTGACCATTGATTTAATAGTATTAGGTAGGGAGTTGAATTAACATAGCACTGGAGTAACACAACGAAAAATGGAATTTCACCTAATTTTTGTCAAATATGTTTTATAAATTTCAATATGATAATTTAAACTTTAATTCAGTTTAGATGTATCAGCTATCTCAATAATATTTATCGGAAATTCGATAACAGTTACTATTATTTTGGAATAACACTGGTATTTAAACTGCTATTTTGTATAGAAAATTTGAATCTGAATCCGTAATATAAGTCTTGTCCCGTCATAAACTGAATTTGCGTCAGATTCGTTAATCAGACTTAATCGAGACAATCAAAATACGATTTACGAATTTGTCTTGACTAGATATTGTAAATCCGTTCCAATGTTTTTGGAACTTTTGCACTTGTTTTCAAACCAGCGTTTAAACATTGCTGCATCAATTATTAATCTCACAAATAATTACCCATTCTTTATGAAAAACCAAAACAGTTACGAAACCATCTAGACGTATCAAATCAGTAGACGAAACAAAAGTGAAGCAGTCTCTGGATAGTTCTAGTTACTATGGCAACTGCATTTTGCTGATGCCAACGACGGGGATGCAATGTTGATTCCTCCGGCTGTCTCTGTTTCTCAAAAAGATGTTGCCATTTCAGGGATCGTAATAAACACACGCAACTATCGAACGAAAAAATATCACTTTTTGCTTATTTTGCTGTCTCCATTTCAGAACCAATAGAGATCCTTGCTGTCTTGGGGTTGGCCCTCCAAGCCTGTAAAGAAATTTTCAAATTTAATGTCTCATCTAAAATTAAAACAGTTTTATATTTATGAAACATCCAAGTATGAAGGTTGGTATGGTAAGTATTTAATTAACGTCACACTGGAGCAACACAACGGGCTATTGGCGACGGTCCGGGATCAACCCCCGAAGGGAAAGATCCGAGGACAATAGCACATAAGTTTGAACCACGGTCAGATGACGAGGTCACACCTGAGCTGGCACCCCACTCTCTAACCTTCACACCACGCCAACGTGAGGCCATGACATATTTAAAGTGCACCAGCCCCCGTGTACACGACGGTATCTGGTTGGATTCGCACTCGCAACCCTCCGGTTGCTAGTCCGCTACTCTCCCAACCGGGCTACCGAATCCCGAAAGGAAAGATCCAAGGAAAACTCCTCGTCAGATGACGAGAACCTTAGGCATCCCATTCTCAAAACTTCCAAATCGCACCAATGTGAGGACATTTGAGGCCAAGAGAGATTTAACGTACACCAACCTCCACATACACGATGGTCTTTGGCTCTTTCGAGTTTCGAACTCGAAAACCCCTCCGTTTGGTAACTCGTTGCTTCTTCCACCCGGTCTAGCGCATCCCAGAATGTTAGAAATGAGAAAGATTTTTCCGATTCTAGGAGTCGAGTAAAGAAAAGGAAATTTGGAAGCACACTTCTTCGCCACGGAATC
Organism: Meta bourneti; assembly: GCA_933210815.1. Classification (NCBI taxonomy): domain Eukaryota; kingdom Metazoa; phylum Arthropoda; class Arachnida; order Araneae; family Tetragnathidae; genus Meta; species Meta bourneti. The sequence goes on from OW119930.1 coordinate 7,083,398, forward strand.
GCGCTCGTGCCCTGTCATTCGAACGACACCAAGCCGCAGAGGAATCTCGCATCCCCAGAGGCATCATGTGGCGAAAACTAGTTGTCACGTGACCCTTAAACCGGGTCCACACCGGCCGTGCAAAATGACGTTCGTCGCTGCACGGAAATTGGCAAAGCCGAGAAGGACGAACCACGGAGCATGATGTTTGTGGTGGGACGGCTCGTGCTCAGCTTGTTCCATTGTGCACGCGTGCGTGCTTGAGGTTGTGTGTACGAAATTAAACTGAAAACTTATTGTTTAAAACAAATTGTTTAAATGTCCCGTTCTCTACAAAGTCGGCGCATAATCGCGAGTGCTGCGTATATTGTCATTGGCGGTTTATTAAAGAGAAAGAGGGAAAAAACGAAATCTGATGGCGCCTCGTATTAATGGAGTGTCTGGTCCGTGTAGCAACACGGTCCAATATAATAAGAATACTTTTGTAAGCCTCTATTTTTCTTTTTAAAATGGCCGCTATTTTTCTTTTTAAATGGGCACTAAGTGGCTAAATTAAGCCTACACGGCACCTGTATTTGACATCTTTTCTCTGTTAAAAGGGGAAAGAGGGGTAAAATTTTATTGGTTTTGATTCATGTTTTCGAGATTTGTGTTCTTTTTGTGTTGATTTCTTTTGCGTTTGTTTGTCTTGTGAATTTTATGCTTGGCCCTGTCTGCCCATGTACAATTTTTGGGATTAATAAATGCTGCTCTACGGGGTTGGGTTTTCTTTGGCCCTTTCGTGCGCAGAGGGAATCAACTTCCCACTGGGTTGCTTTAAGACTAAACTAATGGTGAGTCGGCCCAGGCAGGGTCTTCTACACGGCCGGTGTAGACTCGGCTTTAACCCTTTCGGGCCTAATGGGCATATACATCCCAGAGATTAGATTGGGTAAATAAATCCCACTTTTGAATGGATTTTTACGTTTTCAGTGTTCTTAAGGAATTAGGGAATAAAAATATGAGTAAAGAAACCTGGCAATACTTTCAGATTGCAAATGGTGGACTTATGGTTTTGAGCACGCCCATTCATTCTGATGAATGAGTGACCGTGGTTCGGAAACAAAAAGATGCTACAAAATTAGACGTTAGTTGCCCGGAAGCCATTACCCAATACACTATGTACATGAATGGAGTTGTGATGAAATGGCTACTTTTTAGGGTCATGGCAGAAAATCAGACAAGTGGTGGAAAAAGATTTTGAGTTATGATTTGTGTTGTGAATGCATGGATTACGAAGTGTACATAAAACAGAACCACTCTTATCAGTCATGGTCCCCTTAGCTGAGCAACTCATAAATGTTGGAAGGGAGAAAGCAAACACAAAAAGAACGCGAAAGTACGGTCGTCCGTCAAAAAGAGCAAAAACTACTCAATTAAACTACTTTTCAGAGTTAAATTTTAATCACGCAAAAGTCGGGGCGAAAGGGTTAAGACTACTTTCACCTGCCGGGATGGAAACAATCATCCGATGGATCCACCGGACGCTCATCCAATGATTTGTCATCTTGGTCTGGCTGGATCGAGTTTCGAACTCGCAACGATTGCCAAACCGTTGCTCTTCTAACCGACCCCTATGCTACGCAGGAGGAAGATTTTTACGATTCTAAGAGTCGAGTAACGAAAAGGAAATTCGGAAACACTTCACCACGGAATCGCGCTCGTGCCCTGTCACTCGAACGACGCCTATCCGCAAACGAATCTCGCATCCCAAACACAATGAAATCCCCCGACTCTGACGGACAAATAAATGAACGAAAAAAACCCCCAAACCTTAAACTACGGTAAGTGAAGGGGGGGTGGACGAAGAATTTATTCCAAAGGGGATGGGGAGGCGGGCGGAGTATGGAAGGAATGAATAGCATTGGCCACGAGCCGAGAGGGGGGAGGGGAACGAAATTGAACATTACGGAGTCGGAGAGAGAGGGGGTGGCCAAGCGATGCGGACTGAGGAATGCGGATCAATAACAGAGCGCAGGAACGGGGTGGGGAGGGGGCAGGCAGGAATGCGCATTCCATTCTGCCTTTTTCCGCCAATCGGACGCTGGCCGTTCGGAGGGGGTGTGGAGGAAAGGGTTGGGGGGTTCCGAAATTGAATTACGCGAAGGGGGGGAACCGGGGGTGAGCAGACGATATTGCGTTCCGGGGGAGATGGGGGAGTTTTGATGTTTGGGGATGAGTTTAATGTGGATGGTGGGAGAAGGGATGAGGGAGCGAGAAGCGGGCGGTGGTAATAATGGGAAGGGGGGCATTGGTTCCGAATATTATCGTCGGGCGTTTCGGCAATTGCACTAGGGAAGTGTAATTCTTAAAGGAGGATATGAAGTGAACTGAGGTTCGTGTACTCTGTTTAGAAGGAACAAAGACGTGATGCATCTGAGAAAGTAGTGTTGGATAAATCTAGCGTGTTAGAGTAAAACGGTATCGAAAATTTCAGGTAGGTAGATGATTAACGTCGCATTGGAGCAGCGCAAAGGACCATTGGAGTCGGTCCGGGATCCATTCCGAAGGGTCAGCATCTGAGCTGGCAACCCACTTTCCACGCCAACGTAAGGACATTCGAGGAAACAGACTTAACATGCACCCTTTGTACACAAAGGTCATTGGTTGAATACGGACTCGCAAACCCTCCGGTTACTCATCCAACCGAGCTACCATCAGAAGCAGAAGTGTGTCCTGAAAGGTACCTATTGCGTATGAACCATTGACCGATTATCGCATGCAACCATTTCAAACTGAAACGATCAGCCTCTTGCTGTAAAAAACAAGGACGTTAAAAAAATTCAAATCTGACATCTAGTACAGATTAAAAAAACCGTTCTTTGTTTAGGTTCCATCGATTATTATTTTTTACTCCATCAAAATGTTCCAAGTTTTGGTTTTCTTATTGGTTTGGTTTTGGGTTTTATGGCGCAAGGGGTCATGTTTGGTCCAGCTGCGCCAAGCACCAGGCAAATTGTCAAGTAATTGTGAAAAGAAACGACGGAGAGGAGAAAGTAGAGAAAGATCACTTGGGCATCCTTGGGCCGCGACCCCCTGTTTACCAGAGGTAGTAAACCCCAGGGGAAAATAATAGATCGCTAGGGTACCTCAAATATCTGGGAGTTGAACTCGCACCTCATTATATTTTCACCTGCCCTGCAATAGCAGTTGCTTTTAAAACCATCGATTACCATCTTGAACAGCTTTACGAGAAAATAATCTCCACTCTATGGACAAAAGTGGAGTGTGTGTGTGTGATGGACACTGCATGTTTTTCAGAAAAAGTGCTTTATTATTATATTTAGGCCCTCCTTTTGCTTGTATTACAGCTGCAACACGTCGAGGCATACTTTCCACAGGTTCTCTTTAAGACTGGGCAGGAATAGCTCGCCATGCCTCTTGCAAGGCTTTGAGAAGAGATCGTTGTGAAGATGGGCGTGAGGGCGGTATCGTACCCGTCGCTCTAGTTCGTCCCACAAGTGTTCGATCGGGGGTCTGAGCAGGCTAGTCAAGCAAATTCACCTCATTTTCAGGAAATCAGTACAGCACACGTTTTGCAGTATGACATGGAGCTCGATCCTGTTGGAAGGAACAACCATCGTAGTATTTCCATAGTGTAGGCAAGACCGAATTGTCCAGAACGTCGAGGTACACGTCAGCGTTCATGGTACCAGGTTCATAAAGCAATGGGTCGAGTCCTAAACAGGGAAAACAAACCCACACTAAGATGGATCCTCCGATTTTCTGCAGTGTCCAAATAGTTTAGTCCATGTAGTGTACATTGCTAAAGCTGTGCAAAATGCACATGGGGATATCTGACTCAGAAATGGATACGACAACAACAGCAACTTGGACACTTCGGGGTCGTGAAGCCATACACACATAAAGAAAGTGCACCACTGAGTTTTTTAGGGGAAGCCAGGCTTGGACACGACAGCAACGAGGAAGGAAAAAAGCAGAAGGTTAAGTGAGGGTCATTTTTCTGAATCCAATAATCTAAGTAGAACTTCACGATGGAGTCTTTTACTGCGTATCGGGTAGGTATCTTAATTAACGTCGCTCCGGAGTAACATAATGGGCTATCGGCAACGGTCCGGGAATCATCTCGAAGGGTAAGACACCTCATCATTTTGAATCACGATGCCATTTTTCTTTAGATTTGGTAGGTAGGCAGTTAAATTAACGTCGCACTGGAGCAATACAATAGGCTAGTGGCGACGGTCCGGGATCAATCCCCAACGGGAAGATCCGAGGACAACACCTCGTCATTTTGAATCATGTTCAGATGACGAGGTCAGGAACCAAACTTCCACACCACGGAGAGAACATTTGATGGTAACGGTAATTAATTACCTTCGCACTGGACCAGCACAACGGGCTATTGGCGACGGTCCGAGATTAATCCCTAAAGGAAAGACCCGAGGACAACGCCTCGTCATTTTCAGCCACGGTCCGATGAAAAGGCCAACACCTGAGCTGGCACCCCACACTCCAAATTACCACTCCAAGCGAGGGCTTTTGGTGCCCCGATATATTTAATGTGCTCCAACCCCAGTGTACCCGACGGTCTTTGCTTGGATTGAGTTTCGAACTCACAACCCTTCGGCTGCTAATCAAGCAGCGGTAACCAGGTTGGAAGAGTAACGGATTAGAAACCGGAGGGTTACAAGTTCGAATCCAACCGAAGACCGTCGTATACAAAGGGGGCTGGGGCATGTTATGTCTGTCGTGGCCTCAAATGTCCTCACGTTGGCGTGGTGTGGAAGTTTCGACCAACTTAAGTGTGACCCCGTCATACGACCGTGACTCAAAATTATGTGTTGTCCTCGAATATTTCCTTTCGTAATTGATCCCGGACCGTCGCCAATAGCCCTCTGTTCTACTTCAGTGCGACGTTGATTAAAATACCTACCGATTGATTATCCACAACTCTTCCAAACGGGCTACCGTATGCGGAAAAGAAACGTCCTTTTCCACATCAGTTCTAAAGGGGATCCATACGCTGTTCTCTAATGGGAGAGAGAGCAGAATCACCATTTAGAGAACATTCCCAATGTCCTGGTGCAGCGAGGACAAAAAAGCTCGAAAGGCAAGAAGTGTTCTGAAACAGCTCACTTTGCGGTTGAGTAAAAGACGAAGACATCGCTCAACCTCAAAAATGTCCGGAATCCACTCTCCGCCGATGGTTTCTATTCTCGTCTTACAAGACCGAGGCGCAGAGAGAGTAGGTAACACTTTTTTAAACTCTACACCGGGAAAGAAAGTTTCACGAAAGAGAGGAAAAAAAACCTCTGCGAAGAGAAAGCTAAATGAGCTGTGACATTTTGGCAAAATATTTCTTTGTCTGGCCTGTTCAGTCGTCGACTTAACTGATCAGTTGTCATTTCGCCTTTCGCTTTGGATGGCTTCGTTCGTAAGCCGTCGACGTTCGTCGGCCTACAGGGAAGTTGGTGGGATTCTTTCACATAACTTCACTAACTTGCCACGCTTGGATTAGCCATCAAAATAAATGAATTCCCCTGATTCAAGGTAGCCGTGTTGGATGAGTAACGGGGGGGGGGGAATTTCAATTAACGTCACACTGGAGCAACACAATGGGCTATTGGTGACGGTCCGGGATCAATCCCAAAGGGAAAGATCCGAGGACAACACCACGTAATTTTGAACCACGGTCAGATGACGAGGCAACACCTGAGCTGGCACCCCACTCTCCAAACTTCCACACCACGCCAACGTGAGGACATTTGAGGCCACGACAGATTTAACGTGCACCAGCCCCCTTTGTACACGACGGTGTTTGGCTGGATTCGAACTCGCAACCCTTCGGTTGCAAGTCCGTTACTCTTCCAACCGGGCCACCGCGGCCCTAGGATGAGTAACGGAATAGCAACCGCGAGTTCAAATCCAGCCAAAGAGCGTCGTGTACAAGGAGGGGTACTGTACGTTTAAGTCGTGACTTCAAATGTCCTCATGTTGGCGTGGTAAGTTTAGAGAGTGAGGTGTCAGCTCGGGTGTGATCTCGTCATCCGACCGTGATTCAAAATGATCTGGTGTTGCCCTCAGATATTTCCTTTCGGGATTGATCCCGGACCACCGCCAGTAGCCCGCTGTTTCTCTTCAGTGCGACGTTAATTAAAATACCCTACCTACCTCTAATTCAAATAGATACCCCAATTACGTAATCCTGTTAATTTGGTATTTTGGTATTTTCAATTAACGTCACACTGGAGCAACACAACGGGCTATTGGTGACGGTCCGGGATCAATCCCAGAGGGAAAGATCCGAGGACAGCACCACGTAATTTTGAACCACGGTCAGATGACGAGTAATCCTGTTAACAAATTCGTTTAGTTAAGCTAGTTATGTGGGTAGGTAGTTAATTAACGTCACACTGGAGCAACACAACGGGCTAATGGCAACCGTCCGGGATCAACCCTCCTAAGGGGAAGACCGAGAACACGTGATTTTGAATCACGGTCAGATGACGAGGTCACACCTGAGTTGGCACTCCACTCTCCAAACTTCTACACCACGCTAACGTGAGGACATTTGAGGTCACGATAGATTTGAAGTGCACCAGGCTCCCCTTGTACAAGACGGTCCTCGGTTGTACCGAGTTTCGAACTCGCAACCTATAAAATAGGTAGGTAGGTTGTTTGGGGTTTCATGGCGCAAGCGAAATAGGTAGGTATTTTTAATTAACGTCGGCACTGCAGCAACACAACGGGCAATAGGCGACGGTCAGGGCCCAAACCCAAGGGAAAGACCCAAGGACAACACCACGTAATTTTGAACCACGGTCTTTCGATGGACCGAGTTTCGAACTCGCAACCCTCCGTTTGTTAGTCCGTTGCTCTTCCAACTGGGCTACCGCGACCAATTGGATTGGAGGAAACGAGGAAGCAATCTTTGCTTTTTAATAGTTTCCAGAAGTGCCATCGAACTAATAAGGACAAGCTTGGGGCATCTCTAGTGGTTATCAGGTTATCTGTTTACCCGTTATCACTAATTACGATTTATTAATTTAGTATTATGGTTTCAAAATATTTATTTAATACTATTTACATAAGATGTTTGTAATTACATAAGATGTTTGTAATGTTAAAAAATTTTAAGTTCGTTTTTCATTCATAGTTCAACTTGACCACCCCACTTCTCACTGCAATCGTTAGCCATGAATATAGGCCTTAGTTCTGATTTCGGGCGCCCTAGAAAAATCCTAATACCCAAAGTGAGCCGTGCGGTAGGTAGTTGATTTAACGTCGCACTATTAGTAACGGTGCTTGATCGATCCCGAACGGAAAGAACATCCACATCGCGCCAACGTGAGGAAATTTGAGGTTACGACAGAGATATAACGGTGCACGAGCCCCCACGTACATGACGGTCTTTGGCTGGATTGAGTTTCAAACTCGCTACCCTCCGGTTGATAATCCGCTACCCTACCAACCGCGGCCCCTCAAGGGAGGCGTGAACCGAAAATGATTGCCGAAAGAACCACTGCAGAAGACCATCAAATCCTTCGAAAATTATTGTCCACTGTTAAATCCGTTCGTTCCATTTCAGTTCCTTCACAAATAGTCTTGAACCTTACAGTGATTAGTTTTTATTGTGCAAGGGTCATATTTTGGCCAAGCTGTGTCAAACACAAGACAGACAACGTCAAGTAATGGACACACACACAATGAAAGTTTGTACTGACACAGAAGTGAGGAATACATCCAGGGTAAGTTACTGGAATCGAAACTGCTCCACCTTCAATTTGCAGATTGCGAGCAAAGCGGACAAACCCACTGAGTCATGGCGGCTCCTGGACCTTACATGACTTTGAAATCTCATTTCACTCATTTTTGAGGACATTCGCAAACGCTCGCCTGTTTCAGTGAACTACTCTAATACCCCACCACCAAAATACCCCACCACCAAAATACCCCACCACCATTTGAGCATAAAAAGTTCACCTACACTAGTGTCACCTGTATGATCTCTGCATGCTCTGTAACTTGTACATCTCATACATACTCGTGTAGTTCCCGGTATCTGTGAAAATCAAGAAAGAAAAGCTATTTGCATGACTTAATATAAGCAGCACAATATAGTCAAACTTCAGTAACTTGAAGCACAGATTAAACCTCTCTCTTTGACTCGATGGAATTCTGAACTATGTTATTTCCTCAACTCGTAGTATGTGTGACTTAAGCAATTCCAAGGGTATGTGTAATTCCAAACAATCAGATATGCTTTAACTATCATTTTGAACGTATCAAACATCGAAGACATAAGTTGGTTGAGTTTTATGGGCCATAAGTGGCCAAGCAACGTCAAGTAGACATACACACAATAAAAAAATAGGTATCATCACAGAGTTAAGCTTCTTCAAGGAAAAAAAAAGGATTATTGTGGAAATAAATTTAAGATTTTTGAAATATAGAATTTTTAATTTTTTTTTAAAAGCGTGATTAAAACCAAGGCAATAAAATGTAACGCGAGAGTTAAACGTATAAAATAATACTGCTAGTAGTATGGTATTTTAATTAACGTCACACTGGAGCAAAACAAAGTGTTTTTGGTGACGGTTTGGGATCAATCCCACATACTGCTTGTGTCTCGTCGAAAAATATATAGTTTTATTCCTTAAGCACAAATGACATCAAAATGATATTTGTTTAGTTTGCTAGTCTTAACGAATTTGCATCTGTAATGTTTTACTAGGTTTGTGTTTTATGCACAAGGAGGCCATATCGGCCAAGCTGCACCAAACAACGTCTGGATGATATACCACACAAGAAAAACTGACAAAAAGAGAGATAAATACACCCAGGGAGGATTCGAAGTCACTTACAACCCGCATGTTGCTGTTCTGTTAGGAATTGTGTGAGAATTTCAATATGGATGGCAGAATTTTATTTATATTTATGCTCGAATGATTTACCATCCAGAAAGTAATGCTACTTAAAATTGTCCTTTAACCCTCCTGGTGGTTGTCTCGACGAAGTATCTCGTCATTAGCAAAACTGACCAGATCTCGATTGACGAGATATCTCGTCATTATAAGAAAACTGATCACTTTTTGATGATCTCGAAGTCATCAAAAAATCAGCAATATCTTGATGAAGAGGTATCTCATTACATCACATCCAGATATATTATTCCAGAGTATTAGCGCCTGTTTCACGATGTCTATAATGTAAACCAGTCAGGCAATATACATAAAATGATTATCAGAAAAACCAGTAAGAATAGAAGGTGAATCACGAATTTTCTTCAAGAGAATTCTAAAAATTTTCTCTCCGGTGCAGTCGAACAAGATACTCTCCGAAGTCTCTTCCTCATCGAGGCAAATAAGGCACTTGTTGGAATCAGCCAGGTGAAAACGATTCAAGTAGGCCCGAGGTACAATTTGGCCTATTCTGGCTATAGCAGAAAAAGTGGCAACTGCTAGAGAGATTAGTTTGAAGTAATGGAGGACATTAGGCTCTCTGGAATTCAAAAAGATGGCACTTCATTCCAGTGTTCCACCATCAAGTACACCTAAGTGATCGAGCCTTTCTCCTGACCCTACCCAAACACCTAGAGAGGGTAGTTGCTGGTAAAAGGACTGGACGAATTGTGGTTGACAATTTAGTTAACTTATCGGCCATTTCATTGGCATACACTTCGCAATGCGCGGTAAAGTGATGTCTTTGTCTTTAAATTTGACAAGAAGCTGTCTGATTTCCTCAATTCTAAAAATGTAGTTGCCTGATCCATGCTGGAAAAGCCAGTGAAGGCAGCCATGGAGTCTGTCAGAATACAAAAAGGATGATCTCTCTAGGAGAGAGAACGCATTAAAGGAGCAGTAATTGCTAACGGCTCTGCATCAGGACTTGGACATGGAGCTACCGGAACAAGAAACACTTTAAAATAGCTTGCATCTGCAATGGATTTGTCTAGGTCAACCAATCCATCAGTATAAATCTTAAGTAATATATTTTTACGGTTATACTTTTCATTGCATGTCTTTTTCTTTTAATTTGACAAGAAGCTGTCTGATTTCTTCAGTTCTAAAAAAATAGTTGCCTGGTCTATGCTGGCAAAGACAATGAAGGGCATCCGTAGTCTGTCAGAATACAAAAAGGACGATCTCAAGGATTGTATTGGATGTTTGGGTTTTATGGCGGACAGACTGCTCTAATCTTTCGAGGAGAAAGAACGCATTAAAGCAGCATTAATTGCAAACGGCTTTGAATCTAGACTTGAACCATGGAGCTTACTTGAACAAAAAACACTTCGTTTAATTTCATAAAATATGACGAGGTATTTCGTCATTAGCAAAATTGATCAGAACTTGATGAACGCGATATCTCGCCGAAACCACTTGGAGGGTCAAACAATTAATTAACCCTCCTCGTCGAAAACTACCCTGTAGTGATCAGCCTCTAGGTAGGTAGTTACTTAACGTCACACTTGAGGGCTATTGGTGACGGTTTGAGATCAACCCCGAAGGGAAAAATCCGAGGACCATATCACGTGGTAAGCCTCAGTGCAAAAACCTGTTCCAAATCGTCACCACTTCTGGGCAAGGGACAATTTATTTTTCCTTCTTGGATCTTCATCTACTTGGAGTAATATTGCAGTGTTGTATCGACGAAGTATCTTGTCAGTAGTCAAACTCGACAGGAACTTGGGCGAGATATCTCGTCGAAACCACTTGGAGGGTTAAGATGTGTTAATTTAAATTTATAATCTTGAAATTTTGGATGCAGTGGGAAATACACGTATGGCTCATGGCGTGTTTGGCACAGGGTCCGGAATTTCGGAGCCACGGACACCTACCGAAAAATACACCTGTTGCAATTAATGTACTGGAGTTAACTGTGTTTTTACCTGGCATGGGGGTCATGGCACCGTAGGCGGCACCGTAATTGGAATCCATATGTCCAATCGGGTCGTGGTACCTGGAAGAGCCCCAGCTCTCGGCTGCTGACTTCTCGAGGCTGGCGCAAGCGGCTGCGGAGGGCCCGAGACGGGCCGCGGACCGGACTGCGGGCTGTAGCAGGAGGGAGCCGTACTGGGGCGTGAAGCGGGACGCCCCCGTCACCGTGGACATGCCGGGGTGGTAGGAGGAGAGCTCGTGCGACCTGTGGTGCCCGAAGTGTCCGGGTTGTCCAGTTAGGGTGTAGTGCCAGGGGTCGTTCTGGTGGTGCAGGGTTGCGTGCAGCGAGCCCGGGTGGTGGTGGTAGGGGTCGCCACCGTAGGTGAGGTCCGGGGGTAGGCCTCCCAGGGCGGAGGGCCCCATGGCACCCAAGTTGGCGTTGGACATCGGTTGGTAGTTGCTGTTCCAGAAGGATGGCGGGAAGTTTCTGTGAGACATAGGCGGCCCATCTGAAAAAAAATCGAGATACACTTAAATATACAGAATTAACAAATCCTTACATAGCATCTGTGCTAAAATTTCTTAAACTATATCTATGTATAAAGCAGAGTTGGAGTTTGTCTATTTTCTATACAAATCTACAAATCTGGAATTTTAAAGAAAAAATGTGCATTCGCTTGTAAAGAAAATTGATCACGAATGTCGTATTAATAATTTGTCAGCCTTTTTTATAATGGTGGAGGAATTCAGAAATATCTCATTCCTAATGCAAAAGTGCTACAAGTCAAATATTGATTAGAAAACCGGCTGTAATTAAACGCTGTAAATTTATCATTTTTACAGGAAATGAACTTGAACACTACAAAACTCAAAATCGACTTCTGTAATAGTCATCTCACTGTCATCTTTTGTAGTATTGTCTTACACGATGTATGTGAAATGGATTATATGGTTGAATAAAGCAAGCATAGGTATTTCGCCCACTATAAATTGTAAAAGACAAATGGAGTATAAAAATTATTTTCTACTCTCTTATTTTTTCTTCCATTTCAATTCATTTATAATGAATACAGCATCCCATATTCGCATAAAGGGATTTCATACCTCTAAATGAAATAAAATTATCCGACAAATATAACATTATTTCGTTCACTTTTACTGGTATCAATCCTCCTTTCCAATAACATGCACGGCGGAAATCACACCTCGGTCATTTTGCTACAATTGTATTTACTTCAATTTCGTCCCATTTCCTCTTTCAAAAGTGATTCGGCATCTTTTTGACGTTAATCCTATTTTCCCTCAAATTTTCTTTATGGCGCTGATTTCTATTTTCCAGATTTCCATTGCTTTCTGTAATGAGACTACTGAAGAATTTCGTTGGCGAGCTCATCTGTGTAGTTTCAAGGACCGCGGACATCTGTGTAGTTTCAAGGACCCAGAAAGGGCTCTACACCTAACGGTGAGCTGGGAGGAAGTGGGTCCGGAAAGGACCGCGGTAGCCCGGTTGGAAGAGTAAAGGACTAGCAACCGGAGAGTTGCGAGTTCGAATCCAAACCAAAGACCATCGTGTACAATGGGTGCACGTTAAATCTGTCATGGCCTCAAATGTCCACACGTTGGCGTGGTGTGGAAGTTTGGAGTGGTGCATATTGACGTCCGAACGACCACCGATCGGACAGCTTCAAGCATTTCTAGGATGTTTTGTTTAGAGAAACTGGTGACATTAAATGTTATAATTCTCAAGTGAGTAGTTCTTCTAGTTCTGAAATGATAAGACAGAACAGTTGTAACGGTTGTTTGTAACGCTCGACTTTTCATTCACGCCCCCAGTTCTGTTCCATTTTAAAGACATATTGACGTCCGAACAACCACCGATCGGACAGCTTCAAGCATTTCTAGGATGTTTTGTTTAGAGAAACTGGTGACATTAAATGTTATAATTCTCAAGTGAGTACTTCTTCTAGTTCTGAAATTATAAGACAGAACAGTTGTAACGTTTGTTTGTAACGCTCGACTTTTCATTCACGCCCCCAGTTCCGTTCCATTTTAAAGACATATTGACGTCCGAACAACCACCGATCGGACAGCTTCAAGCATTTCTAGGATGTTTTGTTTAGAGAAACTGGTGACATTAAATGTTATAATTCTCAAGTGAGTAGTTCTTCTAGTTCTGAAATTATAAGACAGAACAGTTGTAACGGTTGTTTGTAACGCTCGACTTTTCATTCACGCCCCCAGTTCTGTTCCATTTTAAAGACATATTGACGTCCGAACAACCACCGATCGGACAGCTTCAAGCATTTCTAGGATGTTTTGTTTAGAGAAACTGGTGACATTAAATGTTACAATTCTCAAATGAGTATGTGGTTTCATAGGAATGAATCCTGTAAAATTATGTTACAGATTCATAAAAATAACTATCTTATTTTGCGCAGGAAAGCAACATTTATAACAATGGCAAAATAAAAAGTTTAGCGGTGTTACATATACATACGAATAACCTATGCTTCAAACTTGGAGACACTATTTCCTTGAGGGGGTAGTTAATTGACGTCTCACTGGAGCAATACAACGAGTTATTGGCGATGTTCCGGGATCAATCCCGAAGGGAAAGGTCCAAGAGACGACGCCTCATCATTTTGAAGTACGGTCAGGTGACGAGAACAACACCTGAGCCGGTTACTCACTCTCCGAAATTTCACACCACGCCAACGTAAGGACATTTGAGGTCACGACAGATTTAAAGTGGACCAGTCCCGGTGTGCACGACGATCTATGGCCCGACTCGAACTCGCAACCATCTGTTACAAATGCGTTGCTCTTCCAACAGGGATATCGCGGCTCCTACTGTTTCCTTGAACAGTATGGCAGTATTATGTTATACTTCATGTAGTATTGCAGAAAGTAAAAAACACACATGCTGAATCGAAACGATACAGATCGTTATTAAAAGATCGAGACAGTAACAAGCAAAGCCAAAAAATTATGTAGAAAAAATCCGAAGGCTTTGTTCTATTATGTATGCGAAAGACTTAGGACGAAACGAAGTAATCCCAAAACACAGAATGAAGATACCAAAATTGTTTTTGTAAATATAGCGACTAAACAAAAAAACAAGTCATGTTGAAAGAAACATACCTATTCATACGAGAGGCCCCAACCCGAAATGTTCTTAATGTTACGAAAATAAATGTTAAGATAAGTTGAATTTATATAAACGGAAATTTTACTAAGCCATCAAGTAGAAAGGTCGTGGACAGGTCTGAAAATAATCAAATAACCATTTGTGTTGCTCCAGTGCAATGTAAATTCACCTACCTTCCGACCTAAAGAGTCGAACGTATTTGCAAACGGAATGCTCGTTGAATTATTCGAATGCTAAAGGTATTTAGGTAGTTAATTAACGTCGCACTGGAGCAACACAACGGGCTATTGAACATGGTCCGGGATCAAACTCTAAGGGAAAGATCAAGGACAGCGCCTCGGCATTTTGAATCACGGTCCGATGACGAGGTCAACACCTAAGCTGGTACCCCACTCTCAAAACTCAAACACCATGCCAACGTGAGGACATTTGAGGCCACGACAGATTTAACGTGCACCAGTCCCCTTTTGTACACGACAGTGTTTGACTGGATCATGTAGAAAGAAACATACCTATTCATACGAGAGGCCCCAACCCGAAATGTTCTTAATGTCCCCAAAATAAATGTTAAGATAAGTTGAATTTATATAAACGGTAATTTTACTAAGCCATCAACTAGGAAGATCGTGGACAGATCTGAAAATAATCAAATAGCCATCTGTGTTGCTCCAGTGCAATGTAAATTCACCTACCTTCCGACCTAAAGAGTCGAACGTATTTGCAAACGGAATGCTCGTTGAAGTATTCGAATGCTAAAGGTAGGTAGATAGTTAATTGACGTCGCACTGGAGCAACACAACGGGCTATTGAACATGGTCCGGGATAAAACTCTAAGGGAAATATCAAGGACAACTCCTCGGCGTTTTGAATCACGGTCAGATGACGAGGTCAACACCTAAGCTGGCACACCACTCTCAAAACTCCAACACCATGCCAAAGTGAGGACATTTGAGGCCACGACCGATTTAACGTGCATCAACCCCCGTGTACAAGACGATCTTTGTATGCGGGGTTGATGGACTGCTGGATCGAGTTTCAGACTCGTGACTCACCGGTTGCTAATCCGTTGCTCTTCCAACTGGGATACCGTGGCTAAAGTGATTGGTTGGTTTGGGGTTTTAAGGCGCAAGGGACAAATTTGGCCAAGTTGCTCCAAGCAAAGTCAAGTAAATGGAAATGCACACAAGGACATTTTTTACTGAAGCAGAAGAGAAACACACATGGAGGAATCGAGCCTGAGCCGACTACACCTCGCTGGTTGCTACAGCAGTGGGCAAACTCACTGAGCCACTGTTAAAGCAAGTGACGAATTCGTCTATGTGCAAGGTGACTAAATGGGGAGGGATCGAACCAGACGATAAAAATGTGTCCATGATCCTGGGCGTAAATGACAAGGGCCCAATTCAGAAAAATGGCTCACTTCTAGCCTTTCCCGAAATATTTTAACTGTCGAAAAACGATAAAAATATTGATTGAAGTTAATTTAATCAGTGCAAATCGAAGTTCAGTTTATCATACAGGTAAAAAATGCATCTAGATACATCTGAAAACTGTCAAAAAAATCATTGAACGTAATGATCATTAAACATTACGGCCTATCGAATGTAATAGAAAATCAGGAAAGAAGATAAAAACCCTCCAAGTTTTTTTTATTAACCCTCCAAGTGGTTTCGACGAGATATATCGTCCATCAAGATTTAACCAATTTTCTAATGACGAGATATCTTGTCCTTCAAGATCTGGTCAGTATTCCACAAACAATGAGTTGTCTCTTCCATCAAGATCTGGTCAGCATTCCTCTAATAAAGAGTTATCTCATCTATCAGGATCTTTTCAATATTCTAATAACGAGATATCTCATCCATCAAGATCTGGTCAGTATAGTATTCTTCTAACGAGTTGTCTCATCCATCAGGATCTGGTCAGTATTCTTCTAAAAACGAGTTATTTCATCCATCAAGATCTGGTTAGTATTCTTCTAAAAATGAGTCATCTCATACATCAAGATCTGGTCAGTGTTCTTCTAATAATGAGTTATCTCATGCATCAAGATCTGGTCAATATTCTTCTAATAACGAGTTGTCTCTTTCATCAAGATCTGGTCAGTATTCTTCTAAAAACGAGTTGTCTCATCCATCAGAATCTGGGCAGTATTCTTCTAATATCGAATTATCTCATTCATCAAGATCTGGTCAGTATTCTAACAACGAGTTATCTTATGCATTAAGATCTGGTCAGTATTATTCTAATAACGAGTTATTTCATCCATCAAGATCTGATTAGTATTCTTCTAAAAACGAGTTGTCTCATCCATCAGAATCTGGGCAGTATTCTTCTAATATCGAATTATCTCATTCATCAAGATCTGGTCAGTATTCTAACAACGAGTTATCTTATGCATTAAGATCTGGTCAGTATTATTCTAATAACGAGTTATTTCATCCATCAAGATCTGATTAGTATTCTTCTAAAAACGAGTTGTCTCTTTCATCAAGATCTGGCCAGTATTCTTCTAATATCGAATTATCTCATCCATCAAGATCTGGTCAGTTTTTTAAATGACGAGATATCTCGTCGTGTCAACCACTTGGAGGGTTAATGCGTTGTGCCATTCCGAACTTGAGAATTTCGTAAATTTTTAAACCGACTCAAGAAAAAAGGCTAACAATTAGTTTTTTCTATCTGACTTCTTCATTTAGTGACTGAACTTCATTGTGTCAGTCTGTCTTCCCGTTTTATGTGAAATGTACATGAATCGGCTCAACGTTCTTAAACCTCCTGGTGGTTGTCTCGACGAGGTATCTCGTCATTAGCAAATCTGACAACATCTTGTAGAACGAGATATCTCGTCATGAGAAGAAAACACAGTCACGATCATTAGAAGAAAACTGACCAGATCTTGAACTCGTCATCATAAAAAATCGGCAATATTTTGATGCCAATATATTTTATCAAAGGCAAAATTGATCAGATCTTGATGAATGAGATATCTCGTCGAAACCACTTGAAGGGTTAACGGACGAATTAATCAGCTGAAACAGTTACTAAATTTGTCAGTTTCATAAATCTATTGAGAGTAATTCAACATTTGAAAACACACTGGGGAATAAATGCGTATGTAAACCCACAAAGGTGAACGTAAATTCGGTGGTGAAATCTTTTATATAAAGTTCTTCGTCACCAACTTTTTTGCGAATAAATGTGATCTTTCTTTTACTAAGGTGATTTCAACCGACAAAGTTTTTTATGCTATAAACTCATTAAAGGGTCTTTATTGCATGCCAGAACCTCCGTTTCCACATCATCGAAGCGACTTGGTGTCTTTCCAGGATGTGTTGGGAGAACAAAAGATTCTCGAAAATACCTCTAACTGTCGTTCTTTGGCATCAAGGAACGACAATTCCACTCAACAGCACAGGATTGCGGCATTTTGATTAGAGCCATTTTGCATTCGCCTTGCCTTACAGCTAGCGACGCGTTTCTGCCATACCAGACGCGTTTCAGGTGACTAGCATTTCGCACGTCGCTGAGCGCTTCAGTGTGTGGCCTCTCTTTTCAGCGGGACGAAGTTCTTGAAATTATTCCATGAAGGAAGACATCACCTCGGTTCGAAAGTGACATTCTCGGGACTTGGCAGGAATGGGGATGTTTGTAATCGTCTAGTTGAGTCTTTTGCACATATCCAACTTTAAGATAGGTTGTTTTGAGAGTTTTATGGCGCAAGGGCCATATTTGGCCATGCTGCGAAAGACACTGGGCATACAATATCAAGTAATAGACATATAATCACAATGAAAGTTTTTACTGATAAAGAAGAGAGAATGTACGTAGGTATTTGAATTAACGGTGCACTGGAACAACGCAACGGGCTATTGGCGACGGTCCGGGATCAAACCCAAAGGGTATTCGAGTATAACACCACGTAATTTTAAATCACGGTCAGATGACAAGACAACACCTGAGCTGGCACCCCACTCTCCAAACTTCCACAACACACCAACAGAAGAGAGAAATACGCCAGGGAGGAATGTACTTGACAGGAATTGAACCTCCTCAGCCTACAACTCGAAGGTTGCTAGCACAGTGGGAATATTCACTGAGTCATAACGATCCCGCTCAACTTTAAGGCAAACCACACATCGGTTTAACACGAGTCCTGCGACATTAAGTTGACTGAAATTCGCATGCGTACCGACATATTTTCTTTACTGAAACGGAGTATGCATGCGCATGTTTGGTCGCGTGTTGCTACTATGTGTGCCAGGCTAAGTTTACTAGAGCAATGGGATTATATTCAGACGATGAGACTTTTCTATCTTGGGCGTATTCAGAAAATAATTTCCGTAGGAGGGGTAATCTCTCTAGGTTTTCTATTCAAATCAAAAAGCCCTATTACCAAATGAACTTTACTTTTAATGGGTTTTTAATACTATTTTCTGGTATACCTGCGTATATTTTACCTATGTGATACACGAAACTTCGATATCTACTGGTTCAATTAATTTCAGTGTGTATTTTTGATTGTTTTTAAGTTTTAAAGTATTTAAAGAAGACAATGAATAGAATACTTTTGAATCTAGAGGAGTGATAGGAGCAAAAATCAATACCAAACTTTAAAGCAATTAACAATTTCTGTAGAACTAGCCACGTAACGCGGGTTTGCCTGAGGACTGATACACGTCTATAAAAGTGTCTACCCATTCTATCCATGGAGTAGACGTTGTCACAAGAATGCGGGATATATTGCGTGGGTTGTGGTTACTTTACTTCTCTAGCAAATTATACCTTTCCTCTTAACCCTTCTAGTGTTTTGACGAGATTTCTCATCCATCAAGATCGCTAATGACGAGATACCCCGCCGAGAAAACCACCTGGAGGGTTAATGCATTGTAACATTCCAAATTTGAGAATTTCGTAAGCTTTAAAACCGACATGAGAAAAAAGGCTTAGAATTAATTATTTTTATATGGACCTCACATTGGCGTGGTGCGGAAGTTTGGAGAGTGGAGTACCAACTCAAGTGTTGACTCGTTATCTTAATGTGGTTCAAAATTACGTGTTGTCCTTGGACCTTTCCCTACGGGATTGATCCCGGACCATCGTTAATTACCCGTTGTGTTGCTCTAGTGCGACGTTAATTGATTACTAATTACCAATCCTATAAGAAAGGAACTCAATATTCTTTAACAGTCACATCTGGTCAATTTTGTTAAAGACGAGATATTTTGTCCAACATCTGGTCAATTTTGTTAAAGACGAGATATTTTAACCAACATCTGGTCAATTTTGTTAAATATGAGTTTGTCCAACATCTGGTCAATTTTGTTAAAGAAGAAGTAACTCGTCTAAGATCTGGTTAATTTTTCTTAAGATTGGTTAATTTTGCTGAAGATATTCGGGCAAGGTAAGACAGAAAAATAAAGAAAAACGACTAGAGAGAATATTCAGGCAAATTAGAAGCCGACTCTGGAATCAGGCAAGACCCCGACAGAATCTTTCCTAGGATTCTTCTAACCCTCCAAGTGGTTTCGACGAGATATCTCGTTCAAGATCTGGTCATTTTTGCGAATGACGAGATACGTCGTCGACACAAAACTACCCAATTACTCAAAACAAATTGTCCCTTGCCCGAAACTGGTGGCAGTTTGGAACAGGTTTTTACCCCAGAGGTTGATTACTACAGGGCAGTTTTCGAAGCGAAGATGAACCATTAGGAGGGGTTAATCACGGATTTTCCAACTCCGCTGCTTCGTCGTCGCCGAGAAGAAACCGAACTAAGGCGTCTCGGAAAGAGATAGGAGGGAGGGGCAGACGGTTTTTCGCTCCCAGGGAAACGGAAGGATCCGTATCGAGTGTCCCGTCACTCAAAAATCCGGTGGAACCCCCGCTCCCAGTCTCATTATCGAGCGAACCCGGAATGAGGAGCCGTAATGAGGTGCGTGTGGAAAAAGCGAGAGTTCCGCGCGAGTAATATTCCGTTCTCGTCTCTTTTCCTTCCCTCCCCCACTCCTCCGGTGTGCGGATTATTATTATCATCATCCTCCGGGGTGTTGTTTACACTCCCGGGTTGTTCGGAGGTGCGTGAGAACTCCCGGGATTTTGTTCTCGGCTTTGCGTTTGATGGACGACCTGACATCCCAGATCTTCTCGGGCGGAGGGATTCCACGAGCGGAACACTCCGCATCGACGTTTGGGTCTAAGTGGAGAAGGGGGAGAAATGATGGTGCAAATGAGAGGGTGTCTGTGAGGTTCTCCGGCCAACGCACTGAGGAATGCTGGACGGAAGGAACCATTGGGAGGGACCAACCCCGAGGGACCTTTGGAGGGGGTGTCCTTGAACGGTCATCCGGGGTAGGAGAAAAAGTAGAACTATAGGGGGCACTGGACTAGCGGAGACAGAGGAGGACGGACATGCTAGGGTCCTTTTCGCTGAGATCTTCCAAAAAGATTTGGAATGGTATGTAAATATCAATCTACCCTAGAAATGACAATAAATTTTTATGGAAAAGCACCCATGAAGAAGCGTCACTCTCTGGTAGATGGCTAAAATAACCAACGCATAAGTTAAGCGTTTTTAGTGTCTTTTTACGAGATTTATTAGCAGGACTGTTTTGAAGTGGTTGGAGAACATGGGTTGAAGGTCCTCGCTCTCCTGTGAAGCTGATCAGAACAGTTGTGAATTTGCAAGAGCCTTTTATAGGTTTTCCTGGGACTTGGAGAAGAGGTGGGGGTTGAGGCACCAATCAGAAGGCTACTAGATTTCTTTGAGTCGAGAACTCAACAGCGAACTATGGCATGTTATGAAATCAGCTTCAGGTGAGGAAGGTTTGTCCAGTCGCTTTGTAACGCGTCGTGAACTGTTGAATCCAATTATCCTAATTTTATTGAGAGCAGACAAATCCGAAGTAATCAGAGCGTGCTCACGAACAGATGAATCCTGTGATCTGAATGTGCTCACAAGCAGACGAATTCGTATAAGAAGCAAACTGTTGAATCCAATTATCATAATTTTGTTGAGAGCAGACAAATCCGAAGTAATCAGAGCGTGCTCACGAACAGACGAATCCCGTGATCTGAATGTGCTCACAAGCAGACGAATTCGTATTATCAGAAGATCTTATTCGTATGATCAGCAAACAGAAGAATCTTGTGATCAGAGCATGTTGACAAGCAGACGAATCCAATGATAAGAGAGCCCAAGAACAGACGAATCTAGTTATCTGAGTATGTTCACAAGCAGACGAAGCCACTGATCTGAGCGTGCTCAATAACACGAAAATCCAAAGTAATCAGATCGTGCTGACAAACTAACGAATCCAGAGATCAGAACGTGCTTACTAGCACAGGCAAATCCACGGTGATCAGAGCAGACGAAACCAATGATCAGAGCATGCAAATGAACAGGCAAATCCATACTGATCAGAGCGTGTTCAGGAGCAGACGAATCCAGAGATCAGGGAGTGTTGTCGCGAGCAGAAGTGATGTAATGACGCAGTGTGTCTGTTTTTGGATCCTTCTCTACAAAACGCCAAGTCCAATAGCTTTAGAGTGCGAAAAAGCTGCGAGCAACTTGCATCACTCACGGTCTTATTACTTGCAAACAACTTCCAAACTAAAGCCACAACTTTCCAGCATTATAAAACCTTTCGCATGCCCTGTTTGATTGCTATTCACACTAGCGAATCTGGTTAAGGTTGGTGGGTTTATTTGGGTTTCATGCCGCATTGTCCAAACGGGCAAGTTGCGCCAAGCGCAAGACAAAATTCGACCCATTAAAATGAATAAAGTATTCAAAAAAGCTATTCAGCAATAAAAGTACATTAAAAATAAGTTGGTTCGTTACTAAAAATATTTAGATCGTACAATATAATAATAGCATTTTAATTCTGAATAATACAAATAAACACGAAAGTATAGGATTATCCTCTTCATGAACATAAAAATAAAAAGTTTTGATGAAGTGACGGAGTTTAAAAACGTAAAGATTAAAAAAAATCCGATGGAATTCAAAATTTTATGTTTTTGTAAAAATATAAATAGGTTTGGGTGGGGATTTTTCCAGCCAAGTCTTGCAAATTTAAAATTGTGTTATTAAAAAAATACTGGTGATGACTTAAAAACAGGACAATCAATTAAAATATGGCGAACACACTGGCGCAGTCTATCCTAATAAAAGATGCCTGTGAGTAAAACACGTGTGTCCTATGTGTATACAAGTTAAAAGTACAATACATTGGAGTGTCGTATTTGTAACGCAGACCATAATGAAATGATTGGCCGGATGCTACATTCATTGGGGCTTTACATGCTCCAGTAATTGTGCCAATCTTTCCATACGATGTCCCGGACAGCTTGTCGGAGATCATCGTATGGAACGGGAATATTCAGTGGAATCATGGCATTTTTGGCCGCAGCATCCATCGGTTCATTTCGAACAATTCCAAAGTGGAATCTGGTTAAGTGACAAGCAATTCGACCCGTTGTCGGTTTTGGAGACGATGTCAAGTGTCAGAAAACGCTGTAAGAAGCTGCTCTCCACCGCGCACGCTGCCGCTTATCTTCCCTTTTTACACACGACGGTACAGTTCGTTAGCTATGTGCCTTCGAACTGTTCGTGACGCGTCACAAGGCGACTGCGGATGTCTAACCGTCCTCATACTGAAGCCGGTTACATCGCTTGTAACGTTTCGCGAGTTATCACGTGGGTTTACAGTGGCTCCATGGAACAGAAAACTTTGAAGGGCCCTTCTTGGTTGATTGGTTGGAATTTTGTAGTTGGTAATTGAATCTACGCCACACTAGAGAAACACAACCGGCTATTGGTGACGGTCCGGGATCAATCCTGAAGAGAAAAGACCCAAGGACAACGCATTGTCATTTTGAACCATGGCCACCTCAGTCTCCAAACTTCCGCACCAGGCCAAATGTGAGGACATTTGAGGCCACGACAGATTAAAGTGCACCAGCTCCTGTGTACACGATGGTCTTCGGCTGGTCCTAGTTTCGAACTCGCAACCCTCCTGTTGCTAATCCGTTGCTCTTCCAACAGGGCTACCACGACTCACGAATAAGAGGAACATTACAGGTAAAATACGCATTTATTACAGGTAACGAACATTACAGGTAAAATACGCAATTATTACAGGTAACGAACATTACAGGTAAAATACTCGTTTGGATTCGTCAATGGTCATAAACTAGTCGCAGAAATCAGTAAAAATAATGCTCAATCAACATTATGGCTTTAGGGAATGGAAACAAATAAGACCGAAATTATTTTTTGAAAAACGTGTTTAATGAAAGTGGTTCCTTTAAAAAATAGAATGCCGAGGTTAGCATATGGACAGCTCAGGACGGTTGCTTGTTTTCGTGTTTTCAAGGGCAAGGGTCATATTTTACCAAGATCCCCATCACAAGACAGACAACGAGGGAGGAAGAGGGTAAAAATGAAAGAGGGAAAGATCACTTGGGTACATCAGGGTTGTCATACCCGTAACACACCTAAAGAAGATGTGCCCCTGAGGATCTGACACCTCAGGTTGACTTTGGTCATGCTATATTAAGTTATAGACATGCACACACAATGAAAGCTTTACAGACACAGAAGAGAGAAATACATCCAGAGAGGAAAGCACAGGAATCGAACCTGCGCAGCCGATTGCTAGCGCAGTGGGCATACCCACTAAGGCATGACGGCCCCCCAGGAACGGCGCTGGATATCGTCTGCAGAAACCCTACGGCTCCACACCATTCCTCTGCATCTGAGTCCCACTATCATCCCAATCTCCCTTTTCTTTTTCCAAGCTCTCCCTTTCTCTGTTATCTCGTCACGCTTCCCATCCATTTACATGCGAGTAAAATGTTTCTTCGGAGCAGCCAGAGCGAGCGCGTTTTGTCACCATCCGGAGGAAGAAGGCAGGGGGGAATCCAGATTGGCTAGGTGGTGACGTTTAATTGGCGATAAACTAAAACAACAAGAGACAGAGGGGGGTTCTCTGGCGGCGCTCCAGCTCGGCAGGCGTCCAAGATGGCGTCGGACTGTCTTCGGGAAAATTCTGTTTTGAAGCCCATTGTTCTCGATCCAGACACAACAGAGGAGCGCTGAATTTATTGGACTGCCTCTCCCTCTCCACTCTCCCTTTCGAGAGAGCGATTACTTATATCGAGCGCTGCTCCTCCGGTTCTCGTTTCATCATCTCTCCTGGCTGGAGGCTCGTTTATTTTATTTAGTGGCTCTCTCTTCTGCCTATTCTTTTCCGTCCTCATCTTCACCCTCTTTTTGTTCGCTGTCGACTTCTAATTGCGAGGCTCACAGGATTTGGAGGAAACGACTCTTGATGGGGAAAACATTTGTTTTTCCTGATTCCGACGGTTGGTTGTTTTTAGGCCTTATGGGTAGGTAGTTGAATTAAGGTCACGCTGGAGCAGGATAACGGGCTATTTGTGAAGGTAATGACGAGATACCTTGTCAAGACAACCATCAGGAGGGTTAAGAAATCTAAAACTTCGTTAAGCTGATTGAAATGCGAAACACATTTAACATTTATACAATAATAAAACCTTTTCGACCGTTTTGTTGTCGATAGCATACTGAGATCGAATTTTCTTCCGAATGAAGTTTTCGTACCGACGTGCTCATTCATATTTTAAGCTCCGGAAATGTTTGAAAAGAAATTTTTAAGCACTGCGGATTCTTTCTGTAGGTAGGTATTTTAATTAACGTCGCATTGGAGCCACGCAAAGAGCTATTGGCGACGGTCCGGGATCAATCCCAAAGGGAAAGATCCGGGGTGACGGTCCGGGATATATCCCTAAGGGAAAGATCCACGAAAACCTCGTCATTTTGAAGCATGGTCAGATGACGAGATCAACCGCTGAGCTGGCTAATCACACTCCAAAGAAATATCGTGCGTTGGTAGGTAGTTGAATTAATGTAAATAGCAGGCTATTGGCGACGGTCCGGGAACCATCCCGAAGTGAAAGATCCGAGGACAAACATCTCGTCATTTGAACCACGGTCAGATGACGAGGTCAACACCTGAGCTGGCGGCCCACTCTCAGAACTTCCGCAACACACCAACGTGAGGACATTTGAGGCCACGATAGATTTAACGTGCACCATCCCCGCGTACATGAGTCTTTGGGTTGACCGAATTTCGAACTCGCAACCGTCCGGTTGCTAATCCGTTACTCTTCCAACCGGGTACCGTGGCCCCCTTCTTGAACGAATAGACAGAAAGACACGAGAAGTTAGACGTTCTCGAACCCAAACTATCGAAAGTTTAGTTTGGTTTTCTAGCGCAAGGGGACATATGTGATTGACTGTGCCAAACACAAGACAAACGTAATGAACTTACACACCCAACAAGTTTTTTCTGACAGAAGAGAGAAATACAACCATGGCAAGTTACAGTTCCCGAACCAGTACCGCCTACAGCTTGCAGGTTTCTAGCGGAGGGGGCTGCAACGGCCCCTACAGCGAAAGGTAGGGCACCAAGAAACAAATGACACCGTAAAACATGCGCTCACTGTTTCATATATAAAATGTTTTATCACAAATATAAATCTGTAAGGGGAAGATTTAACCATCAGTAGGGGCGTTTAAAACAACACATCCAGCTGTTTGCAAACGTTGTCTGCGAAAGATGCTTCGTCGCGATTATTTTAACTAGTTCACTACTTTTTTTAGCAGTCAATTGTTTTCAGTATTAAAAAAGCTCCTGAATAAAGCAGACGGTAGTGAAAGCAATCAACACTAAACAGCATGTGTTCTTAGCTTAAACGAAGTATGTTATTTTGTTCTAGCTCAGTGTAAGTCTTGTAACAGAAAAAGTTCCATCACTAGACGTCTAGACTCGAAACGTCAAAAGTATTACCTTGCCTAATCAGTTCTATCGCGTAAGGCATCCAACTCATGCAAATAGTATCAGTAAGATAAAAAGTCAAGGGTATTTCTTGACTCTTCACAGATTCTTGGAGTTGGCAAGCTTTAATCTGTCTTTGCACACTTGTTTTCACCTCCAATCCTTTACAATAAACGCGTACCCAAAAAAAACGTTCATTTATCAAGAGTACAGATTCTTTTACAATCAGAGCTTTTCATTCTGCATTCAGCAAGAGTCCCGAAAGCAATCACGTGTCAAGAATAGTAGACTCGGAAGAAACATTTTTATTTAAATGTATCCGAGTCTAAGTTGAATCTGTCTTTGCACAATTATTTCTGCCATCAAACTCTTAGGATAAAAGTGCACCCAAACGGAACGTTCATTTATCAGACTTCAAGAGTACAGATTCTTTCACAATCAGAGCTTTTCAATCTGCATTCAGCAAAACAGAGCAATCACGTGTCAAGAATAGTAGACTCGAGAAAAACACTTTTATTTAAATGTATCCGAGTCTAAGTTGAATCTGTCTTTGCACAATTATTTCTGCCATCAAACTCTTAGGATAAAAGTGCACCCAAACGAAACGTTCATTTATCAGACTTCAAGAGTACAGATTCTTTCACAATCAGAGCTTTTCAATGTGCATTCAGCAAAACAGAGCAATCACGTGTCAAGAATAGTAGACTCGAGAAAAACACTTTTATTTAAATGTATCCGAGTCTAAGTTGAATCTGTCTTTGCACAATTATTTCTGCCATCAAACTCTTAGGATAAAAGTGCACCCAAACGGAACGTTCATTTATCAGACTTCAAGAGTACAGATTCTTTCACAATCAGAGCTTTTCAATCTGCATTCAGCAAAACAGAGCAATCACGTGTCAAGAATAGTAGACTCCAGAAAAACACTTTTATTTAAATGTATCCGAGTCTAAGTTGAATCTGTCTTTGCACAATTATTTCTGCCATCAAACTCTTAGGATAAAAGTGCACCCAAACGAAACGTTCATTTATCAGACTTCAAGAGTACAGATTCTTTCACAATCAGAGCTTTTCAATCTGCATTCAGCAAAACAGAGCAATCACGTGTCAAGAATAGTAGACTCGAGAAAAACACTTTTATTTAAATGTATCCGAGTCTAAGTTGAATCTGTCTTTGCACAATTATTTCTGCCATCAAACTCTTAGGATAAAAGTGCACCCAAACGGAACGTTCATTTATCAGACTTCAAGAGTACAGATTCTTTCACAATCAGAGCTTTTCAATCTGCATTCAGCAAAACAGAGCAATCACGTGTCAAGAATAGTAGACTCGAGAAAAACACTTTTATTTAAATGTATCCGAGTCTAAGTTGAATCTGTCTTTGCACAATTATTTCTGCCATCAAACTCTTAGGATAAAAGTGCACCCAAACGAAACGTTCATTTATCAGACTTCAAGAGTACAGATTCTTTCACAATCAGAGCTTTTCAATCTGCATTCAGCAAAACAGAGCAATCACGTGTCAAGAATAGTAGACTCGAGAAAAACACTTTTATTTAAATGTATCCGAGTCTAAGTTGAATCTGTCTTTGCACAATTATTTCTGCCATCAAACTCTTAGGATAAAGTGCACCCAAATAAAACGTTCATTTATCAGACTTCTAAGAGCGCAGATGTTTTACAATAGAGCCTTTCAATGTGCATCCATCAAAATAGACCAACTCCTGACAGAAAATCATGTCATGGTAGATAGTTAATTATCGTCGCACTGGAGCAACTCAACGTGCTATTGGCGATTAATCCCGAAGAATCACGTGTCAAGAATAGCATTTTTATTTAAATACATGTGTCCAAGTCTAATTTGAACGAAACAATATAAAATATGCAAATGAAGATGAAATTGCATGGGTGCAAAATTGTACAATGAGAGTATTTGGTTATGTTTAATTTGGATCTTAAATCTTAACTCATCAAGTCATGTTACAAAACCTTATCAAAACAAATACCGGAAAATCCATTATATAAATTGAATAACATCTCGAAAAATAGATAATTATTGTTTCAACCATAGGTTGCAATCATTGCTTCACCCGTTTTGTTGAATCTAATTTACTTAAAATAGTTTTAATAAAACTAACTTTGTGACGGAAGTTTATTTCATTCAAAGAACCATAGTGGGGCCTTACAATGGGGCCCATGGGCCGTTATAAAACCATAAGAGGACACTTGATTACACATTTGTGATCTATGGTTGTCTGTTTTGGGGTTTTTTTATGGTGCAAGGGCCATATTTGATCAAGCTGTGCCAAACAAATTCAAGTAAATGGACACACACAAGGAAAGCGTTACTGAGACAGACGACAGTTTGTTGGTTTTAGGTTTTATGGCACAAGGGCCATATTTGGCCAAGCAGCGCCAAACCCAAGACAATAACGAGGGATGAAAACAAAGAAAAAAGCAGGAGACAAAAGAAACACATCCAAGGAGGAATCGAAATTGCCCCAAAAATTCTGCACCCCCAAGATCGATGTCTTAGTGTATGATCTTGCGACCGATATAGAATATCCTCACATTAAGAATTACCGGACAATGCTCTGCGAATTCGCCGACTATTTGAATAAAAAAAACACCAACAAGGTTGAAACCAAGTCCTTTCAGGTGAGCTTGGCAATTCACCTCAAAACTATCACCAATCTCATAATCACCATGGTCTGTGAACTTGATTATGCTAGCGATAAAGACCATGATAATAATAAGCAGTTAAAGGCTCCGCACAAAAAGAAATAGATGATTTAAAAGCAAACATTTCAAACCTAAATGCGGAAATTTCTTCTATAAGTGAAAATTCTTCCATTAAAGACAGATCCATTAGTTCTTCTCTCTTCCCGGTGGAAGAGGAATACGATCTTCAATTACAAGCCTTAGAAACAGCTAATGAAAAATAACCTCTGAAAAAAGAGCTAAAATCTTGTAAAATGGACTTAGATTCTGCAAAAACTGATGTCAAGGACCTTGAAATAACTAACTCATTTTTGCGCGGCCTATTGTCAGAAAAAGATAAAACCTTTGATATCTTATCAGAAACCTTTAATAACGGTATTAAACAAACTCTCGACATAGTCACGAAACTACAGGAAAAATCTCATACCTCTCCTACAACCTCGGCTCCCTCTTTTGCTGCTGTGGTCTGCTCGAGCAGACCAACACAATCAAATAAGCTACAGTCACATGTCCTCCTTAAGCCAAAGGAGGAAAGCAACTTTAGTATTACCAAATCTGCAATACAGGGCACTCTCAAAACCACTACTCACAAAATTAAACAATTGCGCAAAATTAATGGAGGTGGTATTGCAATTGAGGCCAACTCACAGGCAGATTTCGATGCTCTGAATGAAGATTTAGTATAGAGAGGAGAGATCACCAAGAGGTTTGAATGGCTCGATCTACTAAAAGAAAACCTCAGGTGATCCTCCTCAACGTTGACTCCGAAATTGAGGGCGCTGATTTACCACCCTCCTACTTAAAAATGAAATTCTCGGAGAGGTGAATAACATTAAAATCGACTTCCAAAATTCCAGCCACCCTTGGCAACCACTGGGTGACTACATTAAACCCATCAATATACCAAAGGGTCATGACCGCAAAGTTTCTTTTCATAGGTTATCAGAGTTCGTCTGGACGATTTTCATAGCATTAGACAATGTACGGGTGTGGACAGTTTGGCCACACCAAATCCAAGTGTTTTAACAAAAATATTTGTTTATCATGTGGGAAAGATCATATCACTAAATCTTGTACCAATGAAAAGAATTGCTCTAATTACACCTCCTCGAACGTTAAACACAATACAAAATACAATACAAACCATGGATGCATGGACAAAAAACGTCCTAGCCTCAAACACCAACAAACTTTATTAATAGCAAATACAGACTACGGAACGTGATAGCGATACATTATATTCACACTGTCCTACATATTGTACACAAATTGTATCATTATTAAGCACTAAACTGTTTTTAATTCTGTATATATTAATGTCTCATCTTGTATATACATTGTCATAGTATTATATACTAAATGTTTTATATCATTTCATTATATAATAATTATTCTTACTACATTCAACAATATTTATTTGTTACTTTATTCTTCTGTATGTTTTGTTCTGCATTTCTGTATATATCAAAATTCTGTCCCATATCTATTTAATATTTTTGATGTTCTAGCCCACATGGTACTATTATTATGTTGTGTCCTTTTACTTGTTTTTATTGTAGAATTGCATTTTGTATGTATCAAAATTCTGTCCCATATCTATTTAATATTTTTGATGTTCTAGCCCACATGGTACTATTATTATGTTGTGTCCTTTTACTTGTTTTTATTGTAGAATTGCATTTTGTATGTATCAAAATTCTGTCCCATATCTATTTAATATTTTTGATGTTCTAGCCCACATGGTACTATTATTATGTTGTGTCCTTTTACTTGTTTTTATTGTAGAATTGCATTTTGTATGTATCAAAATTCTGTCCCATATCTATTTAATATTTTTGATGTTCTAGCCCACTTGGTACTATTATTATGTTGTGTCCTTTTACTTGTTTTTATTGTAGAATTGCATTTTGTATGTATCAAAATTCTGTCCCATATCTATTTAATATTTTTGATGTTCTAGCCCACTTGGTACTATTATTATGTTGTGTCCTTTTACTTGTTTTTATTGTAGAATTGCATTTTGTATGTATCAAAATTCTGTCCCATATCTATTTAATATTTTTG
>OW119930.1:7119051-7201551 GCA_933210815.1 Meta bourneti
GGCAGCTTGTTAATGCAATTGGGCGACAGCTCAGAGGGTCTTTGGAGTCCTTCCCGGGCTTTAGAATCGGAATTACGATGCTTTCTCGCCACAATGTGGGATATTTGTGCTCCATCCAGATTCTATTAAATAGGTAAAGTATATTTTTTAGAGAATCTGGAGATAGGTGGCGGAGCATCTGATAAGTGATTCCGTCCGGTCACGGACAGGTGTTTTGGGGATGAGAAAGCGCCATCTTCAGTTCAAGCATCGTGAGCTCGTGTGGACGTTTGGAGAGAGAGGTGCCAGGCGTTGTCCTCGTCATCTGACCGTGGTTTAAAGTGACGAAGTGTTGTGTGTGTGTCCTGTGCTCTTTCTGGTGTAGAAGATTAGAGAGTGGGGTGCCAGCTCAGGCGTTGTACTCGTCATCTGACCGTGGTTTAAAGTGACGAAGTGTTGTGTGTGTGTGTGTCCTGTGCTCTTTCTGGTGTAGAAGATTAGAGAGTGGGGTGCCAGCTCAGGCGTTGTCTTCGTCATCTGACCGTGGTTTAAAGTGACGAAGTGTTGTGTGTGTGTGTCCTGTGCTCTTTCTGGTGTAGAAGATTAGAGAGTGGGGTGCCAGCTCAGGCGTTGTCCTCGTCATCTGACCGTGGTTTAAAGTGACGAAGTGTTGTGTGTGTGTGTGTCCTGTGCTCTTTCTGGTGTAGAAGATTAGAGAGTGGGGTGCCAGCTCAGGCGTTGTCCTCGTCATCTGACCGTGGTTTAAAGTGACGAAGTGTTGTCCTGTGCTCTTTCTGGTGTAGAAGATTAGAGAGTGGGGTGCCAGCTCAGGCGTTGTCCTCGTCATCTGACCGTGGTTTAAAGTGACGAGTGTTGTGTCCTGTGCTCTTTCTGGTGTAGAAGATTAGAGAGTGGGGTGCCAGCTCAGGCGTTGTCCTCGTCATCTGACCGTGGTTTAAAGTGACGAAGTGTTGTGTCCTGTGCTCTTTCTGGTGTAGAAGATTAGAGAGTGGGGTGCCAGCAGCTCAGGCGTTGTCCTCGTCATCTGACCGTGGTTTAAAGTGACGAAGTGTTGTGTGTGTCCTGTGCTCTTTCTGGTGTAGAAGATTAGAGAGTGGGGTGCCAGCTCAGGCGTTGTCCTCGTCATCTGACCGTGGTTTAAAGTGACGAAGTGTTGTGTGTGTCCTGTGCTCTTTCTGGTGTAGAAGATTAGAGAGTGGGGTGCCAGCAGCTCAGGCGTTGTCCTCGTCATCTGACCGTGGTTTAAAGTGACGAAGTGTTGTGTGTCCTGTGCTCTTTCTGGTGTAGAAGATTAGAGAGTGGGGTGCCAGCTCAGGCGTTGTCCTCGTCATCTGACCGTGGTTTAAAGTGACGAAGTGTTGTCCTGTGCTCTTTCTGGTGTAGAAGATTAGAGAGTGGGGTGCCAGCTCAGGCGTTGTCCTCGTCATCTGACCGTGGTTTAAAGTGACGAAGTGTTGTCCTGTGCTCTTTCTGGTGTAGAAGATTAGAGAGTGGGGTGCCAGCTCAGGCGTTGTCCTCGTCATCTGACCGTGGTTTAAAGTGACGAAATGTTGTCCTGTGATCTTTCTGGTGTAGAAGGTCAGAGAGTGGGGTGCGAGCTCAGGCGTTGTCCTCATCTGACCATGGTTCAAAGTGACGAGGTGTTGCATTTGGACGGGCTATTGGAGATGGTCTGGGGTCAGTCCCCAAGGGAAAAACCCGAGGACAACACCACAAAATTTTGAACCACGGTCAGATGACGAGGTCAACACCTGAGCTGCCACCCCACTCTCCAAACTTCCACGCCACGCCAACTTGAAGCTTGCGCGTCGCAGCGGAAAGACCTATTAACAACAGTGAGGAAATTGAATTCAACTCTTTGTTAAGGACCTGCAGCCCTGACTTCACTGTCTATTTTCGTAACCCGGACGACCGTAACATTAAATAAAGTCGCGAATGCAAATGACAGGCCGTTCAACGCAGCAGGCACGCACGACGCCTCCTGTTTTTGCGCGTACACCTATTTCTGCTCCTCGTGCGGATGCCATTCCTCGGTCGGAAGGGAAAGGGGGGTTGGATCGGGTTCCGTTTTCGATTCCGTGGCGCGATCTAATCGCGCAGTGGTCGCTCCATCAGGCTGTCACGGTCTGGGGCTTCCCCTAATCAAAACAATTTATTTAGCGACGTTAATTAAGGCGGAGGATGAATCGGTGGATCGTTCTGTGGATTGAATCCGGCTGCGTGTGTGGCTGGATTCCAAGCTCTCGGATGGTGCCATCGCGATACAAAAAGAAATGGAGAACGAGCAAAAGAATGTATGGTGCACAAAAACCTCACCCAGACATACTGTAACCCTCTGAGGGGTTCGCACGTATTATTACGCCTTGAAATCTAGTATTCTTTTCATGATTTCTAACCCATTTTGACCTTCTTAACCAATAGAATCTCTCCGAAGGATTGATTCTATTCCAAAGAAAGGAACAGAATCTTTCCAAAGGCTTTCATTCCAAGTAAATGAACAATAGATCTTTCCAAAGAATTCCAATCCAACCAAAGTAGCAATAGAATCTTTCCAAAGGGTTCCAATCCAACCAAAGGAGCAATAGAATCTTTCCAAAGGGTTCTAATCCAAGCAAAGGAGCAATAGAATCTTTCCAAAGGGTTCAAATCCAACCAAAGGAGCAATAGAATCTTTCCAAAGGGTTCCAATCCAACCAAAGTAGCAATAGAATCTTTCCAAAGGGTTCCAATCCAACCAAAGGAGCAATAGAATCTTTCCAAAGGGTTCAAATCCAAGCAAAGGATCAATAGAATCTTTGCAAAGGGTTCCAATCCAAGCAAAGGAGCAATAGAATCTTTCCAAAGGGTTCCAATCCAACCAAAGAAGCAATAGAATCTTTCCAAAGGGTTCTAATCCAAGCAAAGGAGCAATAGAATCTTTGCAAAGGGTTCCAATCCAAGCAAAGTAGCAATAGAATCTTTCCAAAGGGTTCCAATCCAACCAAAGGAGCAATAGAATCTTTCCAAAGGGTTCCAATCCAACCAAAGAAGCAATAGAATCTTTCCAAACGGTTCCAATCCAAGCAAAGGGGCAATAGAATCTTTCCAGAGAATTCCAATCCAAGCAATGGAGCAATAGAATCTTTCCAAAGAATTGGACCCTGGATTACAAAGGACTCAACAAAACAATAAAAACAAATCATCTCACAATTGCAACATTGTTAATTACCCTTTTTGACTCTATTGAATAACAGGAAGATGATGAGTCTCAGCACCAATATACCTTAACAAACTTAAAATGAAATTGTCAAGTGCCTCCTTGGTTAGGTAGGTACGTAGTTGAATTTACGTCGCACTAGGAGCAACACAACAGGTTATTGACGACTGTACAGGATCAATCCCGAAGTGAAAGATCCGAGGACAACACCTCGTCATTTTGAACCACTGTCAGATAATGAGGTCCTCACTCAATTTGGCCCCACTCTCCAAACTTCCTCACCACACGAACGGGAGGACATTTGAGGTCACGGCAGATTCAACATGCACCTGCTCCCACGTACATCTGTCTGGTTGGATCGAGTTTCGAACTAGCATCCCTCCGTTTGCTTATCCACGACTCTACCAACAGGACTACCGCAGCCTTTGTTAAAAGAATACATTTTGTAGAATTAAAGGATTCTAGATTGGAACTGGATTCGAGTAAGCTCGTGTGATTTTATGAGTCTATAACTTTGACAACAAAATTTAAGATACTTATTAGTATGTTGAAACTGTACATCGGCTTGATTAGGTTGATTTTAACAAGTATTTTTTATTGTTGTGGACAATTTTGATACGACTCTTAATATTGAAAGATAAGTTATGAGCATAACTAATATCAAGTAAGTTTCCTGGGTCCAATCGATTCACCACTAGCCAAGGATGCATTGCGCTCAAAGCATTGCGTCCAAGGTAAAATCAGAAATATTTTTGCTTTAGCCCTCCTAGGGGCTGTCTCGATATCTTGTGAGTAGCAAAATTGACCAGACCTTGATATATCACCCATTGAAGAAAACTGACCAGATTTTGATGGACGAGATATCTCGTCATTAGAAAACTGACCAGATCTTGATGGACGAGATATCCCGTCATTAGAAAACTGACCAGATCTTGATGGACGAGATATCTCGTTCTTTGAAGAAAATTGACCAGATCTTGATGGATGAGATATCTGGTCATTAGAAGAAAACTGACCAGATCTTGATGGATGAGATATTTCGTCATTAGAAAACTGACCACATCTTGATGGACGAAACATCTGATCATTAGTAGAAAACTGACCATATCTTGATGGAGGAGATATCTCGTTAATTAGTAGAAAACTGACCACATCTTGATGGACGAAACATCTGATCATTAGAAGAAAACTGACCAGATCTTGATGGAGGAGATATCTCGTTAATTAGTAGAAAACTGACCACATCTTGATGGACAAAACATCTGATCATTAGAAGAAAACTGACCAGATCTTGATGGAGGAGATATCTCTTCATTAGTAGAAAACTGACCAGATACAACCAGAAGATACTGACCAGAGACCTTAGAAAAAAAGTTTCAGGTTTTATCGATCACCACCACCTTATATTTAACTTTTTTATGAGGGTAGGTAGGTAGTTAATTAACGTCGCACCAGCAAAACACAACGGACCATTGGCGACGGTCCGGGATCAGTCCCGATGAGAAAGATCCAAGGATAATGCCTCGTAATTTTGAACCAGATGCCGAGGTCAACACCTGAGCTGGCACCCCTCTCTCCAAACTTCCACACCAAGCCAACGTGAGAACATTTTAGGCCACGACAAATTTAACATGCAGCCCCCGTATACACGAGATCCCGGATGGATTCGAACTCGCAACCCTCCGGTTGCTTTTTTCATTAGGGATCGCCGGGCAGTTGGGATTCCACCACTGTTTTAGAACAATTGTGCGCCAACACGAGACTGCGCAAAGTAAACCATTCCGGCTTCGAGTAACGCACGGGATGAAACCGTCCTTTGTGCGATTTTAATAAATGGACGCCTTTTCCCCACTTCTTCCCAAATACCTTACGCGCTGTTAAAAATAAGCCACGGTATGAGCAGCATGCGAAAACCATCCTCAGAAAGCGCCACATATGCGATACCCTCGCGACATTTTTATACATCCCAGAGAGAAAGCAGAGGAAAAAAAGTCTCCGATCTCTTATTTGAGATCCGAATCCAGGTGAGGAGCGCTCACTAATTGGCCCATTCATCTTCGCATTCCTCAGCGATAAGCTTATCGCACGTGATGACGAAGCACTTCGTGGGAGATCTGTCCGTCCTTCCGAAAAGTGACGGCAAGAAAGTAGTCCCCGGCTGCTTCCATAAAACCATATTGCTCACAATGGCACGATTATGCGCCAGTAAATTACTCGGTGTGCCATCCCCGAAAAGCCCATCCACCTGGAAACCCAAACGCGGGGATTCTTGTTTCCTTCTGAAATTAGAATCACGAGGTCCGTCCCCCCCCCCCCCTCTGACATAAAGTAGGATTTCTGAGAAAGACTCGGCTCGAACCCGGGACAGGAGCCGTCATTGTGTCTGCTCAATACGCTGTGATGTTACTTTTCAGTGGGTCTTCCGCGGAGGGGTATTTATTTTTCGAGAACTCGAGACAGAGGAGGGTTTGTGTTGGGAGTGGGGAGAGGTTTGTTGTGTGGTGTCAAGGGTTGTGTTGTTGTCGTTTCGATGCGTCTTTCCATGTGTGCTGCGAGACGAGGACGCGGTTGATGGGATCCTTGCGTTTTTCTCGCGGCTCGGGGAACCCTGGAATTCAGTTTCCAGTCTGGGGAAGTTGGTAGGTAGTTAATTAACGTCGCACTGGAGAAACTCGACGGGGTTTTGGCGAAGGCCCGGGATCCATCCCCAAGAGAAAGATCCGAGGACAGAACCTCGTCGTTTTGAAACACGGTCAGATGACGAGATCAACACCCACTCTCCAAACTTCCACACCACGCCAACGTGAAGGTATTTGAGGCCACGAGATTTAACGTGTCTCCAGATACACACGAGCCTGGTTGGCTCGAGTTTCGAACTCGCAACTCTCCTTCGACGTGGACCGGATTGGAAGAGTAACGGACTAGCATCCAGAGGGTTGCGAGTTCGAAATTAGTTCCAGCCACAGATCGTCGCGTACGTGGGGACTGGTGCGCGTTAAACTGGTGTGGTGTCGTGGACAAATGCCACAAAAGCCACACCGATGTCGTGGACAAATGCCCTCACGTTGACGTGGTGTGGAAGTTTGGAGAGAGGGGTGCCAGCTCAGGAATTACCTCGTCATCTGACCGTGGTTCGAAATTACGTGGTGATGGAACCCGGACCAATAGACCATTGTGTTGCTCCAGTGCGACGTTAATTAACCTACCTACCCTCCTTCGACACGAAGAAAACAAGTCAGTAAATCGAACTTCACTCCACGAAACAAATACGAACGGATTAGAGCCGTTAATCAATCCTTTATTGCCAGCTTCTTCGGGTGCCACAACAATATCTAGAGCAAATCCCCTTCGTTCATAAATCAAGGGATACACTTCCCTCTCCTTGAGTAGGGGGAGGGAGAGAACAGGGGGTCCCTGCGAATTAACCGAGGGGGCCTGCTTCGATGACATCGCTCCATTTGTCAAAACGCATAGCTCTCTGCCATGAGGCGAGGCCGTCCCTTATTCTCTATACTTAGAAACAATGCCTTCGCTTCGGAAGTGTCGCACGTCATGCATTGTGGAAAAGCCACTACGGGAAACTATTATTAGACTGCACGAAAATTCGTTTTGGGCCCTGTGACACATTATAAAAAGAAATAACGATCAAGAGAAATTGGGGTGGAGAGGCCTTTTGATGGCGCATGCATTCCCCCTCGTCATTTTTGTTGCAGTTTTGATCAATCTTGGAGCGCGTTCCGGCAATCGCTGAATGATTCGGTTGTGAGACAGCATAATCTGTCTGAATGTGCAGTAGCCAGGGTGTGTCTTTGCAAGAAAAACAAGTAGACAGGCGTCATACTTCTACATACAAAACAGATTCCTATGCTACTATAACTGTGTCTTGATCTAACTGCTGGGGGCTGGTAGGATTTTGGCTATTCGGTTGGAGTGTATCTGCAAAATCGGAAGTAAAGCGTCTGCTTACAAAACAGACTGGTTTGTGAATATAACTGCGTCATGATCTCACTCCTAGGGGCTGGTAGGATTGTTGGCTGTTCGTTTGGAGTGTATCTTTGCAAAAACAGAAGTAGATAGGAGTCATACTTCTGCATACAAAACAGATTCTTATGAAACTATAACTGTCTTGATCTCACTCCTAGGGGGCTGGTAGGATTGTTGGCTATTCGGTTGGAGTGTATCTTTGCAAAAACAAAAATAGATAGGCGCCATACTTCTGCATACAAAACAGATTCTTATGCAACTATAACTGTCTTGATCTCACTCCTAGGGGGCTGGTAGGATTGTTGGCTATTCGGTTGGAGTGTATCTTTGCAAAAACAAAAATAGATAGGCGTCATACTTCTGCATACAAAACAGATTCTTATGCAACTATAATTGTCTTAATCTCACTCCAAGGGGCTGGTAGGATTGTTGGCTATTCGGTTGGAGTGTATCTTTGCAAAAACAGAAGTAGGCAGGCGTCATACTTCCACATACAAAACAGACGGGTGTGTGCTATTACAACTGTCTTGATCTCACTTCTAGGGGGCTGGTAGGACTGTTGGCTATTCGGTTGAAGTATATATTTGCAAAAAACCGACAGACAAGAGTCATACTTCTGCATACAAAACAGACTGGTGTGTGACTATAAGTGCATCTTAATCTCCCTCCTAGGGGTCTGTTTGGCTTGTTAGATGTTAGAGTGTATCTTTGCGAAAACAGAAATAGATAGGCGTCATACTTCCACATACAAAACAGACTAATCTGTTTGCTACTATAACTGTCTTAATCTCACTCCTAAGAGGCTTGTTGGCTATTTGGTTAGAGTGTATCTTTGCAAAAATAATAGACAGGCGTCATATTTCTGCATACGAAACAGACTGGTGTTTAGAAACTATAAGTGTGTTGATCTCTCACTCTTAGGGGGCTGGTGGCTGTTTGGTTGGAGTGTATCTTTGCAAAAATAGACAAGCATCATAGTTTCTGCCAACATAAGATGTTACACATGCCTATAAGTGTCTTTCACTTCTAGGCGGTTGGTTGAATTATTGGCTATTTGGATTGTTGGTGAATTTTTAAGACGTAAGATCAGAAATTAGACAAGCTGCATCAACAGGTTAAGATAGTAAATACAATGACCAAGTCCAATATGAAAATAACTCATTGTTGAAGTCTTTGTTCATTGTCAGGTTATTTGCCAACTAGTCATTGAATTTGAATCAGTAGTGTTAATACATTGGAAGTGTCCGAAAATTTAACAGGAAGTGGTATTTATTTTGGTAAAAAAATAGTCTACGCGTTTATCACCCAATAAACCATGAACATCTCTGACTTCTCTCCCGACACCAAGTCTGGGTGATGTCGGTCACCATAGAAACAGGACTCGTTTATTTTGAATAGGAGTGACTCTCAGAATAATAATTTTATTTTGTTTTTCGCCAATGTTGTGCTGGAAAGTGCAAATTTACTAGTTCAGATCTGGGCGACAAGAAAAATCTCAACAAATATATTCCCAAATTGTCATAAAGTTCTCCAATGTGACAAACTTGAATACATTTCTTCAAGTATCCTTTGTGGGAAATAGGATAAGATCTGTATCTGCAGCAACAGACAAGGGAAGACTGGAGCAGGTGTGATGGTAGACAGATAGTAAGAGGAATACTGATGAAGAACAGGTATGAATATTAAGTGCAAGAGTTATTCCGAAGACCAATTGTTTCAATTCAAGATAAATCCTTATCAGGAATTATCTGGTTTGCATCGTAATTCCCCCCATCACCGTAATGAATTTCATGTGCATTTGGAATTCAATCTATGCCTACATCTGCTTCATGAAACCAAACTAGACCTCCTGCGTGACGTGGATTGGTTATAATGAGAAATGCCGAGATCTGATTCCAGAGCCGGAGGTTGGTTGGCTGTTTTGCAGTTTTATGGCGCAAGGGCCATATTTGGCCAAGCTGCGCCAAACAGAAGACAGCGTCAAGTAAAAAATGTAACGAAAGGGAAATAAGGTGGGATTGGGGAATAGAGAAGTGGAATAAAAGAAAAAGATCGCTTGAGGTATATCCAGGGAGCGCGACCGTCCCCCTGTTTACCAAAGACACTAAATCATATGGGGAAAGAAATAATCACTCTGGTATCTCAGATCCGTGTAGCCCGTACACCCCTACAGGAGACGTGCCCCTGAGGACTCCAGAAACTGAGGAACAGAGGTAGGTAGTTGAATCAACGTCGTACTGGAGTAAAGCAACGGGCTATCGGAGACAGTCGGGGATCAAACACGAAGGGAAAGATCTGACGACACCTCATCATTTTGAACCACGGTCAGATGACGAGGTCGACACCTGAGATGTCACCTCACTCTCCAAACTTCTACACATCGCTAACGCGAGGACATTTGAGGCCACGATAAATTTAAATTGCACCAGCCCCCTTGTACAAGACGGTCCTCGGTTTGAACTCGCAACCTATAAAATAGATAGGCAGGTTGTTTGGGGTTTTATGGCGCAAGCAAAATAGGTAGGTATTTTAATTAACGTCACACTGGAGCAACACAACGCTAACGCGAGGACATTTGAGGTCACGACAGATTCAACACGATGGCCTTTGGCTGGATCCAAACTCGCAACCCTCCATTTGCCAATTCGTAACTCCCCCAACCTGGCTACCATGTCCCCGCAAGCAAAAATAGGATGTTGATCGATCGGAGTCGAGAGCACAACAGGACAGTCGAATTCTGGAGAAATATCAGTTTAGCTATCGTAATTCGGTACTCTTCCAACCGGGATACAGAGGCTCCCTGAACTTACCCGAAAGTGAAATTTGCAGACTGCCCTCCAAAAAAGAAACACTTCCACCAAAACGCCAAGCCTCCGAAACAGGTTTTGGCAAGCAGGAGCAATTGCGATGAAAAAGCCGCCTTCACTCAAGAATTTTAATTCCCCTTTTAGAACGTCATTGTTCTCGGGACACGTTTCCAATGCCTGTTAGGAGCCGGATTGATAAATTGGCATAGCACAGACCTCACTAACTCTCGGTCGGATAGCCCATTTGTAGCGAGGCAATTCCGAAATGCATGAAAAATCGCCACGCTTCTATTTCGGGACGGGGCTACGAGAACTCCGAACCATTTCATAGAGACGTCGCAGCGAACAGTTGCGATAATTATTCTCAGAACAAAGGGAGAAGCAGGAATGCGCCAATGAGCACGCTTCATTGGGGAATTTTTATTCGAGTTCTAATCTTAGTTCCGCGCTAAATCGAATTGCCCACTCGAAAGACGCATCTCTGAGATGATTCGAGACAATGCATGTTGAAGTTTAGCCAACAGAGTCTTTTTCTTACGACATCCTTTTCCTCCAGGAATGTGAAGATTCCCCGTTTCAATTCCGGAGTTCCATGGTGATTGGGTAGCTCGGTTGGTAGAGTAACGGATTAGGAACCGGATGATTGAGAGTTCGAATCCAAACAAAGACCGTCGTGTGTGCAAAGGGGGTTTGCACGTTAAATCTGTCCTCACGTTGGCATGGTGTGGAGAGTGGGATGCCAGCGTGATCTTTCCCTTTGAGATTGGTCACGGTCCGTAGCCAATAGCCTTTCGTGTTGCTCCAGTGCGACGTTAATTAACTACCTCCCCAGCTTAACTAAGACCAATTAGTTAACGAACCAAGCTGATTACGTAATTAAAGTATCATTTGAATTAGAGGAATTCATTTATTTTGATGGCTAATCCATTTCAGCGTTTTATGTCGTTTCAATGTAAGAGTATACCACTATCAAGCCTGACTGATCAGAACTTAAAAAATCTGAATATACTTATTGCAACAGGTACGATCCTCCCTATCTCAACAGTTGTGATTGGTCATATTTTCGCCAAATCTGATGGTTGGTTGCTTTGTGGCGTTTTATGGCGCAAGCGCCATATTTGGCCAAGCCGCGCCAAACACAAGACAACGTCAAGAAAAAATGTGAAAGGGAAAGAGGAGTGATTAGAGGAATAGAGTAGTGTGAACAAAACAGAAGAAAGCTAGGGTATCCCAGGAGTGCAACCCCGTGTTTACTATAAAGACAGTAAACTCCATAGGAAAAGATTACTAGGATACCTCGGGTGGGATGTGTCTTGGAAAAATTGTTTAAGCACAATTGACAAAGTCAGCAGCATTTTCCAGCAAATGCACATCTTTAAATGGTTGGTTTTTGAGATTTATGGTGCAAAGGCCAAGCCGCGCCAAGCACAAAACAGACAACACCAAGTAAAAAAGTCGTGAAAGGTAAAAAGAAGCGATTGGAAGACTAGTGGGATGAAAGCGGAAAAAGATCGCTTGAGTTTCATAGGAGCTCGACTCCAGTGTTTACCTTAAAGATAGAAAGCATTAAAAAAGGGAAGATCACTGCAGTGCCTAGGGTCCGTGAATCCGTAATCGAACCGCAATTATCGGTCGACGTGACCGATCTGAGCTCGCAATAACTCCCGGGTTATCGGGCAACGGCGGTTGTGTCATAGAATATAGATGACGATTATAAGTGGAGGGGCTGGCGAACCAATATCAATTCGCGAGAGCATCGAAGTAGCTGGTCAGTTTTGTTGTGTTCGGCACCTCGAGTATGCTAGACGGGGCATTACGTTTAAACACAGCGGGAGAATCCACATCAGTCGTAACTCGGTGAGTTTGCCCACTGTGCAGCAACCTGCAAGCTGTGTGAGCGCAGATTCGATTCCTGTAATTCCTCTTTCGATTGGGGCCGAAGTAGCCCGGTTGGAAGCGTAACGGATTAGCCACCGGAGAGTTGCGAGTTCGTATCCAACCAAAGACCGTCGTTTACCAAGGGGGCAGGTGCACGTTAAATCTGTCGTGGCCTCAAATGTCCTCACGTTGGCTTAATGTGGAAGTTTGGAGAGCTCAGGTGTGACCTCGTCATCTGACCGTGTTTCAAAATTACGTGGTGTTGTCTTCGGATCTTTTCCTCCGGGTTAGATCCCGAACCGTTGCCAATAGACCATTACGTTACTCCAGTGTGATGTTGATTCAACTACCTACCTACCTTTTCGATTCCTCCCTGGGTGTATTTCTCTGGGTCAGTAAAACCTTTATGTGCCCATTACTTGACGTTTACATGAGTAATCTCATTGTAAATACTTATTTGCTAAATCTTATCCAATATTCCAAGTTTTTTTGTCATGTGTTTGGATAAATCTGACCCTTGCGACACAAAAACCAAC
The DNA here is from genome assembly GCA_933210815.1 of Meta bourneti. Classification (NCBI taxonomy): domain Eukaryota; kingdom Metazoa; phylum Arthropoda; class Arachnida; order Araneae; family Tetragnathidae; genus Meta; species Meta bourneti. Next base: position 7,131,453 of record OW119930.1, read on the forward strand.
CCAGCCTGGACGCATCAGGAATTTCTAATTTGTTAATTACTATTTGATTGCAAAGGTTATATTTCTGAGTTCTTGGTTGGATTTTTAAGACCTATACATGACCAAGCTGCGCCAAGTACAAGCCAGACAACGTCAAGCAAAAGAATTACACACACAAAGAAAGTTTTACTGGCACAGAAAAGACCATTACACCCAGGAAGGAATCGAAACAGCTCCGCCTGCAACTCGAAGGTTGATAGAGCAGTGGGAAAACCCGCTGAGAACCCCATTGATGAATCTTCATAAACCCATACACCTTTTAAATTACATCAAATTTTAAACAAACGCTCTTTTCAATGACTAGGGATAATTGAATTAACGTCGCACTGGAGCAACACAACGGTGGAGAAAGATCTGAGGACAACACCTCATACTCAACACCTGAGCTGGCACCCCACTCTCCAAATATCCACACCACGCCAACGTGAGGCCATTTGAGGCCATGACAGATTTAATGTGCACCAGCCAGCACGTACAAGACGGCTTGAGCTGGGTCGAGTTTCCAACTCGACACCCTCTTGTTCCCGCTGCTTATCCGATACTCTTCCAACCGGGCTACGGGGCCGCGGTAGCTCAGTTGGAAGAGTTGCGAGTTTGAAATCTCCAGCCAAAGACCGTCGTCAACATGGGCTGGTGCATGTTATATTTGTTGGGGCCTCAAATGGCCTCGCGTTGGTGTGGTGTGGAGAGTGCGGTTTCACCTCAGTTGTTGTCCTCGTCATCTGACCGTGGTTCAAAATCACGAGGCGTTTTCCTTGGATCCTTCCCCGCGGACCGTCGCCAATAGTCCGTCTGGTTTCTCCTGTGCGACGTTAATTAACTACCTACCTAGATACAATCCAACCGGGCTACCGTTCAATGACTAGGCAAACGCCACATGTTAGGTCTGCGAACCATCAGTTTGAAAAGAAACTATCAATCATTTTATTTCGGGATGTTGATCAGCAGCTGCATTCTCCATTAGTTTTTTGGCGCCATTTAATCCGTTCTATTATTAATAATTGCAAAAAGCAGTTGTGTTGGTTACACACGTGCAAAGTGGGCTGGGAGGCACAAGTAATTTGCCTCTGCTTGACGGGTGCGGATTCCTGGGAGACTTGATTAATCGCACTCAAGAAGCCTCGTCCCGTTAGGAAAGAGACGAAAAAAAACCCGGCTTGAAAAAATTAAATTTTGCGCTGGTAGTTTGGAGGAGGAACGAGCGCCATCTGTCGGTCTCCTCCGGAGACGGCGAGGATCTCCAAGCACGTGCCAGAATTGGATTCTTGAGGTGGTTCACATTCGCATTCCTCGACGTCTTAATTCTGCGCGCATAACTTTCCATTAAAACGGGATTTTTCCATCCTTTTTTTTTTTAGTTTTTCTTTTCTTTATTCCCCGTCCTCCTCTTTCCGGAGTCGGGAAAAAGCGATGTGTTCCTCCAGTCCGTGATGGAAAGGAAAAAGCGAACGTTTAAGAAGATTTCGTCGCCTAGCGTCGAATACTGTCTGCCTACCACGAGAACAGCTCCCACTACTAAGTCTGAGAGTGTCTGTTGCCATATAGAAACGGTTGGCTGGTTTCGGGTTTTATGGCGCAAGGGCCATATTTAGCCAAGCTCCGCCAAACACAAGACAGACAACAGAATGAGGGAGGAAGAGAAAGCAGAAGGCAGAAGAGTAGGTGAGGGTAAAAACGAAAGGGAGGAAAATCAGTTGGGTACCTCGCGGTTGTGATGCTCGTACACACCTAAAGATATGCCTCTGAGGGCGCTAAAGAAACGGAATCCCACTTTCCACAGGGATTGTTTGAAGCAGTGTATTTGGTAGATTTAGTGATAAATTGGTTGGGTTTTTCTCAAGGGCCATATTTGGTCACGCTGCTTTAGACACTAGATATATAACGTCCAAGTAATGGAGACACGGAACGTTTTACTGATACAGAAGATAAATACACCTAGGGACTAATCGAACCTGTTCCATCTCCATTTGAAAAGACGTATTAATTCTTAACGTGGCTTCTAAGGAGTTATTTGGCATCACCAAGTATCATTATGGTATACTTGTCGAAAAGCCGAAAACGAAATTAGTTTTAAGTTAGAGTAGCGATTTTCAACCATTGACAATGGACTGTGCCTTACGGTTGGTGAAAGGATTTAAATTCTCCAAGATTTATTTTATTGCAGTGGTTTAGCTTTGAACTTTCGACAAGAGCTCTCACAAATTATTTAAAGTTTAACATCTAATTTACAACAGAGTTGGTAATAACTCTTATTATTTTTGTAAATCAATCAAAATTATACCTTATTTTGCCAGATCGGCGAAAATTAGTGAATATTTTTGGTTAATTTGTTGGGTTTCTATGGCGCAAGGGCCACATTTTGGCCATGCTGCGCCAGACACAAGACAGACAATATCACGTAATGGATGCACATACGTAAGGAGAGTTTTACTATAATTTTTTGGTGAGCCGCACAACTTTAGTAATCAGTTTTTATATAACATCAGATAAAAAAAGGCTGAAAATCATTTAGTTAGAGACAATACATTGAATATCGATCCAACTTTTACTTAAATAGATCCAACTTTTTAGATAGATCTAATTTTTCAGTTATCAGTCTTTAACAAATAACAATTAGAAATCTGTTAAACACATCCAAAAATCGTATCTATTTTTGAAAATAAAGTTGGCAATTTAATTTTAAACCCACATCTAAACAACGAAATAGCTTTTGCTACCATAATATTGATAGATGTATCCTACAATATATCTTAGTTTGACTACAAATCACTTCAAGATAATGAAAATTATAGTAGAAAAAGTAACAATGTCCTCCTCTCAATACGTTATGAAAGAATCAAAATATTAAAAAGTACTTTTCGTACGCTGAATTAGAAATTTAAAAAAATAAAAATCACTAAAACGGGTGTTAACGAAAATTTGCAAAATGCACATTGCATGTTAGTGTATCCTGCAGTACATCTGTATAGAGCATGCAGACAGGATCCTTCCTGAGTAGTGTGCTTGGTGTGTACTTGAGAACTTATAGATGGTCAAAATACGGCCACGGTATGCTTCTAACTCTAAACAAAAATGTCCAATTATTCATTTCTTGATGTTCCTTAATTTTCAATTTCAATTATCGATATTATTTGCTTGTTTTTTATAAGTTTGATGACAGACAATTATGAATCTGCATATTTTATTTTTCATACAGACTGTCAAACAAATTAATCCAATTACGCGACAGAGAACTGTTTGGGTTGGATTTTATGTCGCAAGGGGTTATATTCTAAGATACGCCAAACAAAAGACAGTCAAGTAAATGGTTGTATGGCTCAATAGCCTTATTTGACGAAGATGCGCCAAACAGCAAGAAAATGGACATGACACACACACAAAGAAAGGTTTGCAGACTCAGAAGAGAGAAATACACCGAGGTAAGTTACAGGAATCGACACTTGGTTGGCTTGGTTTGTTGGGGTTTTATGGCGCAAGGGCCATATTTGGTCATGCAGCGCCAGACACAAGACATACAATATCAAACAAACATATAATGAAAGTTTCACTGACACAGAAGAGAGAAATACACCCAGGGAGGAATGTACCTGACAGGAATTGAACCTGCGCCACCTAGAACTAGAACAGTGGGCATACCCACTGAGCCATAACGGCCCCAATCGACACCTGCAATTCGCAGACATGGCAAAAGGGAAAGATCAGTACAGAACATGCAACACCATCAATAGTAATAAAAAAAACTGTTGTACTTAATGCACAAAAGAATATGCAAAAGTGACGACATAGAGGTATAGGTTTGTGTGAATGTTGGGGTTTTATAGCGGAAGGGTCATATTTGGCCAAACTATGCCTAACCCAAGTAAATGGACATACACTAAATGAACGTTTTACTGACACAAAAGAGAGATTTAGGACACCTAGGGAGGAATCGAACCTGCTCCGCCTGCAACTCAGATTGCAAGCACAGTGGGCGAACCCACTGAACCCCGGCGGCCCCAAGATAAGAATGAAATGAACGAGATAAAAAAAAGGTTGGCCTTCCATAGTGCATTTTAACTCTTTCGGTTAGGTGGGTTAAAAACTGCCCCACCTTTTGTTTAACGTTTTATGCATGGTGGGATATTTTTTAACACACCTCAAAAAGTTGAAATTACTCATAGTCTTACAGTTTTATTTAAAGCTTTCCATTGAGTTGGCAATGCTATGAACTAACGCTATATGGGTATATAACTGAAAACAAAATTTACGCATGTCAAAACGAATTAGTAAGTTGTTGACACTGTAGTTGACACATAACGGTAAATGTTGTTATTTTTTCGCAAAAAAAATTATGAATGAATATAATAAAAACATGTTATTTGATGTTTTATACTAATTTTGAAGCTGAATAAGTTAATAAGCAGTTCTGTGTAACTTGGTTTCTTTGCCCTTTAAAATCGCATACTCAAAGAGTTAAGGATGATTCTAATTTGTGGTGGTTGGATGGTTTTAGTGTTTTATGGTGCAATAATTTGTGACGGAGCTTAAGAACGCGTTTCTCCCTCATTATTCGAATTCACATACGGGATTATGTCTGCCAGCACGACCGTTCTTGCACGACTAACGCGTCAAGAACGGGCGAGCTTGCAGACATACATCCTTACGTGCATACGGTTTGATTCCGCGTCCTCTTGAATTTGTACGGCTACACCCTGAACAAGTTACGGAAGGGTACCTTTGTTGGCGGGTCCTTTGGCGGCCGCGGCGTCTGCGGATGATGCCGCGTAGCTGGTGGCCTGGCTGAGCGCTCTGGCGAAGTGCTCATCGACGACGGCGGAGATGTCGCCGCTGAAATAGGTGAGCAGGACGCAGTTGGCCGACAGGTACTGCGCCTCCGCCTTCTCCTTGCCCTCTTCAGGACGAGACGGCGAGACCGAAGGGGTCGCCTCCACGCTGCTGGGGCTGGCCTCAGTGTGGGACTTCACCACAGAGAACTTCTGAAACAGAACACACTCTCAATTACACACTCATTTCAAATGCATGATATTCTCCGGTGAAAAGATACATCTTCCAACGGAAGAATATTGTACGGAGAATCGTTGGTAGATATATCCTAACAGAGAATCGTTGGATGATATATCTTCGAACTGAGAATCGTTGGTAGATATATCCCTCCAACTGTGAATCGTTGGATGATATATCTTCAAACGGAGAATCGTTGGAAGATATATCCTTCCAGCTGAGAATCTTGGATGATATATCTTCAAACGGAGAATCGTTGGAAGAGATATCCCTCCAACAGAGAATCGTTGGAAGATATATCTGCGAACTAAGAATCATTGAAAGATATATCCCTCCAATTGAGAACCGTTGGAAGATATATCCCTCCAATTGAGAACCGTTGGATGATATATCTTCGAACTGAGAATCGTTGGAAGATATATCTTCGAACGGAGAATCGTTGGATGATATATCTTTCAACGGATAATATTGTAAGGAGAATGGTTGGAAGAAATATCTTCCAACTGAGATTATTGTACGGGGAATCGTTGGACGGGGGGGGGGGGATATGGTTACCACCACGCCAAAGGAGCGTACTACAAAAAAGTTGACGTTTCTACAAAAAAGCGATCAAAGTTTTGATGCTTCGAGAAGAATCGAGTTACGACTCAAAGGTTGTTTTCTCATGGAAATCGGCATTGCCACTAAGAATCAAGATGATTCGTGGATTTGTCATAGTATAAAACATGAAATGGTGACTCAAAAATTGCAGTGAGGTGAAAATCGCCAAAATGCAGATTGGTGGTTTTGATGTAGTGGTAACGATATATCTCTCCGACGAAGAATATTGTACGAAAAATCTCTGAAAGATATATCCTTCCAACGGAGAACACTGTACGGAAAATCTTTGATATATCCTTCCAACGGAAAATATTGTACGGAAGATCTATCTTGATGATGGTTCTAATGTGCAATGCAAACAGCGCCGAGGTGTTAACATTATAATGGTAATTCGTTACAATATGAACCATTATAATATTCAAGTTATAATATTCGAGAAACATAACAATTTGAAATAATTGAAGTGAAATAACCGAAACCGATTGACAAAAGCCTTTGGGAAAACCCCAAAGGCAGTATAATGTGACAGCTTTGGTTTGATAATTAATTAGAGAATGACAGTTTTTAGAGCCTTCTAAATTATCAACATCAAGTGGACTAAGTGGATCTACTTATACCTTCTACTACCTACCTACTTATACCTACTACTACCTATCTACTTATACCTACTACAACCTATCTATTTATACCTACTACTACCTAGGTAGGTAGGTAGGTAGGTATTTTAATTAACGTTGCACTGGAGCAACACAATGGGCTATTGGCGACGGTCCGGGATCAATCCCAAAGAGAAAGATCCGAGGACAAGACCACGTAATTTTGAACCACGGTCAAATGACGAGATAATACCTGAGCTGGCACCCCACTCTCTAAAAAACTTCCACACCACGCCAACTACTACTACCTAGAGTGGTCAGCCTAGATAACTGTAACGCCTAGATAACTGTCATGCTGTTGATTGGAACTCGTGAGCAAAACATACTCCTTAAAGTTACAAAAACGTTCAATCCGTGGTCTACAGTTCATTCAAATCCGGTTTGGTTAAAGTAGCATTGTCATACTTGTGTTATTCTTTTGTAATTTTGGAGTTCTAATTTTTTAACTATTAAGCCTCATGTACAAGGCAGCAAGTGCAATCTTCAGTTTGTTAATAATAAGAAAAGGATCTCAAAATATTACATCAGTGGCATTTGAGTTTTCGGTAGTTCATTCATTAGACATCATTCAAAGCAAAGATGAAATTACGTTATACGTTAAATGCGATTAGGCAGTTCAAAATCGATTCATTAGAACTCTTTCTTTAGAGGTCTTATGTAACAAAATGTTTCAGTATTTCACGTATCCATGACCACCCACAGGCTTTACAATGTTAAATAAATGGAACCAGCAGACCCGCGCATAGCATCTGCGCTAAACTTTTATAACTATCTTAACTGATTATATTTGTTCATGGCAAAGTGTAGTTACTCACATTTCATATCTTATTTAAATCCATTTATAACGAATAGCACACAGCACATTCCCACACATTTCATACCCCCAAATAAAATAAATGATTCAAAAATATCTAACAGCATTTCGTGTACTTTTTACAGGTATATTAATTCACATTTCCAGTAAAATGTATGGCCTAAAGTTTATCTCAGTCATGCTACCTCAATTGGCTTCTGAACTTCCATTACAATTTCATCCCGTTTCTTTGTTCAAAGGTGATTCGCCATAAACTTATATATGTTCACTGGCATTTTCTTTTCTGCTCTGATTTCTATCTTCCAGATTTCGTATTCCCGTATGTCATCAGACTTCTGAAGGATATCATCTCACTGGTGAACTATTGCGTGTAGTATTAGCCATTATGCAGCTTCAAGCATATTTAAGCAAAGCGGCAAAATTGATGAAAGAATCCCGTAGCTGTTGATTTTATATTATTTATATCCGTTATTGACATTCGATAATAAATGTTGATTTCTGTGTCACGTACGTTCGTGAAATAATACGAAGGTCATTTGATAAATAATGCACACAATTTTTTTGTTTACTTACAGATTTATTTTTATACTGTCTATTCACACAATCCTTCAATATAGTCTCCCTGCTTCGCAATGACCGAGTCCCAACGTCTGGGAAGCTTTACTATTCCATCTAATACACCATCTTCGTTCATCTGGCGAATGGCTCGGATAACGGCGGCCGAAAGCTCTTCCAGAGAAGGAAAACGACGTCCACGCATAGGTTTTTTCAACTTTGGGAATAAGTCGAAGTCTGGTGGACTCATGTCCGGACTGTAGGGTGCATGAGGTAACACTTCCCAACCGTATTCGCGCAGCTTTTCATTTACGACATTGGCGATGTTCGGGCGAGCGTTGTCATGGAGAATGAGTGGCCCAGCGTCGAGCAACTGAGGTTGAGTTTTGTGCATTTTTCTGTTCAGTTTTTGAATGAATTCACGATAATACACTGCTGTGACACTTTGTCCACACGGAACTCTATCATGATGATTCCATGGTGATCGTAAGTAAAGATCATCATTTGTTGTACGTACTACGGTGCACTAAACTGTGAAAAACTGCACTACCGTCCACTGTTAATTCACCGCAAACTTCACTTAAAGCACTGTGAATTTCTGTCGGGTTTTTACCACGTAAAGTTTCCATCTTAATTACTAAAAAAATTAAGCTATCGATGAAACAAAAACACTTTCTTCCTCAAGCCTTGAACTACAACTGATGTAATTTTCACGATCGTTGCGTCATTCACTCTGCAGTGTTGCCAACCTGTGCTTACTTACGAAATGACCCTCGTATATAGATGTATTTTAATTTACAGATTCATGCCCATTTTACCCAATTTTGACACCGAATTCGAATCTATCAAAATTTAACCTCGGATGCCAAGTTTCTAAGTTGTTTGATCCAACCGTTTCTGGATTACACGTGCATAAAGTTCTCTGTGCTCCTGAGTTAAATTAATTTCCTAAACTCTTACGCAAATCTTCCCAAATTATTTTCCTAGCATACTTGTTTTTATTACGTCACTATTAAATAAGCTAAACAAAATCTCCGCAACGTTTTTAAAATAAAATATAGAAATAAATATTAATTATGAAGTTCAGAGTTCGAAACTTCTGATATGTATATTTCTGATATAAGTAAGTTTATACTTCTGATATAAGCAAATTTTATATATTTTTATAGAAATCGATACAGATTTGGTGCGTAACTACGATCCTCTTTAGCTGCACGGATACATTATACCGGAACTTACAGCTATAAGTGGAATCCGACCTACTACAAACACCCAGTCTGTTGAAACACTGGGTCTCCAGAAATCCCGGAACTCAAGGGCTCCCTACATGTTTGTTTTCGATTACTTGCTGATTCCTAGAGTAGGAGTTGGGTTGATTTGGTTTGATGTAAAGGCGCTAGGGCTCTATTTGACCATGATGAGCTAAACACAAGACAAACAATAGCAAGTAACGGACAAACACACACAAGAAAAGGTACTGACATAGAAGAGAGGAATATATCCAGAGCTGTTGGATGTTTTCGGGGTTTTATGGAGCAAGGGCCAAATACACCCATGGAGAAATCGGACCTACCAGCCTACGACTCGCAGGTTGCTAGCGCAATGGTCACATCCACTGAGCCACGACAGCCCCTCCTAAAGTAGGGGAGGTATTCAGAAAAGGACATAAAAGGGCCAGGGTACTCCCCAAAATGTCTCCGATGTTACACATATAAATGCTGAATAGCATAATATAATATATAGAATATATAGAATTTATATAGAATATATGTAGAATCCATCCCCATACCTCCACCAGAGGCCGTGCCCAGCGTCCGGAGCATAACTGTAACTAACTTTGTTTTTTCTAATTCAATTAAAGTTGGAGTTTTGACAGTGACTGTACGCTTCTACGCGCAGGTGGAGCGCCATTCATGCAACTCATAGATATGCCAGCGTGTAGGCTGAGCCATGATCCATGTAACCTTTTCTGTACATAATTTTTAGAATTGAATGTTTAGTTCATCTCTGTCATCCAGCTTCACATCTTCATCACACCCTAGACACCGTACATAATATAATATAATATCTTAACCTATGTATTCTGTAGCTTTGTTGAACCAACATAGACAGATCTGTAAATAGTCAAAACCATTTGGAAGCGAAGTGCCATTTTGCATTACAGCAACCCTCTGAGCGTCACGAGATTTCCGAGTAGTTACCATTGCTTTTACTCTATGACAAAATAACCACATCTATTGGTTGAAAGAATCCTATAAAGGATTATTGGATAAGGATATTGGTCAGGAAGGCCAAAAAAGGCCCTAAGATATGCAGGAAAAACTGCAGATAGACTGAGTGCATGTACCACGGAGGGACAGCAATTCGATCGGTTTCCGAAGCAAACGAAGAACCCATGGGACACTTTGAATGGGAAGGGACAAGGCAAAAAATAGCTTTATGCTCGACTTCTGATCCATTCGTCCTAGACGCGGGGCCTTGAGGGGTCAAGAACTCCTCAAAAGATATTCTGTTTAAGAAAACTTTAAAAAAATGCACGATGAAACTAGTTTAATCAGCTTAAAACGAAATTTGATCAATCTTACAAAATATATTATATAGAGATGATAATCATATAGGCAAAGTATACTGTGTCAAATAAAGGTTGGTTGGTGTTTGGGTTTTATGGCTCAAGGGCCATACTTGGTCAAGCTACGCCAAACACAATACAGACGGTGTGAAGTAATGAACATGCATACATACGCAAGGAAATTTTTATTGGCACAGAAGATGAAAGACCTGAACTTGTCTAATTCCTTACAAAATATATTTAATATAGTAAGAAATCATTAGATTTTTAAATTTATTTAACTGAAAGACTAGATTTTGTCACTTTTCCGTCATTGTTTCAGCTAGGAAAGTGCTCGATACATTGACGATAGCATTTGTATCTTCTAAACATAGAGTGAGTCAAAAAGAGGATATAGTTTTTATGGGCAAGACAACGTCATGTAAAGTTTTTTCTGTTAGACTAAACATGGCAACCCGTCTTGGTTTGGATGGAATATTGCGCATAACATACATCATCCGCTCTATACCTACAGAAATGTGTAGCGAGCTATGGACTACGGTAAACAATCTACAGTGAGAACCAAGGAGCTCAGATTGAAGGTGTACATTAGCTTGACTTGCAATTTGTTGTACATTTGGTACAAAGAGAAATTGTTGCCTCCAAAACGCGAAATACAGACAGTGAATCCTTTCCCTTATTGATCTCAAAGAAACTGAAACCGCAAACAAACTGGGAAAAGGTCTGCCTTGAACCCTACCATCGACTTGTAGGTTAACTTTTGAAGAGTTATACAAGGGGATTTCGAACAGTTTGTCTGGTTGGTAATTACATAATGTCGCACTGGAGCAACGCGATGGACTATTGGCGACGGTACAGGATTAATCCCCAAGGGAAAGATCCAACACCAACAAGCTTGGAGGAGGTCTCTTCCACATGATTGGCATCAAGGACTTCGTCCCGGCCTATTTGGCCGGTTTTACTACTAGATTCCTCGTCAAAACAAAATTGCCCTAATACTCCAAGGTTGGTTTCGTCATCTGATCATGGTTCAAAATTACGAGTTGTCCTCGATCTTTCCCTTCGGGTTTGATCCCAGACCATCGCCAATAACCGTTGTGTTTGCTCCAGTGCGACGTTAATTAAAATACCTACCTACCAAGGTTGGTCATTTGATTTGGGGTTTTATGGCGCAAGGGCCATATTTGACCATGCTGCGCCACACATAAGACGAGACAAAGTCGAGTAATGGGCCCACACACAAGACCAGACAAAGTCGTGTAATGGGCTCACACACAAGACCAGACAAAGTCGAGTAATGGGCACACACACAAGACCAGACAAAGTCGAGTAATGGGCACACACACAAGACCAGACAAAGTCGAGTAATGGGCACACACAAGACCAGACAAAGTCGAGTAATGGGCACACACACAAGACCAGGCAGAGTCGAGTATTGGGCACACACACAAGACCAGACAAAGTCGAGTAATGGGCACACACACAAGACCAGACAAAGTCGAGTAATGGGCACACACACAAGACCAGACAAAATCGAGTAATGGGCACACACAAGACCAGACAAAGTCGAGTAATGGGCACACACACAAGACGAGACAAAGTCGAGTAATGGGCTCACACACAAGACCAGACAAAGTCGAGTAATGGGCACACGTACTCAAGACCAGACAAAGTCGAGTAATGGGCGCACACACAAGACCAGACAAAATCGAGTAATGGGCACACACACAAGACCAGACAAAGTCGAGTAATGGGCACACACACAAGGAAAGTTTTACTGACACAGAAGATAGGTATGGTAGCTAGATAGATATTTTAATTAACATCGCACTGGAGCAACACAACTGGCTATTGGCGGCGGTCCGGCATCAAACCCGAAGGGAAAGATCCGAGGCAACACTACGTCATTTTGAACCACGGTCAGATGACGAGATCACACCTGAGCTGCCCCTCCCCCACTTCCACACCACGCCAACGTTAGGACGTTTGAGGTCGCGGTAGATTTAACGTGCACCATCCCCTGTCGGAGAGCTCGAACTGAGCAGGTGTTTTCTTTGCGCGTGGTGTTCGTTTCGAGCCCGTCGTTAAGTAGATCCCATTCTTCCCTGATTGCAGCGACCACTAATTAGGGATAAAAATCCCTGATTGACATACTGCAACATATCGCATTGTGAAATAAACATTAGTTTATTGAAATTTAAGCTGTGTTGTTGTGTTCATAGGCATACCACTCGGCACACTACGTTACACCAGGTCTCGATAGGACCAGGCCTAGTGGGTAGGTATTTTAATTAACGTCGCACTGGAGCGACACAATGGGATATATCGGCGACCGAGTGGGATATGTTAGAGGAGAAGCACACACAATTATTTTTATAATAATAAAATGATTAATTGATTAATGAAAACATACCAATGTAATGTAAGCGGAAGCATCTTTTGAATTCATCCCGTTATCTCTGATGAAATTGAAATAAATCGCCCCTCTGCATACTCCGTTGGGAAGAGATAAATGACATGCACAAAGAGAGTTAGGCATTATTCAGATTATTACAAAGAGATAGGCATGTTTCAGAGATGGCTGAGGAATTCTTGACAGTGGCCCAAACATAGAAAGGACGAATTAGACGGAAAGTTAAATTGGGAGGAATGATGTGCTCTTTTTGCTTCAGACAGATGGAAATCGGTCTCGTCTTCAATGAAGCAGGTAGGTGGGCATTATAATTATCGTCGCATTGTAGCAACACAACAGGTTATTGGCGACGGTTCGCGATCAAACCCGAAACTAAAGATCCGAGGAAAACACTACGTCATTTTGAATTACGGTCAGATGACGAGGTCACACCTGAGCTGGCACCCCACTCTCCAAGCTTCCACACTACGCCAACGTGAGGACATTATAGCCCGCGATAGATTTAACGTGCACCAGTCCGCTTTGCACACGACGGTCTTTGGTTGGATTTGAACTCGATAAAGCATATAAGTACAAAATAACTTTTCCGCCAAGAAAGCTTGTTGGGTTTAATGGCACACACAAGGTCTACTAGACAAACTGCAGTCAAGAAAGATATCAGAGCTTTAACCTTCCTAGTGAAATCGACGAGGTATCTCGTTCATCAAGATCTGAACAATTTTTCTTATGACGAAATAACTCGTCGAGGATGGTTAAAGCCCACCGATAACCATATGCGATTGACTATTGTGTGTGACTGTAATTTAAATGTATTCTAAATACTTTCATTTAGAAATACACTTGAACTTTCAAATAACATTGTTTAATGTCAGAGATATTGTCGATTGTATATTTGCTTATATCTCAATCATGTCAGTCAGTAAAATATTGTAAATGATTTATAAACTAATGTATAGTAAATATACAAAACGGAATATCTTATTTGGAAAAAACAGGATTGTATCTCTTTAGTAAGAATTCTGTAAGAGCTCATAGTACGGTTAAGTCGAATTCTATGAAGTCCTAAAAGCTTTGAAAACAAAGAAAAACAATAGTGTTATCAAGCACAATTTTTAAATTAACTTTGGCTTTTAAAGATATTTCTTCCCCTGTTTCACGGGCTTCGGTAGCCCAGTTGGAAGAGTAACGGATTAGAAACCGGAGGATTTGCAAGTTCGAATCCAACCAAAGACCGTCTTGTATGTAGGGCTGGTGCACGTTGAATCTGGCGTGGCCTCAAATGTCCCCACGTAGAAGTTTGGAGAGTGGAGTGCCAGCTCAGGTGTGACATCGTCATCTGACCGTGGTTCAAAATTACGTGGTATTGCCTTCGGATCTTTCCCTTTTGGAATTGATCCCGAACCGTCACCAATAGCCCGTTGTGTTGCTCCAGTGGACGTTAATTAAAATACTTACCTACCGTCGTCAATAGTCCGCTGTGTTGCTCCAGTGCGACATTAATTAAAATACCCACCTACCACCTGTTTTACAATGAGAAATGAAAATTCTGAAAGTGCTAGCGTCTTTCTGTTCCGTTTGAGAGCGAGAGCTTCGTTGATGTTTTAGAAGCGAGAGTACAGCTGTTCTGTGGTCCGTTTGGAGATGTATTCTGTTTCGTTTCTTGTGTGTAAATAAATGTGTCGCGTCGTGAGATTTGATTTTTATATGAATGCTTCACTTACCAAAGCGATTAACTCCACTTTCTGAATTTTATTAAATTTTAATGTCAAAGCACTTGATTGACTCCTAACTGTATATATTCAAAACAAATTTCTCTAATAAGTATTAACACCACTAAATGACAGAATTTTTTTAGCCATTGAATAATAAATAATTTATTTCAGAAGCCAATCTGATTAACTCCTTATTCTAATGTAAATCGTAATAAAAATTGAGTTAAAACACTTTTTAACAAAGCAATTGACTACTTATATACAGTGAGTCAAAGTAAAAACCGAACACCAAAGAAAATGAAAGGAATTTGTACGTACAGTCCGAACAAACACAAAAATGACGGGAGCTCAAATGCAGCCAACGAAGAAGACATCATTTATATTGCTGATGAATCAATTTAAATAAAGTAATAATACTCGTAATATATGTAACAGTAACAGAACAGTTATTCATTTTTGCTAAAATCTTTAATAAAAAATGTATATAATGAAGTTTTTCTGTAATAAAAAATAATTTGAAGACTGAATTTGAATTAACAATTTTCTTTCACTTGCCAAATTGATTAACTCCCTTAATCATGCAAAAATTGTAGTAATAATAACGATTACTCCAAGGATATTCTATCTTATACTTTCTATATGTCGTTAGATAAAAGATACATCTACAGTAATACAGTCTACATCGTTTATTTGAATTTATAATTTAAAAGGAATTTTTAAAAACAATGTATACTATTTTATCATTTTTCTCAACTTTTTGTTTTACGGAGTTAATCGATTTGGCAAGTGAGGCATTCATATAGCTGGCCTGATAAGGTGCCATAGGTTTTATTATAAGTGGGTTTCCTTTGGCATCCCTCGTTTGAGACCTTTATTCAATTTCTACTTTGAACCAATCCCGAGACCCTCCTACTTCAGATTCAAAGCGTGCTTTCTTCACGCTTGGGAAAAACTCGTAGCTATCTCTGGTAGGTATTTTAATTAACGTCGCACTGGAGCAACGTAGCGGACTATTTGGGACGGTCCGGGATGAATCCCAAAGGGAAAGACCCGAGGACAACAACACGTAATTTTGAATTACGCTCAGACGACGAGGTCACACCTGAGCTGGCACCCCACTCTCCAAATTTCCACACCACGTCAACGTGAGGACATTTGAGGCCAAGACAGATTCAACGTGAACCAGTCCCTTTTGTACACGACGGCCTTTTGTTGGATCCAAACACGCAACTCTCCAATCCGTTACTCCCCAAACCTGGCTACCATGGCCCCGCAAGCAAAATATATAGGATGTTGATCGATCGGAATCAAGAGCACAACAGGACAGTTGAATTCTGGAGAAATATAAGTTTAGCTATCGTAATTCGGTACTGCACCGACCCCCTTTGTACAGGACGGTCTTTGGTTGGATTCGAACTACAGCCCTCCGGTTGCTAATCCGTTACTCTTCCAACCGGGCCACTGCGGCCCACTAGGAAGTAGGACTAAATTATAATTAAACCTCAGATCTTTAGTCCTGGTATAGTCTTCTTAATTGGAGACAATCCCTCCGCCCCTATTAGCTAAAGTCATTACGGATGTAGGGATGGTCCTGAATGAGTTTTGGCAAGGGTCCCAACGAATAGGGACTGGAGTCGCTTTTCACAGGATGTGAAAACAAAACATTGGTCATTGCAAGTCTAACTAAGATTCGCAACGCTTCCTCTATGCGATTTGGAGAGTGGGGTGCCAGCTCAGGTGTTGCCTCGTCATCTGACCGTGGTTCAAAATTACGTGGTGCTGTCCTCGGTCTTTCCCTTTGGGATTCATCCCTGAGCGTCCCAAATAGCCCGCTGTGTTGCTCCAGTGTGACGTTAATCAAAATATCTACCTACTTCTATGCGATCTTGTGTTGCTTGTGGTAGATGCCTTTCATGTCAACCTTACAAGGATGCCAATAGTCTTCCTTGGCGGGGTGACGAAGCCATGCTCGATCGATTGATCCAAGGTCGACTGTCTTCTCGCCGGAGCCACACTATAACCAACCACTTGTTCCAGTATGGTACAAATACAGTGCGACTCCAACGAGAAGGCAGTCGACATTGGATCTGTCTATTCTTAGAAAGGTGTGAAAGTTCGTTAGATTGGTTGGTTGGATTGGGTTTTATGGTACAAGGGCCAAATTTAGCCATGCTGCGCCAAACACGACAGACACCAAATAAGGGACATACAAAAGCAAGACAAGTTTCGCTAACTCAGAAGAGCGACATACACCCAAGGATGAATCGAACCTGCGTCGCCTACCTCCCATAGGTTGTCTGTTGGTTGGTTAGTTTTAGGTTTTATGGCGCAAGGGGCTATATTCGGCGACAAACACGACCACGTCAGGTAAAAAGTATCGTGAAATGGAAAAAAGAGGGTTTGGGGAAGAGCAGTGGGATGAAACAGAAAAGATCGCTTGGGTTTCCCGGGAGCGCAAACTCCTTACTAAACCACATGGCAAAAAAAGGAAGGATAACCAGAGTACCTCGGATCCGTGAGCCCCTACACACCTAAATACATGTGTCAACCCGCATGTCTCTAGTGCAGTGGGCATACCCACTGTGCCGTGACGGTCCCGAAAGCTCTTTGGAAGAGATGCGATACCAAAAGCATAAATGACGATCGCCGTAGTTGGTTGGTTTTTGGATTTTATGGCGCAAGTGCCATATTTGGCCATATAATATCAGGTAAGACACACGCAATGAAAGTTTTACTGACACAGAAGAAAGAAATACACCCAGGGAGGAATGCACCTGACAGGAATCGAACCTGCGCCGCCTACAACTCGAAGGCTGCTAGCGGCGATCGCCCTATGAATGTTTCTCCCTCACCAATTCCTTATCCTACTTTCGGCACCGAACGATGAACTTATAACCAGAATCCTCGCTAAGGAAGCTTGCAATGATTTACCTTCCCCGTCCCCTAATTTAACTAATAGACTCATTGAAAACCACCCGACTGTGTCAATACCCGGGTAGGTATTTTAATTAACGTCGCACTGGAGCAATACAACGGGCTATTGGCGACGGTTCGGGATCAACCCCCCACACCATTGCTACTACCCGGGAGTCGGACTCTGCAAGGCCTCTCTAAGCTAGTAGCAGTCCTTTCTCACGACCCGCAGAAGATCCTGCCGCACGATCGGTGATTTTCCGACCCAGTTAGAGCACGGGGGTGGAGATGAACCGCGACACACGATCCGGAGGGGGCAGAGGACGGGGTCGGCGATGCCTTCTGAAGTCACGCCTCATCACCACCGTCCGAACACAGGGCTCGGTCTGTAGCAGAGACGGAAGCTTTTGATCATCATCTGCTCGTTTGCACGTCCCCCTTATCCCGAGATCACGTCATGCAACACCCCCACTCCTGTTGGAAACGTCTTGTTTTCGAAGTAAAGACCGAAATGTCTCTATTCAGATCGATTTCTCGAGGGGAGGTATCTTCTTTCCCTCTCCGTGGACTAAGGATGGGGGGTTTTAGAGAGTTCTGGTATTTTCGCAACATTTTTTAAATGTGGTTACGTTTCTCTGAGACGTGAGGATCGCTTTTCAATCTAACCCCGCATGATTCTCATAGGCATGTCATTTTCTGACATGACTATGAGGTATTATGAAGGTACACAATAGAAATAAATTCTGGGAGAAATATCCGTTTAGTTAAAGTCCGGATTAAAGTATGCGATAAAGATCTTTGAAATCCACAGGAGGAAGTTACGTGGAATCAAAAAAGCATTGAAATACAAGGCAACCAAGTCTTAGAAAATACTTTATCCTTTGGATAAATGCAGAATAAAACATGGCTATTTAATCAGTGGAGGATTTTTTAGAGTCGTTTGGTTGAAGATAGGACCAAAAATCGTGCATTGGATACAAGGATTGTAACAAGCAGAAGACGTATTTCTAAAGATTACAAACCCAGAGACATGAGTTGGTTGTTCCGGCTGAAATTCCTGGAAGATCTGATCAACCAGGAATTTTTAGAGTCGTTTGGTTGAAGATAGGACCAAAAATCGTGCATTGGATACAAGGATTGTAACAAGCAGAAGACGTATTTCTAAAGATTATAAACCCAGAGACATGAGTTGGTTGTTCCGGCTGAAATTCCTGGAAGATCTGATCAACCAGGAATTTTTAGAGTCGTTTGGTTGAAGATAGGACCAAAAATCGTGCATTGGATACAAGGATTGTAACAAGCAGAAGACGTATTTCTAAAGATTATAAACCCAGAGACATGAGTTGGTTGTTCCGGCTGAAATTCCTGGAAGATCTGATCAACCAGGAATTTTTAGAGTCGTTTGGTTGAAGATAGGACCAAAAATCGTGCATTGGATACAAGGATTGTAACAAGCAGATTATAAACCCAGAGACATGAGTTGGTTGTTCCGGCTGAAATTCCTGGAAGATCTGATCAACCAGATTTGTACAAAATGAATCATAAAAGATAGATTTGTGGTTCATATTGGTATTTTTTGTATATTTAATTAGCGTCACACTGGAGCAACACAACGGGCTATTGGCGACAGTCTGGGATCAAACCCAAAGGGAAAGACCCGAGAACAAGACCTCGTAACTTTAAACCAATGTCAGATGACGAGGTAACACCTGAGCTGGCACTCCATTCTCCAAACTTCCACACCACGAAAACGCGAGGATATTTGAGGACACGACAGATTTAACGTGAACCAGACCCCGTGTCCACGAAGGTCTTTGTTTGAATTACTACTCAAAACTCTCCGGATGTTACTCTTCCAGCCGGGCTACCGCGGCATGGTCCATATTGGAATATCAATCTTAGGTCGCCATAGGGACCGCCATGGCTCCTTGGATTTGTCCACTGCGCTAGCAATCTGAGAGTTGTAGGCGGAAGAGGTTCGATACACCATAAAACCCAATCAACCTTAGTCGCCATACCTAAATAACGGTAAGTTATAAAGTAAGTACGATATTAGTAGTATACCCCCCCGTATAGGACACGGAAGTGACGTCATACCACGTGACCCGAAGTGGGCGGGGCCAAGTGACATCACAGCGTGACGTCATCGAAAAGCGGAAGTGACGTATGGTTTGTTTACATTTTGGACTTGGGAATTTTTTTTTTGTCATCGACTTCGTGCAGGCGTTGAGTTGTTTCAAGATGGCGTCGTTTTGTTGCCATGATGACGAATCACTCGTAGTGTCATCTGGTGGAGATATTCGAAACCCTATTATTTTTAATTAAAAAGCAATTTCGTGGATTCGAACCGAGGACCATAGGATCCGAAGTCAAGTGCGCTATCCGTTACGCTGTAAGAGAGTTAACTATGGGCGGTGAATTAATGTAGTGTTTCTCTCTCTTTTGGACTTGTATTTTTTCTTAGTATTAGGAATGGGTTATTTTTAGAAAATGGTTTGAATAATTGCATAGGGGTTTTAATAAATGCTTTTTCAAAACGACTTATGGCGCCATCTAGTGATTTTAAAAGTAAGTAATCTAAGGAACGAATTGATTTCTTAATGTTTTTACTTTATTCATGACCAGTGACGTCAGTGTGTTTACGTTTGGGACTTGGATTTTTTTCCTTCTGAGATTTCGATGTGACGTCACGAGTATGTCCATCGAGCACGTCTGAACTTGAAAAAAGCCAAGTCTGAACTTGAAAAAGCCTACTCACAGTACATTTCCTTACAAGATTTAATTTTGTGTTGGTGAACCGTTATAAAGATGGTAAGGACTGTATGGGTGCCCATAATGACAACGATTTGGATCTTTATGCACCCATAGCGTCTGTTTCATTTGGACAGAAAAGGCAATTTGTGTTTTCTAGAAAGAACTACAATTCTTTAAAAATTGTTCTGGAAATGGAAGCTTGCTTGTGATGAAGTATCCAACAAACCAATTTTGGTTTCACAGCTTGCCCCGTGGGAATGCATTATGCCCTAGAATAAACTTAACGTTTCGTAAAATCCTTGTATAAAGCAGCGATAAACCACTGATGTGCCCCCGAACTAGAACTCAGTGACGTACACTAGACGATATTTGGACAACGTTGCAATTGATCTTTGCCTTTCAGAATAGTATTTTTATAAATGCTTACATCTTGTTGTTTTTAAATAAATTTTTAGCGTGTCTTACCACATATACTGTATTTTGGATTATTTGGGTTTTTTTATTACCATGGTTTTATAAATTTTCTTTTAAAATGCAAGATCTGAAATGAAATTTTTCTTTCCTATATAGATTTATGGTTTTTTTAAGTTAGATGTTTTTACTCAAAAATTAATTATACATTAGATGCTATAACACCTATTTTATAGCAGAAATTTTGTTTTAAAATAATAATATACACTTAAGTAAGAGTAAAAATTTTTGAAACTTTACAAGACAAATACTATGAATATTTTTTCTTGTACATTTGAAGAAGTTATAATAGTATAAAACCCATTTATTCTATAAATCTAACTTAAATGTTATTTTTTAATTAATCTTTCCTTGCATATTATTTTTTGCTTTGAATAAATCTTCATAAATTTTAGTGATTTAATTTATATTATATATAGATTTACAAACCTGTTTTTGGATGAAATATAAGGATTTTATATTTTAAAAATTAATGTTTTTACTTAAAATTAATTATATATTAAATACTATTACACGTATTTTTAATGTTGAAGATTTTTAGAAAACATTTTACAATTGAAACATATACATTAAATATTATGACAAACACTTAAATGCAGATCCATAAGGGAATATTGGAAATCTTTTTAATGCTTACACCTTTCTATTTTAAATAAACTTTTGCTTGTCTTACCACATACACTGTATTTTGGATTATTTGGGTTTTTTTTTTTTTTATTACCATGGTCTTATAAATTTTCTTTTAAAATGCACGATCTGAAATGAAATTTTCCTTGATTTTGAGATTTACTCAAAAATTAATTATACATTAGATGCTATAGCACATATTTTATTGCAGAATTTTTTAATATTATACACATAAGTGAGCGTAAAAATTTTTGAAACTTTACAAGACCCATATTATGAACATGTTTCCTTACACATTTGAAGTAGTGAAAAATAGTATTAAAACCCTTTATCCTGTAAAATATAAATTAAATATTATTTTTATTTAATCTTTCCTTGCATATTATTGTTTACTTTAAATACATTTTCATTCATTTTAGTGATTTTATTTATATTATAAAGATTTATAAAACTGTTTTTAACGAAATTTTCTTTGATATAAGGATTTATATTTTAAAAGTTAGATGTTTTTTACACAAAAATTAATTATATATCAAATACTATTGCACGTATTATAACATTGAAGATTTTTAGAAAGCGTTTAACAATTGAGAGAGATATATACTTTAAATATTATTACAAACATTTAAATGCAATTTGCTTTTTATTTTTTAATTTTACAATTGAGACATTTTGAAAAGTTTGATTCTTAAAGTGCGTTTTATGCATAGTAAAAAAAAAATATTATAAAAAACCTGTAAGAGTAAAAAGAATTTTATACATTGAAACTTTACAAGTTTATGGAGCAGATTGAGTTAAATCCCATGAAAAAAGGTTCTTCTCTGAATTAATTTTTAAAAATCTGATACTTGTCAAAGATACTAGTTTCCTTTTAACAGAGGCAAAGACTTGTGTGTGCACACAAATAAAATAATTCAATTTGTTGATGTAATTTTAGAAAAAATAAAACTGCAGAATCAAGAGAATTCAGTATACTTTAAAGTTCTCATTTTAAAGAAAGTCAAAATACGTTTCTCTTATAAATTATATTTGGTTATATTTTTTTTCTTGCTCAAATTTAGTCGTAGAATTGAATTGCATTCAGCGCATAAACGTGGTAGAGTCAAAAAATCACACGCACATTTAAGTATATCCTTTCGTTAAAATCTTGTATTATAACACAAAATTTTATTTCGCGCATTATCACAAACACCATGTTTTCTGAGTATGTACATTCTTCACTTAGTCTTATCTTTTGTGAGTAACTATGGAACGCAAAAGATAAATTTTAACTTTACTGATTAGTAAGTGTATGGTGTTATATAGTCCAGTTCTTCGTGGCCTCCAGTTTACAATTATTTTTCCAAGAACAGCTAACGCTTTTCAATAGCAATGATTAATATTTGTGCAATTGTGCATTTTGATGAATTTCAGATTCAAGAAAGTTTCTTAGTACGTAAATACGCATACATCGCTGTAAAAGTCGCAAGTAGCTTCAAGTATTCGTTTTAACTTATCGTCTAAGCATAAACTGAGTGCCAAAGATCGTACAACTGTGTGATATGTTAAAAATTACGTATGTGCACTTCATTTCTGTCCCATGACATAGCAAATTGTGCTCCCTTAGAAAAATCTAGACTCTAAGCTTTTAGAATATTACGAGCAGACCAAGAGGGTCACTCAGTACCTAATTGCTTACAAAGGTGGTTGTGTGGAAAAGAAACGCTTAGATGCATTGAATATTCCGAATATCAACTTAGAACAATATGGGTTTCCCAAATTCGATGCATTTTATGCTCTAAGTAGCAACAAAGATATCCAAAAACTATAATGTGGTCATCACAAAAATAATTTGCATTGCCCATAGCTGAGGTGATGGCATTGAATAATTGGCTTGTCGGAAATAAGTCTCTTAAAAAAATGTAAGTATGTAAAAATAAGTTCTTTTTTTACTACAATGTATTATTTTTGTAAAAATATTAATCATAATGTTTTTACTATTAAAAAGTGTTCTAATTTACTTTGTTTCCATGTGGTTTCCTTCAATCTGTTTAAGAATTGTCTGCTGGATTTGCAGAGATTGTTTTAAGAATACATAGAATTCAGATTTAATCCATTATTTCAATAATTTTTGTTCATTTTAAAATTCACATTAATACTTAAAATTTTCAGTTATTATTTAATTTTACTCATGGGTAAAACTATCAGCGGTGTGAGTAAATATTTAGATTATGCATTAAATATCAAGAAAAAGGCAAAAGTTAATTTGCTTTGCAGCACAGATGTGCACACATTATTTTCAAAAACAGAAAACCCACTAACTATCCATTTAATATAGCAATGTAGAACACTTAAAATTAAGAAAACAGTACCAAAGTATCTTGTAAAATACTTCATAGCTTCGTACAGTATTGGTATTTTGCTGTGCAATTTTAAATTGTACGATGTGCATAAGGTTTTCAAATAAATAAAAGGAAGTTCATATATAGTAAAATGTGTGGTTTTGCAAAAGCATTAAAGAAAAATAACTTTTAATTTAGAACTTCAGGGACAAATGGTTTTTAATTCTATATTTCACTACTTCAAATGTGCAAGGAAACATGGTATGGGTCTTGTAAAGTTTCAATGTATAAAATTCTTTTTACTCTTACAGGTTTTTTATAATATTTTTTTTTTACTATGCATAAAACGCACTTTAAGAATCAAACTTTTCAAAATGTCTCAATTGTAAAATTAAAAAATAAAAAGCAAATTGCATTTAAATGTTTGTAATAATATTTAAAGTATATATCTCTCTCAATTGTTAAACGCTTTCTAAAAATCTTCAATGTTATAATACGTGCAATAGTATTTGATATATAATTAATTTTTGTGTAAAAAACATCTAACTTTTAAAATATAAATCCTTATATCAAAGAAAATTTCGTTAAAAACAGTTTTATAAATCTTTATAATATAAATAAAATCACTAAAATGAATGAAAATGTATTTAAAGTAAACAATAATATGCAAGGAAAGATTAAATAAAAATAATATTTAATTTATATTTTACAGGATAAAGGGTTTTAATACTATTTTTCACTACTTCAAATGTGTAAGGAAACATGTTCATAATATGGGTCTTGTAAAGTTTCAAAAATTTTTACGCTCACTTATGTGTATAATATTAAAAAATTCTGCAATAAAATATGTGCTATAGCATCTAATGTATAATTAATTTTTGAGTAAATCTCAAAATCAAGGAAAATTTCATTTCAGATCGTGCATTTTAAAAGAAAATTTATAAGACCATGGTAATAAAAAAAAAAAAACCCAAATAATCCAAAATACAGTGTATGTGGTAAGACAAGCAAAAGTTTATTTAAAATAGAAAGGTGTAAGCATTAAAAAGATTTCCAATATTCCCTTATGGATCTGCATTTAAGTGTTTGTCATAATATTTAATGTATATGTTTCAATTGTAAAATGTTTTCTAAAAATCTTCAACATTAAAAATACGTGTAATAGTATTTAATATATAATTAATTTTAAGTAAAAACATTAATTTTTAAAATATAAAATCCTTATATTTCATCCAAAAACAGGTTTGTAAATCTATATATAATATAAATTAAATCACTAAAATTTATGAAGATTTATTCAAAGCAAAAAATAATATGCAAGGAAAGATTAATTAAAAAATAACATTTAAGTTAGATTTATAGAATAAATGGGTTTTATACTATTATAACTTCTTCAAATGTACAAGAAAAAATATTCATAGTATTTGTCTTGTAAAGTTTCAAAAATTTTTACTCTTACTTAAGTGTATATTATTATTTTAAAACAAAATTTCTGCTATAAAATAGGTGTTATAGCATCTAATGTATAATTAATTTTTGAGTAAAAACATCTAACTTAAAAAAACCATAAATCTATATAGGAAAGAAAAATTTCATTTCAGATCTTGCATTTTAAAAGAAAATTTATAAAACCATGGTAATAAAAAAACCCAAATAATCCAAAATACAGTATATGTGGTAAGACACGCTAAAAATTTATTTAAAAACAACAAGATGTAAGCATTTATAAAAATACTATTCTGAAAGGCAAAGATCAATTGCAACGTTGTCCAAATATCGTCTAGTGTACGTCACTGAGTTCTAGTTCGGGGGCACATCAGTGGTTTATCGCTGCTTTATACAAGGATTTTACGAAACGTTAAGTTTATTCTAGGGCATAATGCATTCCCACGGGGCAAGCTGTGAAACCAAAATTGGTTTGTTGGATACTTCATCACAAGCAAGCTTCCATTTCCAGAACAATTTTTAAAGAATTGTAGTTCTTTCTAGAAAACACAAATTGCCTTTTCTGTCCAAATGAAACAGACGCTATGGGTGCATAAAGATCCAAATCGTTGTCATTATGGGCACCCATACAGTCCTTACCATCTTTATAACGGTTCACCAACACAAAATTAAATCTTGTAAGGAAATGTACTGTGAGTAGGCTTTTTCAAGTTCAGACTTGGCTTTTTTCAAGTTCAGACGTGCTCGATGGACATACTCGTGACGTCACATCGAAATCTCAGAAGGAAAAAAATCCAAGTCCCAAACGTAAACACACTGACGTCACTGGTCATGAATAAAGTAAAAACATTAAGAAATCAATTCGTTCCTTAGATTACTTACTTTTAAAATCACTAGATGGCGCCATAAGTCGTTTTGAAAAAGCATTTATTAAAACCCCTATGCAATTATTCAAACCATTTTCTAAAAATAACCCATTCCTAATACTAAGAAAAAATACAAGTCCAAAAGAGAGAGAAACACTACATTAATTCACCGCCCATAGTTAACTCTCTTACAGCGTAACGGATAGCGCACTTGACTTCGGATCCTATGGTCCTCGGTTCGAATCCACGAAATTGCTTTTTAATTAAAAATAATAGGGTTTCGAATATCTCCACCAGATGACACTACGAGTGATTCGTCATCATGGCAACAAAACGACGCCATCTTGAAACAACTCAACGCCTGCACGAAGTCGATGACAAAAAAAAAATTCCCAAGTCCAAAATGTAAACAAACCATACGTCACTTCCGCTTTTCGATGACGTCACGCTGTGATGTCACTTGGCCCCGCCCACTTCGGGTCACGTGGTATGACGTCACTTCCGTGTCCTATACGGGGGGGTATACTACTGATATTGTTTAATTAACGTCACACTGGAGCAACACAACGGGCTATTGTAAGTTATAAAGAGAATTAAATATTGTTTTGACGGATTTCCAAGGTATAGGGGTCGTCGTGGCTCAATGGGTATGCGCACTGCACTAGCAACCTCCGAGTTGTAGGCGGTGCAGGTTCGATTCCTGCCAGGTGCATTCATCCCTGGGTGTATTTCTCTCTCTTGTGTCAGTAAAGCTTTTACTGTGTGTGTCAATTACTTGATATTGTATGTCATGTGTCAATTACTTGATATTGTCTTGTGTCTGGCTCAGCATAGCCATATACGGCCCTTGCGCCATAAAACCCCCAAACCAACCAACCAACCAAGGTATATTCAATGGAACAATGAACAAAACGTGCAACCGTAGTTGAAAATCGATATACAACCTCTGAAAACCATTACATTTTGTTAAATTTAACTTTAACATTGAAGTTATGCAACAATAAAAAGTTTAAGTACTATGTACCATAGGAAAATCGGTTCCCTGTCCTAACCAGTCTTATAGAAGCCAAAAATAAAATCTTAAATTACCATAATGGACACATTAAAACTGTTGATATGCATACCACGAACACGGGGTTAAAAATCCGAGCTTCTACATATATTTAACAGACATCCTTAGTATATTATATCATCAAAACTTTTACAAAATATTTCTCCACGATTTTTGTAGTTCTAAATAGACTAAGACATAGTAAGCAATGATAAAGACTATACAAGATTGTTTCCCTTATAGAATAATTTATTTTAAAAAATAAAATCCAGATGTCATAATGTGGAGGATCTGAATAATTTCATTTCATTTATGCGTCATTGACTCTGATGCTTTTGCCTCTTATGAAGCACTTCCTTTGCCTTCTGGACGTAGCCCGGTTGGAAGAGTAACTTACTAGCAACCGAAAGGTTGCGAGTTACAAAGGGGGCTGTTTAAACTGTCGTGGCCCCAATCGTCCTCACGTTGACGTGGTGTGGGAGTTTGGAGAGTGGGGTGCCAGCTCAGATGTGACATCGTAATCTGATCGTGATTCAAAATTAAGTGATGTTGTCCTCGGATCTTTGATCCCGGACCGTCACCAATATCCCGTTGTGTTGCTCCAGTGCGACGTTAATTAAATACTATTCTATTGTTCAATTCTCCCATGTTCTTTCAACAATTTAGCCTTCTTGCCAATTTGACCTTAACCAATATAAAATCTTCTGTGATTCTTCAATCAATAGATGTGGTGAACTCTGATTGTCACGAGATTTCCAAGAACTATAGACTTGATTTTACTCCATAACACACATAATGGCTAAAAAATGCATCTTTCGATTGGTTGGTTTTGAGGGTTTTATGGCGCATGAACCATATTTGGACAAGCTGCACCAGACACAAGACATACAAAATCAAGTAATAGACACACACAATGAAAGTTTTACTGACACAGAAGAGAGAAATACACACAGGGAGGAATGCGCCTGGCAGGAGTCGAACCTGCGCCAGCTACAACTCGAAGGATGCTAGCGCAGTGGACATAATCACTGAGTCATGACGGCCCCGTATCTTTCGGTTGAAAGATGATCGGTTCATGTAGGTTTTATGGCGCAAGATCCAAACTTGGATAAGCTGAGCCAAACGCAAGACGAAAATTCAAATAACCCTCCTGTTGGTTATCTCCACGAAGTATCTCGTCATTAGCAAAACTAACCCCATCTTGATGAACGAGATATCTCGTCATCAGAAAAATCGAACTAATCTTAATCTCGTCATCAGAAAAAATGGCAATGTCTTCATCCTTCGGAATTCAATAGACATTCTTGATGACGAGATATCTCGTCATTAGCAAATTGATCAGATCTTAGTGGACGAGATATGTCGTGTCGAAATCACTTGGAGGGTTAAAAGAAACATAAAACGATGACGAGATATCTCGTCATTAGCAAATTGGTCAGATCTTAGTGGACGAGATATGTCGTGTCGAAATCACTTGGAGGGTTAAAAGAAACATAAAACGATGACGAGATATCTCGTCATTAGCAAATTGGTCAGATCTTAGTGGACCAGATATGTCGTGTCGAAATCACTTGGAGGGTTAAAAGAAACATTAAACGATGACGAGATATCTCGTCATTGGCAAATTGGTCAGATCTTAGTGGACCAGATATGTCGTGTCGAAATCACTTGGAGGATTAAAAGAAACATAAAACGATGACGAGATATCTCGTCATTAGCAAATTGGCCAGATCTTAGTGGACGAGATAAGTCGTGTCGAAATCACTTGGAGGGTTAAAAGAAACATAAAACGATGACGAGATATCTCGTCATTAGCAAATTGGTCAGATCTTAGTGGACGAAATATGTCGTGTCGAAATCACTTGGAAGGTTAAAAGAACATAAAACGATGACGAGATATCTCATCGTTTGCAAATTGGCCAGATCTTAATGGACGAGATAAGTCGTGTCGAAATCACTTGGAGGGTTAAAAGAAACATAAAACGATGACGAGACATCTCGTCATTTGCAAATTGGTCAGATCTTAGTGGACTAGAAATGTCGTGTCGAAATCACTTGGAGGGTTAAAAGAAATATTAAACGATGACGAGATATCTCGTCATTGGCAAATTGGTCAGATCTTAGTGGACCAGATATGTCGTGTCGAAATCACTTGGAGGATTAAAAGAAACATAAAACGATGACGAGATATCTCGTCATTAGCAAATTGGTCAAATCTCAGTGGACGGGATATGTCGTGTCGAAATCACTTGGAGGGTTAAAAGAAATAAATATCAAACTAAAAACCAAACCAACATTAAAATCGTGATAAAACGTAAATAAACATGAAATTAATGCAAAATATACGTAAAACTGTGTGTACGTAATCCGTACTGTCACCCCACTCTCTAAACTTCTTTACGAACAGAAATGACAAGAATCTCCATATTAGTTGATTGTTAAAGTGGTCATGAGGAGATATAGTTTAAAAGGAGGTGAATTTCAAATGAGTTAAAACCTGAGAAATGTAGAAAGATAAAAAGCGGTGAGGGTAGAAGGTGACGCAACAAGTCTGCTAAAATAGGTGACAAAGTGTTAAAAAAATCTAAGTGTTAAAAACGTTTTTTAAGACGAGGACAAAAGGTTAAAATATGGCCATTGGCAATGATATGCACGATGGAATGGTTTGACCCATTAGTAAACCCAGGTTCAAAGAATCCTAGATGAGATTCTATTTGTCAAGAAGGTCAAAATTGGTTGGAAGTCGTGCAAAGCAGACTACAGATTGCAGAACGGATATATGAGTGAGACCTTCAGAGGATTAAACTTGGAATGCAAGCAAAAAATATTTTAAATTTCAGTTGTACTCATATTGTAACATTGATAAAAGCAGCAATGCAAAAGCATTTGAAACATTGAGCTTAAGATGTATGCTTTCACAACCGTACTAGAAATTGAATCATAATGGATTTTTCGATTTGCCATAGTGCTGTCATTTTTTTGCTACACGAGGGCTAATTAAACCGGAACCCAAGGCATTAATTATTTGAAAAATTTTCTTAAGAAATCGAGGAGTGTAATCGAAAGCAACTGAAATTCCTTAAAGCAATTCAATTAAGGATAGGTATTTCTGTGCGTGGTTCTGAAATCCTCTTTCCATTACTCTTAAATTCCAAGAATTATAAGAGAATTTCGGAATATTCTGGATTTCTCTTGTTGCTTCCGATTCCCTTTCTTGTTGGGTTGATGCAATCGTCCCGTTTTTGGTGTTAGATCGCATTGCATCGCAAAACCGAAGTGTTACCGACCTTCACACGCGTAAAGTTTTGATGTTGTTTGAAAGAAGGAATTTCAGCGAGTATTTGAGGAAAAATTGTGTTATTTATATTTTAAGAATTAAAAATGGCAGAAAATAAGGAGCATTTTCGGCATATTATGCTTTTTTTATTTCCGAAAAGGCAAGAATGCTTCGCAGACGCAAAAGATATGTGTTGTGTAGGGTGAGGATGCCGTTGACGATTCCAAGTGCCGTAAGTGTTCAGAAAGTTTCGTCACCTGGATCTCTTCTTTAGCCAGAAACCTCGGAACTTCTATGAGTGCGAGATTATGCAGCTAATAGAGAGATGGGAAAGGTCATCGACTACTATATTGATTAAATGTAATTTTTAGTAAATAAAATTTTTCTTCAATTTTTGTCAAAAAAACGGGACGAACATTTGCATCAACACAATATTACTCTTCAATAGTTTGGGGCATCCGACTTCCTGAAGGATAATTACCTTATTCAAATCAACCATATTAACTCTTTAGCGTCTGAATTTCGTGTGTGTATTTTATTTGGTTATATTTTCTATCGTATCCTGCCTTTGAAAATTAAAAGAGATATTTTAATATTGGCGTAAATAATAAAATATTTCCCAATCCATCTGCAATGAAAGCCAAACACAATTTTTCCACTTAACCAAACCGCAGGGTGGATGGCAATGGTGGTAATTAATTATCGTCGCACTGGAGCAACACAAAGGGATATTGGCGACGGGGATCGATCCCCAAGGGAAGGAATGATCCGAGGACAACACCACGTAACTTTGGTCAACATCTGAGCTGACACCTCACTCTCCAAACTTCCACAAGACGCCAACGTGAGGACATTTGGGGCCACGACAGATTAAAAGTGCACTAGTCCTCACGACGGTTCTTTGGTTGAACCTAGTTTCGAACTCGCAACCCTCCGGTTGCTAATCCGCTACTCTTCCAACCGGGCTATATTCCTCCCGGGTATATTTCTCTCTTCTGTGTCAGTAAAACTTTCATTGGGTGTGTCTATTACTTGATGTTGTATGTCTTGTGTGTGGCGCAGCATGGCCAAATATGGCCCTTGCGCCATAAAAACCTTAAACCAACCAACCGGCCCGACCGCAGGATGGAATTTCTTTTGGAATGCACTGAATGCGTTGAATGTTGACATTAAGCTGCACTTTAAGATCTTCGGTTTGGTTGAGTTTGGTTTTATGATGCAAGGGCCATAAAACCAAATGGCGCGAGATAGACAACATCAAGTAATAGACACCCACAAAGGTTTACTGACACAAAAGAGAGAAATGCATTCTGCGAGGAATCTAACCTGCGCCGCCTAGAATTCATAGGTTGCTAGCACAGTGGGCAAGCCCACGAAGGCCCCTAAAAGATCTTCGGGAAGATCGTCAAGAGATAACGGCGCAAAAGTATCACCACGAACCTAGTAGCCCCAAGAACAAAAATAAACGGAAGTGATATATATACAGCAAAGTGTTGAAGGAGTATCTTCCTGAAAAACAACCTCCTCACATGTTATGATGTAAATAAATCACTTTAATAGTCCCATAAAAATTATCTCGTCTCTTGAAACCTTTCAGTCGGTTTTTTCCTTTGCTTTTTCCTTTGAAAAGGAAAATAAGAAACCACAGTGGAGATTGAAAATAATTCGTGATAAAATAATGCTATTTTTAGGAAATTCGACTGTATCTGAATGTACTTATTATTCCGCTCATAAAATAATTCGCAGATTGAAAATAATTCGCAATCAATTAATGCTATTTGTAGGAAATTCGACTGTATCTGAATGTGTTATCCCGCTCATAAAATAATTCGCAGATTGAAAATAATTCGCAATCAATTAATGCTATTTGTAGGAAATATGACTGTATCTGAATGCATTATCCCGCTCATAAAATAATTCGCAGATTGAAAATAATTCGCAATAAATTGATGCTATTTGTAGGAAATATGACTGTATCTGAATGTATTATCCCGTTCATAATTGATGGACGAGCTTCCTTTAAGAGTTTATGGATTAATATTTTAAATTAAATTTCCAATTAATAACCCGTCGTTATATCGCATCTCGATGTATCGGACATCGGTTACATCGCTTGTTTACTTGCTGAATGACCGCAAGGGACGTCATAAGACTTTCGACGTGAACATCTAAGGTTGGTTGCGTGATTGGGTTTTTATGACACAGGGGCCATATTTGGCAATCTTGTTCCAAACACAAGACAAAGTCATGTAATGGACATACACATGTAGCAAGGTAGGTAGTTAATTAACGTCACACTGGAGCAACACAACGGGCTATTGACGATGGTCCGGGATCAATCCCAAAGGGAAAGATCGAGGACGACACCACGTAATTTGAAGCTACTGTTAGATGACGAGGCAACACCTGAGCTGGCACCCCACTCTCCAAACTTCCACACCACGCCAACGTGAGGACATTTGAGACCACGGCGGATTCAACGTGCACCAGCCGCCTTTACAAACGAAATGAAAGTTTTACTGACACAGAAGAGAGAAATACACCCAGGGAGGAATGAAACCTGCGCCACCTACAACTCGCAGGTGTCAAGTAAATTGACGTACACACATGGAAAGTATTATTGACACAGAAAAAAGAATCTACTAAAGGAATCGAACCAGTGGTGGGTTTGAATATCGCCTGAATGCCGCATCCGATCGAAACATACATTTCTAATTGGTTGTCTGGGTTTCCTGTTGCAAGATCCAAGATTAGGGCAAGCAAACAATATTTTCGGGTCGGTAGGTTTTATGGCGTAACGAGTCATATTTGGCCAAGTTGAGCTAAACGCAAGACAACGTCAAGCAAAAAATGTCGTTAAAGGGTTGGTTGGCTTTGGGGTTTTATGGCGCAAGGGCCATATTTGGCCGTGATGCGCCAGACACGACGTACAGTATCAAGTAATAGACAGACACACAATGAAAGCTTTACTGACACAGAAGAGAGAAATACACCCAGGGAGCAATGTTGTTAAAGGGATTGTGAGGAATAGAATAATAGGATGAAAGCAAAAAAATCGCTTGGGTATCCCGGGAGCGCGACCCCTGTGATTACCAGAGGCAGTAAATCCCCCCACATGGCAAAAAAGAAAAGATCACTTGGTACCTGTTGGAATCGGTCTCAAACCTCTGCAGAGGACTTGAAATTAGAGTGCCGTATGGTGTATATCAGGAGTGTCAAACTCAATTAAAACACGGGCCATTTAATGCAACTGGTAAGATTCACGCAGGCCACATCACATTTACAAATTTTCTTAAAATTATATTTGGAAGTGAGGATTCAGGAATATGGATAGGATAATTAAAACACATTATGTGAATTTAGGGTCATAATTTATAATATTGCTATATAATTGCTTTTATTTAAACGTTTATTTAATTTAATGTATTTTTAAAACTAAAATTATTTTTTTTACCGGAAACTTTGCCAGCGCTCTAATCCTACTAGTTTTCCAATATCTGGATTCAAAGACTGAGAACAGACAATCTTCATTATGGCAGACAGATGTTTATCAGTTAATCTTGATCTGTAGGCCGTTTTACTTAATTTCATGGACGAAAATAGTTGCTCACACAAGTACGTACTCCCAAAATAGAATAAAATTTGTGCAGCAAACTTTTTAATTTCCAGGTATTTTTCACCTAAATAAGAATATGTTTTGGGAATTCCTACTTCTCGATATTGGTCTTTTAAAACCGAATCATTCTGGAAATCAATTAATTCCAGTTGTATCGAAGTGGGAACATTTTCAACTTGAAAGGAAAAAGGCCTAATAAAAAGAATTTTTTTTGTAACTCTTTGAAATCATTAAAACGAGAGCATCGTGGGCCACAAAATTATTCAGAGCATCGTGGGCCACAAAAAATTACCTCGGGGGCCGCCATTTTGACACCCCTGGTGTATATGAAAGTAGAAAGTTATGTTAATCTTGAGTGTATATAAAAGATAGCAGAAGAAATAATGTGATAGATGAGGCGTCTTGATTTTGGATGTATGCTTGTAAATACGAGTTGGTTTCAATAAAATTAATTTTTAAATAATGTCTCGAAAACTTTAATGTCCTTTGGCTCCAATCGATCAAAGCCAACATTACCCCCTCGAGGTCATGAAGCCAGTACACACCGAAAAGAGATATGCCCTGATGGACTCCAAGTAAATGGACGCACACAAGGAAAGCTTTAGGTCACATTGGTCCAACATAAGTCCTGCGACACAAAGTAATTTGAAATGCGGATGCTTATGCACAGAAGCGAAGTACGCATGCGCATATCAAATGCTTTGTCGCATGTCGGATAAATGTGTGACTTGTCCTACTGACACAAGAGAGAAATGCATACACGGAGGTATGAAATAAGTTTTCGACAACGAATCGCGTCGGTGATTATTGTACGGTCGAATTCTGTCCACTCTGCATGCCATTTTTCCTTAGGTTTGGTAGGTAGATAGTAAAATTAACGTCGCACTGGAGCAATACAATGGGTTAGTGGCGATGGTCCTGGATCAACGGGAAATCCTTGGATCTCCCCCAACGTATCCTTGGATTTTCCCCAACGGGAAAATCCAAGGATAACACCTCGTAATTTTGAACCATGGTCAGATGACGAGGTCAGCACCCGAGCAGGAACCAAACTTCCACACCACGTTAGTGAGAGAACATTTGATGGTAATGGTAATTAATTACCGTCGCGCTGAAGCAACACAAAGGGGCTATTGGGAACGGCCCGAGATTAATCCCTAAAGGAAAGACCCAAGGACAACGCCTCGTAATTTTGAACCATGGTCAGATGACGAGGTCAGCATCCAAGCAGGAACCAAACTTCCACACCACGTGAGTGAGAGAACATTTGATGGTAATGGCAATTAATTACTGTTGCGCTGGAATAGCACAACGGGCTATAGGGAACGGCCCGAGATTAATCCCTTAAGGAAAGATCCAAGGACAACGCCTCGTAATTTTGAACCATGGTCAGATGACGAGGTCAGCAACCAAGCAGGAACCAAACTTCCACACCACGTGAGCGAGAGAACATTTGATGGTAATGGTAAGTAGTATACCCCCCCGTATAGGACACGGAAGTGACGTCATACCACGTGACCCGAAGTGGGCGGGGCCAAGTGACATCACAGCGTGACGTCATCGAAAAGCGGAAGTGACGTATGGTTTGTTTACATTTTGGACTTGGGAATTTTTTTTTTGTCATCGACTTCGTGCAGGCGTTGAGTTGTTTCAAGATGGCGTCGTTTTGTTGCCATGATGACGAATCACTCGTAGTGTCATCTGGTGGAGATATTCGAAACCCTATTATTTTTAATTAAAAAGCAATTTCGTGGATTCGAACCGAGGACCATAGGATCCGAAGTCAAGTGCGCTATCCGTTAGGCTGTAAGAGAGTTAACTATGGGCGGTGAATTAATGTAGTGTTGGATTTTTTTTTTTTTCTCTTTTGGACTTGTATTTTTTCTTAGTATTAGGAATGGGTTATTTTTAGAAAATGGTTTGAATAATTGCATAGGGGTTTTAATAAATGCTTTTTCAAAACGACTTATGGCGCCATCTAGTGATTTTAAAAGTAAGTAATCTAAGGAACGAATTGATTTCTTAATGTTTTTACTTTATTCATGACCAGTGACGTCAGTGTGTTTACGTTTGGGACTTGGATTTTTTTCCTTCTGAGATTTCGATGTGACGTCACGAGTATGTCCATCGAGCACGTCTGAACTTGAAAAAAGCCAAGTCTGAACTTGAAAAAGCCTACTCACAGTACATTTCCTTACAAGATTTAATTTTGTGTTGGTGAACCGTTATAAAGATGGTAAGGACTGTATGGGTGCCCATAATGACAACGATTTGGATCTTTATGCACCCATAGCGTCTGTTTCATTTGGACAGAAAAGGCAATTTGTGTTTTCTAGAAAGAACTACAATTCTTTAAAAATTGTTCTGGAAAATGGAAGCTTGCTTGAGATGAAGTATCCAACAAACCAATTTTGGTTTCACAGCTTGCCCCGTGGGAATGCATTATGCCCTAGAATAAACTTAACGTTTCGTAAAATTCTTGTATAAAGCAGCGATAAACCACTTATGTGCCCCCGAACTAGAACTCAGTGTCGTACACTAGACGATATTTGGACAACGTTGCAATTGATCTTTGCCTTTCAGAATAGTATTTTTATAAATGCTTACATCTCGTTTTTAAATAAATTTTTAGCGTGTCTTACCACATACTGTATTTTGGATTATTTGGTTTTTTTATTACATGGTTTCATAAATTTTCTTTTAAAATGCAAGATCTGAAATGAAATTTTTCTTTGCTATATAGATTTATGGTTTTTTTTAAGTTAGATGTTTTTACTCAAAAATTAATTATACATTAGATGCTATAACACCTATTTTATAGCAGAAATTTTGTTTTAAATAATATACACTTAAGTAAGAGTAAAATTTTTGAAACTTTACAAGACAAATACTATGAATATGTTTTCTTGTAAATTTGAAGAAGTTATAATAGTATAAAAAAACCATTTATTCTATAAATCTAAATTAAATGTTATTTTTTAATTAATCTTTCCTTGCATATTATTTTTACTTTGAATAAATCTTCATAAATTTTAGTGATTTAATTTATATTATATAGATTTACAAACCTGTTTTTGGATGAAATATAAGGATTTAATATTTTAAAAATTAATGTTTTTACTTAAAATTAATTATATATTAAATACTATTACACATATTTTTAATGTTGAAGATTTTTAGAAAACATTTTACAATTGAAACATATACATTAAATATTATGACAAACACTTAAATGCAGATCCATAAGGGAATATTGGAAATCTTTTTAATGCTTACACCTTTTCTATTCTAAATAAACTTTTGCTTGTCTTACCACATACACTGTATTTTGGATTATTTGGAGTTTTTTTATTACATGGTCTTATAAATTTTCTTTTTAAAATGCAAGATCTGAAATGAAATTTTCGTTGATTTTAAGATTTATGTTTTACTCAAAAATTAATTATACATTAGATGCTATAGCACATATTTTATTGCAGAATGTTTTAATATTATACACATAAGTGAGCGTAAAATTTTTGAAACTTTACAAGATCCATATTATGAACATGTTTCCTTACACATTTGAAGTAGTGAAAAATAGTATTAAAACCCTTTATCCTGTAAAATATAAATTAAATATTATTTTTAATTAATTTTTCCTTCTATATTATTGTTTACTTTAAATAAATTTTCATTCATTTTAGTGATTTTATTTATATTATAAAGATTTACAAACTGTTTTTAACGAAATTTTCTTTGATATAGGGATTTATATTTTAAAAGTTAGATGTTTTTTTACACAAAAATTAATTATATATCAAATACTATTGCACGTATTATAACATTGAAGATTTTTAGAAAGCGTTTAACAATTGAAATATATACTTTAAATATTATTACAAACATTTAAATGCAATTTGCTTTTTATTTTTTAATTTTACAATTGAGACATTTTTAAAAGTTTGGTTCTTAAAGTGCGTTTTATGCATAGTAAAAAAATTATTATAAAAACCTGTAAGAGTAAAAAGAATTTTATGCATTAATTTGAAACTTTACAAGACCCATACCATGTTTCCTTGCACATTTGAAGTAGTGAAATATAGAATTAAAAACCATTTGTCCTTGAAGATCTAAATTAAAAGTTCTTTTTCTTTAATGCTTTTGCAAACCACACATTTTACTAAATATGAACTTCCTTTTATTTATTTGAAATCCTTATGCACATCGTACAATTTACATTGCACAGCAAAATACCAATACTGTACGAAGCTATGAAGTATTTTACAAGATACTTTGTACTGTTTTCTTAATTTTAAGTGTTCTACATTGCTATATTAAATGGATAGTAAGTGGGTTTTCTGTTTTTGAAAATAATGTGTGCACATCTGTGCTGCTAAGCAAATTAACTTTTGCCCTTTTCTTGATATTTAATGCATAATCTAAATATTTACTCACACCGCTGATAGTTTTACCCATGAGTAAAATTAAATAATAACTGAAAATTTTAAGTATTAATGTGAATTTTAAAATGAACAAAAATTATTGAAATAATGGATTAAATCTGAATTCTATGTATTCTTAAAACAATCTCTGCAAATCCAGCAGACAATTCTTAAACAGATTGAAGGAAGCCACATGGAAACAAAGTAAATTAGAACACTTTTTAATAGTAAAAACATTATGATTAATATTTTTACAAAAATAATACATTGTAGTAAAAAAAGAACTTATTTTTACATACTTACATTTTTTTAAGAGACTTATTTCCGACAAGCCAATTATTCAATGCCATCACCTCAGCTATGGGGCAATGCAAATTATTTTTGTGATGACCACATTATAGTTTTTGGATATCTTTGTTGCTACTTAGAGCATAAAATGCATCGAATTTGGGAAACCCATATTGTTCTAAGTTGATATTCGGAATATTCAATGCATCTAAGCGTTTCTTTTCCACACAACCACCTTTGTAAGCAATTAGGTACTGAGTGACCCTCTTGGTCTGCTCGTAATATTCTAAAAGCTTAGAGTCTAGATTTTTCTAAGGGAGCACAATTTGCTATGTCATGGGACAGAAATGAAGTGCACATACGTAATTTTTAACATATCACACAGTTGTACGATCTTTGGCACTCAGTTTATGCTTAGACGATAAGTTAAAACGAATACTTGAAGCTACTTGCGACTTTTACAGCGATGTATGCGTATTTACGTACTAAGAAACTTTCTTGAATCTGAAATTCATCAAAATGCACAATTGCACAAATATTAATCATTGCTATTGAAAAGCGTTAGCTGTTCTTGGAAAAATAATTGTAAACTGGAGGCCACGAAGAACTGGACTATATAACACCATACACTTACTAATCAGTAAAGTTAAAATTTATCTTTTGCGTTCCATAGTTACTCACAAAAGATAAGACTAAGTGAAGAATGTACATACTCAGAAAACATGGTGTTTGTGATAATGCGCGAAATAAAATTTTGTGTTATAATACAAGATTTTAACGAAAGGATATACTTAAATGTGCGTGTGATTTTTTGACTCTACCACGTTTATGCGCTGAATGCAATGCAATTCAATTCTACGACTAAATTTGAGCAAGAAAAAAAATATAACCAAATATAATTTATAAGATAAACGTATTTTGACTTTCTTTAAAATGAGAACTTTAAAGTATACTGAATTCTCTTGATTCTGCAGTTTTATTTTTTCTAAAATTACAATTGAATCTGAAATTCATCAAAATGCACAATTGCACAAATATTAATCATTGCTATTGAAAAGCGTTAGCTGTTCTTGGAAAAATAATTGTAAACTGGAGGCCACGAAGAACTGGACTATATAACACCATACACTTACTAATCAGTAAAGTTAAAATTTATCTTTTGCGTTCCATAGTTACTCACAAAAGATAAGACTAAGTGAAGAATGTACATACTCAGAAAACATGGTGTTTGTGATAATGCGCGAAATAAAATTTTGTGTTATAATACAAGATTTTAACGAAAGGATATACTTAAATGTGCGTGTGATTTTTTGACTCTACCACGTTTATGCGCTGAATGCAATGCAATTCAATTCTACGACTAAATTTGAGCAAGAAAAAAAATATAACCAAATATAATTTATAAGATAAACGTATTTTGACTTTCTTTAAAATGAGAACTTTAAAGTATACTGAATTCTCTTGATTCTGCAGTTTTATTTTTTCTAAAATTACATCAACAAATTGAATTATTTTATTTGTGTGCACACACAAGTCTTTGCCTCTCTCAGTACCTAATTGCTTACAAAGGTGGTTGTGTGGAAAAGAAACGCTTAGATGCATTGAATATTCCGAATATCAACTTAGAACAATATGGGTTTCCCAAATTCGATGCATTTTATGCTCTAAGTAGCAACAAAGATATCCAAAAACTATAATGTGGTCATCACAAAAATAATTTGCATTGCCCCATAGCTGAGGTGATGGCATTGAATAATTGGCTTGTCGGAAATAAGTCTCTTAAAAAAATGTAAGTATGTAAAAATAAGTTCTTTTTTTACTACAATGTATTATTTTTGTAAAAATATTAATCATAATGTTTTTACTATTAAAAAGTGTTCTAATTTACTTTGTTTCCATGTGGCTTCCTTCAATCTGTTTAAGAATTGTCTGCTGGATTTGCAGAGATTGTTTTAAGAATACATAGAATTCAGATTTAATCCATTATTTCAATAATTTTTGTTCATTTTAAAATTCACATTAATACTTAAAATTTTCAGTTATTATTTAATTTTACTCATGGGTAAAACTATCAGCGGTGTGAGTAAATATTTAGATTATGCATTAAATATCAAGAAAAGGGCAAAAGTTAATTTGCTTAGCAGCACAGATGTGCACACATTATTTTCAAAAACAGAAAACCCACTTACTATCCATTTAATATAGCAATGTAGAACACTTAAAATTAAGAAAACAGTACAAAGTATCTTGTAAAATACTTCATAGCTTCGTACAGTATTGGTATTTTGCTGTGCAATGTAAATTGTACGATGTGCATAAGGATTTCAAATAAATAAAAGGAAGTTCATATTTAGTAAAATGTGTGGTTTGCAAAAGCATTAAAGAAAAAGAACTTTTAATTTAGATCTTCAAGGACAAATGGTTTTTAATTCTATATTTCACTACTTCAAATGTGCAAGGAAACATGGTATGGGTCTTGTAAAGTTTCAAATTAATGCATAAAATTCTTTTTACTCTTACAGGTTTTTATAATAATTTTTTTACTATGCATAAAACGCACTTTAAGAACCAAACTTTTAAAAATGTCTCAATTGTAAAATTAAAAAATAAAAAGCAAATTGCATTTAAATGTTTGTAATAATATTTAAAGTATATATTTCAATTGTTAAACGCTTTCTAAAAATCTTCAATGTTATAATACGTGCAATAGTATTTGATATATAATTAATTTTTGTGTAAAAAAACATCTAACTTTTAAAATATAAATCCCTATATCAAAGAAAATTTCGTTAAAAACAGTTTGTAAATCTTTATAATATAAATAAAATCACTAAAATGAATGAAAATTTATTTAAAGTAAACAATAATATAGAAGGAAAAATTAATTAAAAATAATATTTAATTTATATTTTACAGGATAAAGGGTTTTAATACTATTTTTCACTACTTCAAATGTGTAAGGAAACATGTTCATAATATGGATCTTGTAAAGTTTCAAAAATTTTACGCTCACTTATGTGTATAATATTAAAACATTCTGCAATAAAATATGTGCTATAGCATCTAATGTATAATTAATTTTTGAGTAAAACATAAATCTTAAAATCAACGAAAATTTCATTTCAGATCTTGCATTTTAAAAAGAAAATTTATAAGACCATGTAATAAAAAAACTCCAAATAATCCAAAATACAGTGTATGTGGTAAGACAAGCAAAAGTTTATTTAGAATAGAAAAGGTGTAAGCATTAAAAAGATTTCCAATATTCCCTTATGGATCTGCATTTAAGTGTTTGTCATAATATTTAATGTATATGTTTCAATTGTAAAATGTT
This sequence comes from Meta bourneti, assembly GCA_933210815.1. Lineage (NCBI taxonomy): Eukaryota > Metazoa > Arthropoda > Arachnida > Araneae > Tetragnathidae > Meta > Meta bourneti. Next base: position 7,173,200 of record OW119930.1, read on the forward strand.
TTCTAAAAATCTTCAACATTAAAAATATGTGTAATAGTATTTAATATATAATTAATTTTAAGTAAAAACATTAATTTTTAAAATATTAAATCCTTATATTTCATCCAAAAACAGGTTTGTAAATCTATATAATATAAATTAAATCACTAAAATTTATGAAGATTTATTCAAAGTAAAAATAATATGCAAGGAAAGATTAATTAAAAAATAACATTTAATTTAGATTTATAGAATAAATGGTTTTTTTATACTATTATAACTTCTTCAAATTTACAAGAAAACATATTCATAGTATTTGTCTTGTAAAGTTTCAAAAATTTTACTCTTACTTAAGTGTATATTATTTAAAACAAAATTTCTGCTATAAAATAGGTGTTATAGCATCTAATGTATAATTAATTTTTGAGTAAAAACATCTAACTTAAAAAAAACCATAAATCTATATAGCAAAGAAAAAATTTCATTTCAGATCTTGCATTTTAAAAGAAAATTTATGAAACCATGTAATAAAAAAACCAAATAATCCAAAATACAGTATGTGGTAAGACACGCTAAAAATTTATTTAAAAACGAGATGTAAGCATTTATAAAAATACTATTCTGAAAGGCAAAGATCAATTGCAACGTTGTCCAAATATCGTCTAGTGTACGACACTGAGTTCTAGTTCGGGGGCACATAAGTGGTTTATCGCTGCTTTATACAAGAATTTTACGAAACGTTAAGTTTATTCTAGGGCATAATGCATTCCCACGGGGCAAGCTGTGAAACCAAAATTGGTTTGTTGGATACTTCATCTCAAGCAAGCTTCCATTTTCCAGAACAATTTTTAAAGAATTGTAGTTCTTTCTAGAAAACACAAATTGCCTTTTCTGTCCAAATGAAACAGACGCTATGGGTGCATAAAGATCCAAATCGTTGTCATTATGGGCACCCATACAGTCCTTACCATCTTTATAACGGTTCACCAACACAAAATTAAATCTTGTAAGGAAATGTACTGTGAGTAGGCTTTTTCAAGTTCAGACTTGGCTTTTTTCAAGTTCAGACGTGCTCGATGGACATACTCGTGACGTCACATCGAAATCTCAGAAGGAAAAAAATCCAAGTCCCAAACGTAAACACACTGACGTCACTGGTCATGAATAAAGTAAAAACATTAAGAAATCAATTCGTTCCTTAGATTACTTACTTTTAAAATCACTAGATGGCGCCATAAGTCGTTTTGAAAAAGCATTTATTAAAACCCCTATGCAATTATTCAAACCATTTTCTAAAAATAACCCATTCCTAATACTAAGAAAAAATACAAGTCCAAAAGAGAAAAAAAAAAAAATCCAACACTACATTAATTCACCGCCCATAGTTAACTCTCTTACAGCCTAACGGATAGCGCACTTGACTTCGGATCCTATGGTCCTCGGTTCGAATCCACGAAATTGCTTTTTAATTAAAAATAATAGGGTTTCGAATATCTCCACCAGATGACACTACGAGTGATTCGTCATCATGGCAACAAAACGACGCCATCTTGAAACAACTCAACGCCTGCACGAAGTCGATGACAAAAAAAAAATTCCCAAGTCCAAAATGTAAACAAACCATACGTCACTTCCGCTTTTCGATGACGTCACGCTGTGATGTCACTTGGCCCCGCCCACTTCGGGTCACGTGGTATGACGTCACTTCCGTGTCCTATACGGGGGGGTATACTACTATGGTAATTAATTACCGTCCCGCTGAAGCAACACAACGGGCTATTGGGAACGGCCCGAGATTAATCCCCAAAGAAAAGATCCGAGGACAACACCTCGTCATTTTGAACCATGGTCAGATGACGAGGTCAGCATCCAAGCAGGAACCAAACTTCCACACCACGTGAGTGAGAGAACATTTGATGGTAATGGCAATTAATTACTGTTGCGCTGGAATAGCACAACGGGCTATAGGGAACGGCCCGAGATTAATCCCTTAAGGAAAGATCCAAGGACAACGCCTCGTAATTTTGAACCATGGTCAGATGACGAGGTCAGCATCCAAGCAGGAACCAAACTTCCACACCACGTGAGTGAGAGAACATTTGATGGTAATGGTAATTAATTACCGTCCCGCTGAAGCAACACAACGGGCTATTGGGAACGGCCCGAGATTAATCCCCAAAGAAAAGATCCGAGGACAACACCTCATCATTTTGAACCATGGTCAGATGACGAGGTCAGCATCCAAGCAGGAACCAAACTTCCACACCACGTGAGTGAGAGAACATTTGATGGTAATGGCAATTAATTACTGTTGCGCTGGAATAGCACAACGGGCTATAGGGAACGGCCCGAGATTAATCCCTTAAGGAAAGATCCAAGGACAACGCCTCGTAATTTTGAACCATGGTCAGATGACGAGGTCAGCAACCAAGCAGGAACCAAACTTCCACACCACGTGAGTGAGAGAACATTTGATGGTAATGGTAATTAATTACCGTCCCGCTGAAGCAACACAACGGGCTATTGGGAACGGCCCGAGATTAATCCCCAAAGAAAAGATCCGAGGACAACACCTCGTCATTTTGAACCATGGTCAGATGACGAGGTCAGCATCCAAGCAGGGTATTTGGGTATTTGGGTATTTCAATTACCGTCCCGCTGAAGCAACACAACGGGCTATTGGGAACGGCCCGAGATTAATCCCCAAAGAAAAGATCCGAGGACAACACCTCATCATTTTGAACCATGGTCAGATGACGAGGTCAGCATCCAAGCAGGAACCAAACTTCCACACCACGTGAGTGAGAGAACATTTGATGGTAATGGCAATTAATTACTGTTGCGCTGGAATAGCACAACGGGCTATAGGGAACGGCCCGAGATTAATCCCTTAAGGAAAGATCCAAGGACAAAGCCTCGTAATTTTGAACCACGGTCAGATGACGGGGTGAACACCTGAGATGACACCCCATTCTCCAAACTTCCACACTATACCAACGTGAGGACATTTGGGGCCACCTTCGATTTAACGTGCACCAGCCCCCATGTACACGAAAGTCTTTGGCTGGACCTAGTTTCGAACCCTCGATTGCTAATCCTTTACTCTACCAACAGGGCCACCGCGGCTTGAAGAGAACTCGTAGCTGAATCGGATTGTTTATCCGAGGTTTGTCGTGCCGTGTCGGAGAGCGCCCCCGACGCTATTTTCGAGTATTAAGCCTTTGAAAAGCACGTGTTCCACTTCCGTCGTGTATGACAAAGCACGCGTGTCATTTCGGTGAGCGATGTGCCTCACCCCTCAACTATTCCGTGAATATTTTCCAAAATAGTGTCCCATTCCCGAAAAGTTCGAAAAATGCTGCCTGAGAAGTGTGCTTGGCGACAGTGTGCGCGTTTATATTGAACTTAAAATACGGTACCGCTCCATCGCGGCGGTTGGTTGGGTTTCATGACGCCAGGGCCATATTTGTCCAAGCTGAAACAACGTCATGCAAATGGACATATAATACACAAGTTTTCAAGTTCAGAAAAGGGAAATACACCCAAGGCAAGATACGCGAATTGAATATGCACCTCTTACAGCACTTCACGGATTACTAGCGCAGTGGGCATAATCACTCAGCCACTCCATGAATACTCATCTAAAATTATAATGAGCATACCTCCTTTGACTAAAGGGTCGTGGAAGCCCGGTTGGTAGAGTAACGAATTAGGAACCCGAGATTTGGTAATTCGAAACTGAATCCAACCAAAACGTCGTGTATCTGGAGGCTGGTGCATATATCTGTCGTGGCCTCGAATGTCCTAACGTTGTTGTGGTGTGGAAGTTTGGAGAGTAGGGTGCCAGCTTAGGTGTTGACCTCGTCATCTGACTGTGGCTCAAAATGACGAGTTGTCCCAGTAACTTTCCATTCAGGCTGGTTGTTTTGGGTTTTATGGCGCAAGGGCCCTATTTGTTCAAGCTACGCCAACACAAGACAAACAACGTCAAGCTATCAATGGAGGAAAAAGGGCTGTACACTACATCCCAATTGGCTATTATTGTTCACATTTATAAGAAAGTGAACATATTTCAATTTAAAATATTCTAAAATGGTGGTTCATCAACAAGTTTTCAAGTATTAAACACTCACTCAAGTAATTAGAAATTCTTTTGATTGTTTCGAATACTTTGTTTTAATTTTTTCATTACAGAAAATATTTCTGACTTATATTTCCTTATATATTAAAGGAAATGTTTAAAACCATGTGTGGATTCCGATGTTTGAGTTTTACTGAAGTTTGGGTATAGTTATTTTACCTGACAGGAAATATTAAAGTTAGTATTTCAATTAACGTCACACTGCAGCAACACAGCGGGCTATTGGTGACAATCCGGGTTCAATCCCGAAGGGTAAGATTCGAGGACGACACCACGTAATTTTGAACCACGGTCAGATGAGGTGAAATATTAAGAACCACATGTATAAGTTCTGTTGCATTATGAATATAAGTTATGACTATTTCTACAACTACTTTACTGCTGTAGCGAAAATTATTTGTGGTTTGTATTATTTTACTCGAAGCTTTTCTGGTTTATTTTTAATTTATTTATAATTTTTTTAACATTTCAACACCAAGCGTTGAAATTAGCATCGGTTGGCGTTTCTAAGAAACACCATTTAGAAGTAAGGGGTGATAGTACGTAGTGAATTGCTTAGCTAATTTTATCACAAACGTAACTAGGGCTTGATTTAATGATAAACTCCTTAAAATAAGATCAGAAGGGACTATTGTTAGTGTAGATGCTGTTATTTGTTTCTTTAAGGAATTGAAAAACGCGTCTTCCTTTTCCTGAGTCTTTTTCTTCGTTTGCCTATCTTAGACCAGATATTGTGAATGTTTTTTTATAAAGTTTGTGTAAATCATGTACTTCGCACAAAATAGAGAGAATCAGGTCCACAAGAGAGAGAACAGATTTTTCAGCCTTATTAGTTCAAGAAAAATGTTAAAGGAGCGACAGTTGAGTTGTAGTCCAGCGTATTGTCTCAAAAATGTCCACCCATTTCCGATTTTCAAAATATCACAAAGAGGGTAGGTAGTAGTTCATTAACGTCGCACTAGAGCAACACAACGGGCTATTGGCGATGGTCCGGGATCAATCCCGGAGGGAAAGATCCAAGGACAACACCTCGTAATTTGGAACCATGGTCAGAGTAGAATACCTGAGCTGGTACCCCACTCTCCAAACTTCCACACCAACGTGAGGGTATTTGAGACCACGACAGATTTAACGTACACTGCTGGCCACCGTAAATGCAACACCCTGAAGGAAGCATGCAAATAATATGAAATTTACAACATGCATTAGCGGAGGTGAGATATGCAAATGATTAGAATTTCAGCGCAGACGCACATCACGCGCGCCTGTGGCGCCACTTCAAAGCGCTATTTAAGGCTTGGAGATTTCGACGATTTCAAGTACGGCAATTGTGTTTTTCTTGTGGTTTTTTCAAAAAAACGATCAATTATGCCTCGTAGAAAACAGCGATCATCTTTTGATCAAGTATCCGAGTTCGACAGAGGAAGGATAGTGGCCTACCGAGATTGTGGATTATCTTTCAGGGAAATCGGTAGTCGTGTTGGACGAAACCAAACAACTGTAATGCGGATATGTGATCGTTGGATGCAGGAGGGTACGACGGACCGACGTGTTCGATCGCATCCACCTCAGTGCACCACTTCACGTGATGACAGGCATATTGTGCGTATGGCAGTGACGGATTGCTCAGCCACATCACGAACCATAGCACAGCACATTCAGTCTGTACCGCATCATCCAGTGTCTGCGCGTACCATTCGACGCCGTTTACAGCAGAGTGGTCTGTCCGCAAGACGTCCATTGCTTCGTCTACCCTTGACGCAGAACCACAGACGTTTCCGCCGCCAATGGTGCGATGAAAGAAGGATGTGGACGGCAGAATGGAATGAAATTGTCTTTACTGACGAGTCACGCTTCTGTCTGCAACACCACGATGGTCGGATTCGAGTCTGGAGACACCGTGGAGAGAGGATGCTGAACAACTGCGTTATGCACCGCCACACTGGTCCTGCACCGGGTATTATGGTATGGGGCGGTATTGGATATCACTCTCGCATTCCTCTAGTACGCATTGCCGGTACTTTAAACAGCCAGCGCTACATCTCCGAGGTGTTGGAGCCAGTTGTCCTTCCTTACCTTCAGGGCTTGCCCACAGCCATATTTCAACAGGATAATGCGCGACCACACGTGGCACGCATTGTCCAAGGGTTCTTCGTCAATCGCCAGATTGAATTGCTTCCCTGGTCAGCTCGCTCTCCGGATCTTTCGCCGATAGAAAACATGTGGTCCATGGTTGCTCAACGATTGACCCAGAATACATCCCCAGCTGCCACACCAGATCAACTTTGGCAACGTGTGGAAGCTGCTTGGTCTGCTGTACCCCAAGAACACATCCAAAGTCTCTTTGAATCAATGCCGAGGCGTGTGGCAGCGGTGATCTCCAACAATGGCGGCTACTCTGGCTACTGATTTTGGCAGGAACCACACTTCACAGAAGTCTATAAATTTAATCATTTGATACTTGGTCAACATATTATCTAGAAAATAAATTTTGTTGTGATATCTCTTGTCTTTCTTGGTGTTGCAATTTGGGTGGCCAGCAGTGTATAACCACCCCAGTCAAAGACCGTACACACCGGTCTTTGGCTCGACTGACTTTCCAACTCGCAATCCTCCGGTTGCTAATTCGTTGCGGGCCCGTTATGTTGCTAATCCGTTGCAACATAAAGGGCTATTGGTGGCGGTCCGGCATCAATCCCAAAGGTAAAGATCCGAGAACACCACATAATTTTGAACCATAGTCAGATGACGAGGCAATACCTGAGCTGGCACCCCACTCTCCAAACTTACACACCACGCCAACATGAGGACATTTGAGGCCACGACAGATTTTAAAGTGCACCAGCATTCTTCATGATTGTTTTGGTTTAGTTCAAGTTTGCACCATACCACCTGGGTTAGAATACATGATTTACGCAAGATTGTTTTGATTAACGAGGAAAATGACATAATAGCACAATCATTTCATAAAAACTTCCCTATATTATTATTTTTCCTAAAATTAATTAAATAACAGTAATTTTTTTTTCAATCTGGAAAACCATCGTAAATTTTCGCTTAAACATTTTTTACTCGATATAATCTGTAAAAATTCCAATGAGCCAAGATAATCTATGGCTCATTGGAATACAACAAATACAAATCTAGTCATGCTGTTTCATATTAATTTGTTCTGTTTTTGCTAAATTAGCACAAAATAAATTTGTACCTTGGTTAGAAAAAGGACCAAGTTCCGAAATCGCTGATTTTGAATTATGTCCACAAATCACTTCCATGTAAAGAAATTATAATAGAAAAATGCAGTGCCCTACTGTCAATACGTTATGAATGAATCAAAACATAGGAAAGTAGCTTTATTTGCTTCGTCAAAACTTTTAAAAATTAAAGTCGCTAAATCAGGTGTTATCAAAAACTTGCAAAATATAGAGTCCCCTTTTCTACAAATGTACAGAAATGTTATTAGCATTAATCGAAACACAAAATGTTCTGTGCCCAAATAGTATTGGCCAAACCAAAACAACCACAGAAAAGCTATCTTAAAGTGAATATCGTTCTCAACCCACTAGTTCGAGATCGCAGTTTAGTTCTATTTTAAACTTGGTGAATTTCATGTTCATGAGTGGTAAATGTGTCGAGTTTGAATTACTAGCAAGGTGTGTGATTATTTCTGTTTTCTTGTTATAAGTGAGCATTTTAAAAAGTAACTTAATTCCATTGGGGGCTTAAAATTGAATCGCGATTGTATTAAATCATGAATATTTATTTAGTAACAGCGGGGGAATTATCAGCTCTTGTTCTAAGTAAAATGTTCCATTTTCCAAAACCAGTTACTCTGAAGCTATAGTAAGTAAACAATCTACCTGAAGACTTTCTTATTCTACCGGAAGACTAGTTTATTTCAGCCTCCCTTTGTATTATGCCTGTTCTTATAACCATGCATGAAATAAGATGACGTCTTATTTAGATAGAGATGAAGACCTTAATCAAATTGGTTGTAAAAATGTAAAACTTCAAAAAATTACTAGTAAAGATTGAAAAATCCACTATCGTTTTGCTCCGCCGTAATGGCCATTGACCAATTTTTTCCTCGGGTTTTTAATCCTTATTAGTTATATTTTGAAGTTTTGCATTTTTTACAATTTAAGTAATACATTTTTACAATTTAAGTAATTTGAAAATACAAAATTAGGAATAAAATACAAAAAACAATCTTCATATAATTAATGAAATGCAGAGCTATATGCGCTTTTGTCGTGAATTTTGCATCTTTTCACAAGCATTTTCTCACAGTAGGTAGGTATTTTAATTAACATCTCACTGGAGCAACACAACGGGCTATTCATTTTCTCACGATGGAGAAATGGTATGCAAAGTGAATGTGTATGACTGGAGACAACTCACAATTGTCCAGGGTGGGACAGAATTCAAAGCAGGGTTTGAGGAGTCGAACATTTTTTTATTAACGAATTAATTTCAATAACATGTAACGAATGCTTAATGTATGCAGATTTGTTAACTAGGTATGGAAAATGACATCTTTTAAATTATCTCCATTTGCCCCATCGCAAAATCGGACTCTTTCGATTGCACTGCTCATAAAATTAGATCACTTTTTAGGCTCTAGCGCTCAAACTTCTGCAAGGATTAATTTCCTTGATCTGTTCACGGTTTGATTATGTACACCTGCTCCTTCAGATATCCCCATAGGTAATTGGCTATTTTTATGGCACATGGGCCATATTCGGCCAAACACAAAACAACGTCGAGTAAATAATGCCGTGAAAGGGGGAAGACCGATTGGGGAATAGAGGTGTGATCAAAGAATAAAAAGATCACTTGTGTACCCCGGAAGAGCGACTCCGGTGTTTACTAAAAACAGTAAACCCCATAGGAAGAGAAAAGATTACTAGAATACCTCGGATCCGTGAAGCCCGTACACACCTACAGGTTGGTTGGTTGGTTGGTTGGTTTTGGGGTTTTATGGCGCAAGGGCCATATTTGGCCAACACACCTACAGGATATGTGTCCTTGAGGACCATATACCCACAGGAAATGGATAAACTGCCATTTGAAAACACTCCGTTATATTACGTGTTCCTTCGTGAACTGATCCATCATGAATCTTCTAAGATACGGTACCCGCAACAAAAAAAAATTGAACAAAAAGTTTATTTACAGCGAGTGATAATATAAGAGCCACTTTTGCTTGCACAAAATACAAAAACGAAAAAACTATTCCAATCCTTAAAACTTCAAACACGATATACTGGTAATTTCTGTAATCTGATGGCCCAAGCATTTGAAAATAACAAGCAACCAAAGATAACTGGTAATTAATTAGCGTCGCACTGGAGCAAGACAACGGGCTAACAACCAAAGGACAAATCCGATTTCTATAATCTACACAAATTATAAACCCTACAAACCTACTCACAACCAATAAGCAAAATTAAAACTCGAACAATAGAAGCGAAGATCGGCGCAACGTCGTAATCATAAACCCCAAAACACTCAACAATCTTGAAGGATCTTGAAAGTGCTGCCTTTATATATTTACAACTTTACACATACCATTTATTATTCAAAAGAAAACATTGTTATTATTAGCCGAATTACCGTGAATTTAATATTTATTATACGCGTGTAACTCATACTAGCGCACTTGGAAACGTCTTGGTATTACATTTATTAAACACGCTCAAACAATGATAATAGTGAATGTATTTTTAATTATGCATGTGTAAATTATAACTATGATATGGAATGTGATGAAAAATGAATGTGGATCTTGAAGGATCCAAAGGATCTTGAAAGAGCTACCTTTATAAAAATTAAATATTTTACATTACCATTTAGTATTATTCACAAGAAAGCATGGGTACTGTGATCCGAATTACCGTGAATTTTTATCGTTCGCGTGCAACTCATACTAAAGCATTTGTAAACGTTGTGTCTTGATATATTTGGTTAAGCATGCTCAAACTGATGGTAGTGAATGTATTTTTAATTATGCGCATGGAATATTGTAACCATGGTATGGAGTGTGATGAAAAATTAATGTAGAATTCGGAAGATCGAAGGAGTGTAAAAAAGAGTTGATCCGCGTTATTTGTAGTTTTGTATCGTCCTTAGTTGGTTAATGAATGTCAAAATTTTTCTAACAAGTGTTCGTCATCACGTGTGCAATCGAAAAGCTAATCTATATTTTTTTAATGTAATCTAACTGATACTCTGATTACTCAAAAAGTGACCAGAGTTTTAATCTCCAAGGTAAATTAGACTTGGATCACCAAGCAGTGTATCAACTATCACTACGTCTCCTAGTCCATTAAGGGAAATGTTTAAAACCATGCGTAGATTTCGATGGTTTAGTTTTACTGAAACTAGGAAATGATTTGGATCACCGGGCTATCTTTCAATAGATGGATAGATTGAATTCTTTTTATTTTTTATGACATGCTCATGGTCAAGAAATTTTTAATAAATGGTCGTTAACACTGTTGGTTTCACCTGTCATAACCGCCATTCATTTTTGTACCCCAAAACTCAGAAAACAATCTTTTCTGAAATGTGGCTCGAATAATTTGATCACTCCCTGTTCCCGTCAAATCCTACTCTGAATTTTGGTTCACCTTGTACATAGTAGACAAAGAAAAACTTTGTGAATTAGTATTTCGATAGCCTTTACCCCGTTGTCACTACTAAATTGTACAGCAAAATCTCGAGATGAGTGATACATTAATTACTACTGTAACCTCACGATATATCCCGCATTCGGTTATATAGCCGTTCTTTTATGCTTGTCCGTTGAATTCTTGGTTTTCGAACAGACAATATCTTCAATCTCCTTTATATAATTCAAAGTTCACTTGCTTTCAAACAGTGTTATATTAAACTAAATTGGTAAAATAGATTTGGATGTCTTAAATGCACGAACGAGGAGAAATTTAAGTTTCAAACATATTGTTAAGCATTTAGTATTGCCTTAAAACGTTTGGACATAGATTGTGTTTATATATAACTGGTTGTCTTACATCATTTAAAATTTAAAAACCACGTAATTCGATGAATAATTTGTGCCTTCTTTGATCTAATAAGCAAATTGGTCGCCGATATATCGCTCCCTTTGATATATTGCTCTCTCAAGAAGCGTGATATATCGCGGGGTTATGTACCTTTCTATGGTTAAGTTATCTTTAAAATGTTTTCCCATTATATGTTGTTAGTTATAATGATATAGGGGCACCTCCAAGAGTACAGAAGTTAAAATTCTTGCGCCGCGACGTCATCTGACCGTGGTTCAAAATTACGTGGTGGTGACCTCGGATCTTTCCCTTTGGGATTGATCCCGGACCGTCACCAACAGCCCGTTGTGTTGCTCCAAGTGTGACGTTAATTAAAATACTTACTTAGCTTGTGCCGCGAAATAATTTTCGTTTCATTGCTGTCCGGAGTATGAGATTGCGAATATGGCAGATCGAGTATTTCTTGTGACTGCAAATACAAAGGAGTTCAGGCACTTTTTGAACAATCCGGAGAGAACATTTTCCAACGAAGGTAGATAGTTAATTAGCGTCGCACTGGAGCAACACAACGGGCTATTGAAGACGGTCGGGGATCCATCCCCGAAGGGAAAGATCAAGGACGACGCCAAGCAATTTTGAACCACGGTCAGATGACGAGGTCAACACCTGAGCTGGCACCCAAACTTCCATACCACGCCAACGTGAGAACATTTGAGGCAACGCAGATTTAACGAGCACCAGCTCCGTGAACACGATGGTCTTTGGCAGGACCTAATTTCGAATTCCCAACCCTACGGTAGCTAACCCGTTGCTCTCCCATCTGGGCAGGCGCGCCCCTTTTCAACGAAGGATTTCGCAACATTTACATACGTATGTAGGAAGATGTTGTGAAAGGTATCATACATACAGTGAGTCAAAGTAAAAACCGAACAGACGATATTTTTTAATACATTTGCTTGAAGCAATCAAAATAAACGTGCTTATTAATTCATTATACCTGGAAATGAAAAATGAAGGCCTTGCTATCAAAATCCCTCGATATAAATTACAAAATATTTTTATTTTAACGTTTGAAGTATCAAACAAAAAACATTGACAAAATAAATCTCAAAATGAAAACCGAACAATCGTCTGCTTTTTAGAATTCTTTATATTTTTGGCTTATTTAGACTTCTAAATTCATGTTTTGGCAACGTTACATTAAAAATTTGTCATTCGATGTTTTTTGGTAACTATTATATCAAAATTATTTATCAATTATACATTTTTGCTTAGTTTCCTTTCTGTTAATTGCAAATGGGTCGCCATATGAGCATTGACATTCGTAAGTTGATTATTTCTCACTATAAATCTGGAAAAAGTGTTCGAGAAATCAGTAAAACAGTTTGTCGAAGCTCTTTGACTGTATTTGGTGCAATTAAACGGTTTAGAACATCCAAAAGTGTAGAAAAATTGCCCAAGAAAAGTAACAGAAAATTTTTTAATGACTCAGGTGAACGCTGGATTGTAAGAAGAGTAAAGAAAAACCCTATGTTAAGTGCACCAAAATTGACTGAGGAGGTTTTTAAATACCTTGAGAAGAAAGCCAATCCTGAAACTATTAGAATTATACTAAGAAAAAATGGATTGAATGGTAGAATTGCACGACGCAAACCGTACATCAGCAAAGTGAATAGGTTAAAGCGCTTAAAATTTGCGAAATTGTATGATAAAAAAGATGACCTGTTTTGGAATAAAGTACTTTTTACAGATGAAAGCAAATTTAACTTATTTGGATCTGACGGAAAAGTTAGTGTGGAGAAAGCCAAATCAAGAGTTAAATTTGAAAAATTTAAAATCCACAGTAAAACATGGAGATGGATCAGCAATGGTTTAGGGTTGTATGTCTGCTTCTGGAGTCGGAAAACTGCATTTTATAGATGGCATTATGGATCAATATAAATATATTGACATACTAAAGGCAAATGTGAAAGCGTGCAAAAATTGTGCATTGAAAACGACTTTAATTTCTATCAAGACAACGACCCCAAGCACAAAGCATGGAATGTAAGGTGCTGGTTGTTGTATAACTGTCCTCATGTCATGGAAACACCTCCACAATCACCAGATCTCAATGTCATTGAGAACATTTGGAACTATTTACAGAAAAAAGTAAGTGAACATCCCATTTCAAATGAAAAAGATCAAAGGAATGCTTTAATAGAAGAATGGAATAAAATTGACATGCCATTTTGCAAAAAACTAGTGCAGTCCATGCCAAGATGACTCAGAGCTGCCAAAGAAAGCAAAGGGATGCGTACAAAATATTAGCAATAAAATTGTAATTTTTTAAAAGAAATTTGCATGTTAAATGTAAGTGTTCGGTTTTCATTTTGAGATTACAATGTCCATACTTTTGATTGATACTCATTTCATTAAACTAAAAATTACCTTAACTACATATTTTAAAATTTGTGTAATAAAACACTTCTTAATGTACTTTCAATTTATATATAACTTTATAAAATTTTTGTGTTTGTTGGAAATTGTATGTACAAATTCCCTTAATTTTCTTTGGTGTTTGATTTTTACTTTGACTCACTGTATGTTAAAGTCTTGAAAGGTACTTATACATATTTGGGTACGTACACACATTGTTGCGAAAGGTATCATACATAAAGGGTGTTACTTACGTATGTTGTAGATGTACGCTAGGGAATATACATACATATATATATATATATACATATATATATATATATACATATATATATATATATACATATATATATATATATATACATATATATATATATATACATATATATATATATATACATATATATATATATACATATATATATATATACATATATATATATATATATATACATATATATATATACATATATATATATACATATATATATATACATATATATATATATATATATATACATATATATATATACATATATATATATATATGTACATATATATATATACATATATATATATATATATATATATATATATATATATATATATATATTTCTCTAGCGTACTTGGCACGGAAATCAACGTTATTATTGTATTGTCGAATGGCAACAACGGATATAAACAATATAAAACCGACGGTTACGGGGCTCATTCACCGATTTTGCAGCTTAGTTTAATGTTCGATTTGAGGTATGGAGCTGCATGATATCGCAAGAACTGCACGGAAGGAGTCTGATTGCAGAAAGCAATGAGAAATCTGGAAGATAGGAGTCAGTGCAGAAAAGAAAATGAGAATGAACACACGGATTTAACGTCAAAAAATGCCGAATCGCGTTTGGACGAGGGAGTGGGATGTAATTGGTGGACGTTCAGAATGTAATTGCGGTGACCATAACTGAGGTGAGAATTTTTTTATCGTACATTTCATTGGAAATAAGAATCAACACCGGTAAAAGGTAAAAGAAATGCTGTTAGATATTTTTATTTCATTTAGAGGTACAAAATACATTCATGTCAATGTGGCAGCTACATTCATTGTATATGGATTTAAATAACGACACTTTGGCCAACATAGAAATAGGTAGGAAGTCGGTAGTTAATTAACGTCGCACTGGAGCAACACAACGGGCTATTGGCGACGGTCCGGGATCCATCCCGAAGGTAAAGATCCAAGGACAGCGCCTCGTAATTTTGAACCACGGTCAGATGACGGGAACACAGTTGAGTTGGTAACCCACTCTGAAAACTTCCACACCGCAGCAACGTGAGGACATTTGAGGCCACGGCAGATTTAACATGCACCAGCCCTCTTTGTATACGACGGTCTTTGGTTGGATTCGAACTCGCAACCCTCCGGTTGCTAATCCGTTACTCTTCCAACCGGGCTACCGCGACCCAACAATGGATATAAGCAATGATGAAAGTTCAGCGCAAATGCTATACGCGGATCTGCTAGTATTATAAGAAACTCAAGCAATTTTTCTGCGGTAGTTCACAATTATAATTTCTTGATACGTCACGCTTCTTGGGAGGATAAAACTGAAACAGAGTGATATATCTAAAGGAGCGATATATCTAAGGGAGCGATATAGGGAGGACCTAGTGTTGGTCGTTTGTTTTGAGGTTTTAAGGCGCAAGGGCCGAGAGAAACATGCTTATTTGAAACGATAAGGCAAAAAGTCTGCTCTAATAAATGCGCTTTTATTTAAAACTAACAGACCCGATTGTAGCATATGCGCTGAAGTTTCTCGAGTATTTATATCCATTGACAGCAAAGGGTCTGTACTCCCATTTCATATCTTATTGCAATCCATTTGTAATGAATATAGCGTCCATATTCATTTGAATTGATGTTGTACCTCTAAATAAAATTAAATTACCCAAAAATATCTAACAACATTTCAATTACTTTTACTGGTGTTAGATCCTATATCTAATGAAATGTGAGACAAAAAGCACAACTCTGCCATTTTACCACAATTAGGTTCTGAACGTTCACATCAATTTTATCCCATTCCTTTGTTCAAATGCGATTGAGCAGTTTTTGAAGCTAAACCTTTTTTTTCGCACATAAGCTTTTTTCTGCCCTGATTTCTATCCTAATAATCATTAGGATAGAAATGCTGCTTTATAGTCTCACTGCTTTATGTCATCAGACTGCTGAACAATTTTATTTTGAGCGGCGATCAGCTGTTCTGTGTAATTTTAGCCGTATCATGTGGCTGTATAGGTCAAATCAAGCATATGTAAACAAAACGGTAGAATTGTAAAATGAATCCCTTAACGGTTGATTTTATATTGTTTGCATCCGTTATTGCCATTCTACAATAGATAAATGACCTCGACTTTTGTGCCACATATAGCAGCGAAATGGATAGATAAATTAACAACATGATAAACATTAAGTCGATGGCAAAATATTTTTAAATAATAGTAATTATAAAGGAATATTTTTAAACATTAATTACTTCTCCACACTTTCAAGACAGCAAAATCTTTCTCGCCAATTTAGTTTAGGATAACCGCCCGAAACTAGTAGCCTTTGAACTCCCAATTCTAAAGAAACAGATTTTCTACTGCTTCCAGATGGAGAGAAATTACAAATAAAGGCTGGAACAGGAAAAATAGCCTCCAATTTCACCAGTGCTACAAATAAAGCTCTTGAAACTTAAATCTCTCATCAACACAGCAAACCGAGGGAATTATTATCTTTAGCGATCTGCCTTAGAAGCAATAGCAAATGGCAACTCAAAATGTGCCCAAGATGTCCATTCACTTCTGCACAAACCCATATACTTGGAGAAAAGGTACTCTTCAGTGGATTTCCGCACATGTGGACATTGAAGGGAAATGAAGCTGCAGACCAATTGGCAAAGGCAGTCAGGGAATTAAATGCTATACAAATCCCAATAACTCTTACTGAAGCTAATGCTTTGGTAAAATCCATACCCGTACCACAAAAAATTGAAATAAAACAACAAATTTGTGAAATTAACATCGATAGAAAAACCACCACCACATTATCCAGACTGAGACCAGGACATTTTAAGGGCATGGAAATTAATTGTGATGAAACCAGAACATACAGACATTGCAACAACTGTCTGGGAGTTGAACTCGCACCACATCCTATATTCACCTTCCCTGCAATAGTAGTTGCTCTTCAAGGCATGGATTAACATCCTGAAGACCGGATTTGCAGCGAGAGGACAACTGACATCGCCAAGTCTGTGCAAAATGCACATGGCGACATCTGACTCAGAAATGGACAATACAACAGATTTTTCTGCTACTCGTAAAACAAAAATGCTTTGGGAGACAATAAGAAAAGGGCGATGCAGCCGAACATGCTATATAACGAAAACCTAGTGTGTTCAAATCCGAAGAGGCATCAGGTTTGGTTGGTTTTATGACGTATGGGTCCATTGGCCCATGGGTCCATGTAGACAAGACGCGCTAAACACATGACAGAAAATTTAACTCAGGAATTCAGAAGCATATATCCGTTCTGTGACCTGCAGTCTTTGAATAACTTCCAACCACTTTTGACCTTCGTGACCAATAGAATCTGTCCTAGGATTCTTTCAACCAATTGATGTGGTTATTGAGTTAGTGTTGTGAGAGGAAAGCAGTACTACGCTTAGAGAATCTCGCGAAGCTCAGAGAGAAACTACTAATTTGCAAAAACTAATCAATATAAAACTCGGTAATTTAATATTTCAGATTGGAGTGAGTCAAGGTGTAAGGTTATAAAATTTATGTCAGTGATAAACATAGATTTGTATGGTAAGAGGATCTTCCAAAAGGTCTTTTAACCCTCTGAGGAAGTTCAAGCTCATATATCACTTTTGTAACCTGTCTTCCTTGCATGACCTAACCAGTTTTGACCTTCATGACCAATTGAATCCCTTTCATAGAATCTTTCACCCAAACGAAGTGATTCTATAGTTAAATGTGTTGGTGGGATAAAAGAAATATTACACATATTGGAAATAATATCATGGCGCTCAGATATTTGGTTGTTTTGGGTTATATGGCTCATTGGACCTATTTAACAAAGCTGCTCCAAACAACGTCAAGCAAATGGACACACAACAAAGTTTTAGACACAGAAGAGAAATACACCCAGGAAGGAATCGAACCTGTGACGCTCAGAGGGAAACCAATAATATACGAAAACTAATAAACATAAAATACAGAAATTTATGCTTCTAAATTTAAGCTAGTCCAGAAATAAGCTTATAAAAGGGAAGCCAGTGACAAATTAAAATAATTTTCTATTGCAAAGATCTCTCAAATGGTCTTTCAAGAATGGAATAGGAACTCTAGAAAATGAGGGGTCGGGTCTTATCCCTCCGAGTGGTTTCGACGATATGTCTCGATATATTTCGATGATATATCTCGTCGTTTAGCCGATATATCTACCAAGAAATGGCAAATTTTGTTAATTATGAGATGTCTCATCATCAAGATATTCCCGAATTCTTTATGATGACGAGATCCAGATATGGTCAGTTTTCTTCTAATGACGAGATATCTCGTCCATCTAGATCTGGTCTGTTTTGCTAATGACGAGATATCTCGTCGAGGCAACCACCAGGAGGGTTAACTCAGTCGAGAGGGGTTTAAAGTGTAAGCACCGTCCATTCAACCGCCTTACCTGTTAGAGGTACTATAAGTGCTCTATGCTAAGGGTTATTTGATTGAATTTTAATCGGGCAAGATGTTGGGCCAAACACGTGACAAAATAACCAACACCTGAAGGTAGGGAAAAAAGACAAAAGCATATGAAAAGGCGAGGGTAAACGAAAGGATTGGTTGATTTTTTGGGCTTTACGGGGCAAGATCCAAAAAAAGGATAAACAGCGCCAAATACAAGACAATAAAATTTAGAAAATAGATTTAAAAGACATCATAATAAAAACCAGACCAACATTAATTGAGATGGAACGAATAAAACCAAATGAGTTACATAAAAATTAAACGTGAAGGTCAAAATTTTAATCACCCGAAATGTAAACTTTTATTTTAATAAATTGGCAACTAAGATGGGTTATCAGCATCTCAGACGATAAAATTTCATGGAATTCTATTTAAATCTTATGGTAATAAATATGATAAAAACCCTGAATGATGAAGGGAGGTAAATGGAGGGGTTGACCCAAAACATTCGATAAAACTGGTAATGAAGTATTAAAGAATCGGCGGTAAGAAGGTTTAAAACTAGGACAAGAGGTTAAAATATGGTGTATGGTTAAAAGTTGTCGGCACTGTTTCTCCCATTGATAAATATCTATGCGGGCCTCTCGAATACCCGATGCAAAGACGAGTCATAAGTAAAATGAAAGATCGTTAGTTTCTCGGGGTTGTGGTGCCCGTGTAAGTCCCCTGAGGTTGTTTGTAAGTGCTAAAGGAAGAAATGCTCAACACTCACCCTATAGTCGGTGGTCTGTGTGGTGGGCAGCGGCGCCAGGGGCCCCGCCGTGGAGGGGCCCACCGCCACCTGGGACCTCTGGTGGTACGGGAAGTACGGCGAGTATGGCTGGTACATGACATCGGCGCAACTCATGGTGCCGCGGTGATCCAGGCCGACAACGGCATCCAAAATCCTCTCTCGGGCACACAACAGAAGGGCACAAATTCCTGGCTTGAGATGGGAGATGCCCGGGCAACAAATACGCGCGCGGTTTGGGTCTTCCCTTTCTTTTTTTTCTCTTCTCTCTCTCTCTCTGGGAGCGTCCGAACTCCGCACCGGGCAACTTCACTTTTCCGTAGGAGTCATTTTGGTTCGCTCTCTCTCCCCGAGTCGCGAACGGCCCTAGGGGTTGCCGCACCGGGATCGGGATGGGAGAGATGAGGGAGAAACGGTACTCTGGCGCCAATCGGGGCCTGGCGGGATTCTCGCGGTCGCCAAACGTCCGCTTTGCGGAATCCCGCTCGCTCCAGGAGTGGCCATGGGCAGTCAAAACTCTCCCCAAAATTCAATTTAAACGTTTTTATAATACAGCTTTACTGATAGCTTGGTTGGATTTTATTGCGCAAGGGCCGTGTTTGGCCAAGCAAATACACCCAACTCACATGTGGCGCAGGATCTTGTTAGTGAAATATAAACACATTAAATACTTTGAAATAATAGTTAGCCTTCTTAGCGTCACATTACTTCCGAGAAGTGTTACTTCCTCTTCCCCTACAACACATGTAATGACTCAATAACCACATCTATTGGTTGAAAGAATCTTACGGTTGATTGCTTTGACGTTTAATGGCTTATATTTGATCAGTTGCGCCAAACACAACGTCGATAAAAAAAAATGTCGTGAAAGGGGAAAAAAGGTTTGGGGTATATTTGATTGGTTTTATGGCGCAAGGGCATATTTGGCCAAACTGCACACAAGATAGCGTTGTATAATACCGCTTTACTGGTAGTTTGGTTGGATTTTATTGCGCAAGGGCCGTGTTTGGCCAAGCAAATACACCCAGGAAGGAATCGTACCTGCGCCCCTACAACTCACATGTGGCGCAGGATCTTGTTAGTAAAATACAAACACATTAAATACTTTGAAATAATAGTTAACCTTCTTTTCGTCACATTACTTCCGAGAAGTGTTACTTCCTCTTCCCCTACAACACATGTAATGACTCAATAACCACATCTATTGGTTGAAAGAATCTTACGGTTGATTGCTTTGACGTTTAATGGTTTATATTTGATCAGTTGCGCCAAACACAACGTCGATAAAAAAAATGTCGTGAAAGGGGAAAAAGGTTTGGGGTATATTTGATTGGTTTTATGGCGCAAGGGCATATTTGGCCAAACTGCACACAAGATAGCGTTGTATAATACCGCTTTACTGGTAGTTTGGTTGGATTTTATTGCGCAAGGGCCGTGTTTGGCCAAGCAAATACACCCAGGAAGGAATCGTACCTGCGCCCCTACAACTCACATGTGGCGCAGGATCTTGTTAGTAAAATACAAACACATTAAATACTTTGAAATAATAGTTAACCTTCTTAGCGTCACATTACTTCCGAGAAGTGTTACTTCCTCTTCCCCTACAACACATGTAATGACTCAATAACCACATCTATTGGTTGAAAGAATCTTACGGTTGATTGCTTTGACGTTTAATGGCTTATATTTGATCAGTTGCGCCAAACACAACGTCGGTAAAAAAATGTCGTGAAAGGGGAAAAAAGGTTTGGGGTACATTTGGTTGGGTGTTATGGCGCAAGGGCATATTTGGCCAAACTGTACACAAGACAGCGTTAAATAATTGTAAAAAAAAAGGATGAAGATATAGAGAAAAATCGCTTGGGCATCCAGGAGTCGCGAACCCCTTATTTACCAGAGGCAGTGAACCTCATGGGAAAGGAATAGATCACCAGGGTTCGTGAAGCCCGTACTCACTTAAAGATGTACCCCCGAGGAGATTCGATAGTCGAATGAGTGAGAAAAGACATTTCAGTGGCCCTGTGCAGGCAAAGCTATTTCCTAACGTTTTTATTAAATTTAATTTCAACGTTTTTTCTACCTCTTTACTAATTGGTCGGTTGGGTTTTATTACGAAAGGGCCATGCTGCGCCAAACACAATATAGCGTCGAGTAATAGACATACACATACAAGGAAAGTTTTCCTGACACCGAAGAGAGATACACCCAGAGAGGAATCGAACTAGCAGGTTGCTCTTACTAGCAAAATATAATACATAAAATATTTCATTATAACATTTAACCCTCAGCGTCACAATACTTCTAGGTTGTGTTATTTTCTTTTCCCCTGCAACACATGTAACGACTAAATAGCCGCATCTATTGGTTGGAAGAATCTTAAGGTTGATTGTTTTGATGTTTTATAGGCGCAAGATCTATATTTGGCCAAGTTTCGAAAGCAAAACTCAACGTCAAGTAAAACGTGTAGTGAATAGGAGAAAACGAAGGAATGGGAATTGAGTAGTGACGGAAACAGAAAACGATCGCTTTGGTATCCAGGGAGCGCGACTCTCGTGTTTGCTAATGACAGTAAACCCCATGGGAAAAGAATCACTAAAGTATTGGGTTGATGCAAAAGTTTGTCGCTAGATGCATCGCAAAACCGAAGTGTTATCTACTTCACGCGTGTAAAGTTTTGATGTTGTTTGAAAGAAGGAATTTCAGCGAGTACTTGAGGAAAAATTGTGTTATTGGGTTGTGTTTTTATATTTTACGCATTAAGATGACAGAAGAGGAGCATTTTCGACATAAACTTTTTTATTTCCGAAAAGGCAAGAATGCTTCGCAGACGCAAAAGATGTGCTGTGTATGGTAAGGGGTGCCGTTGACGATTTCACGTGCCGCGAGTAGTCCAGAAAGTTTCGTCACCTGGATCAGTTCTGCCAGAAACTGTTGGTTTGGATCGATTGGAGCCAAAGGACATTAAAGTTTTCGAGACATTATTTAAAAATTAATTTTATTGAAACCAATTCGTATTTACAAGCATATATCCAAAATCGAAAGGGCCGCGGTGGCCCGGTTGGAAGAGTAACGGACTAGCAACCGAAGGGTTGCGAGTTCGAATCCAGCCAAACACCGTCGTGTACAAAGGGGGCTGGTGCACGTTAAATCTGTCGTGGCCTCAAATGTCCTCACGTTGGCGTGGTGTGGAAGTTTGGAGAGTGGGGTGCCAGCTCAGGTGTTGCCTCGTCATCTGACCGTGGTTCAAAATTACGTGGTGTTGTCCTCGGATCTTTCCCTTTGGGATTGATCCCGGACCGTCACCAATAGCCCGTTGTGTTGCTCTAGTGTGACGTTAATTGAAATAAAAAAAAAATAAATAAATAAAGTTTTCGAGACATTATTTAAAAATTAATTTTATTGAAACCAATTCGTATTTACAAGCATATATCCAAAATCGAAAGGGCCGCGGTGGCCCGGTTGGAAGAGCAACGGACTTGCAACCGAAGGGTTGCGAGTTCGAATCCAGCCAAAACACCGTCGTGTACAAAGGGGGCTGGTGCACGTTAAATCTGTCGTAGCCTCAAATGTCCTCACGTTGGCGTGGTGTGGAAGTTTGGAGAGTGGGGTGCCAGCTCAGGTGTTGCCTCGTCATCTGACCGTGGTTCAAAATTACGTGGTATTGTCCTCGGATCTTTCCCTTTGGGATTGATCCCGGACCGTCACCAATAGCCCGTTGTGTTGCTCCAGTGTGACGTTAATAAATATACATATATACTTTTATACACTCAAGATTAACATAACTTTCTACTTTCTATACACCATACGGCACTCTAATTTCAAGTCCTCTGCAGAGGTTGAGACCGATTCCCCCAACAGAAACCTCGGAACTTGTATGAGCGCGGGATTATGCAGCTATCGGAGAGATTGGAGGAAGGTTATCGAACAGAAATACACATACTATATTGATTAAATGTAAATTTTAGTAAATAAAATTTTTCTTCAATTTTTGTCATGAAAACGGGACGAACTTTTGCATCAACCCAATACTTCGAAGTATTGGGTTGATGCAAAATCCTCCATTAGGTACACACCTAATGGAAATGTGCCCAAGAGGGCTATTGTAAATGGATTGGAATGAGATATGAAATGGGAATAACGACAGTTTTCAAATTACGTGGTGTCCACGGATCTTTCCCTTCGGATTACCTACTGCAATCAATAGATAAGCAATTAAGAAAGTTTGACGCAGTTGCTATGGGCGGTCTGCTGGTCTATTTACCAACGAAATACAAATGTGGGAATCGAATTTTCGTCACTCGCACGAGGATTCAGTCACGGTGAAAAGGAATGTTTCGACAGAAACGAGAACATTCACGAGAGGGCGTGAATGTTTCGACAGAAACTCGATCCAACCATAGACCGTCGTTTACGTGTGGCCTGGTGTATGTTAAATATGCCGTGGTGGCCTCAAATGTCCTCGCGTTGGCGAAGTGTGGAAGTTAGGAGAGTGTGGTAACAGCTCAGATGTTGAACTCGTCATCTGACCGTGATTCAAAATGACGAGTTGTTGTGCTCGGATCTTTCACTTCGGGATCGTTCCTGGACCTCCACCAATAGCCCATTTCGTTGCTCTAGTGCGACGTTAATTCAGATGCCTACCTACATATACATCA
This sequence comes from Meta bourneti, assembly GCA_933210815.1. Classification (NCBI taxonomy): domain Eukaryota; kingdom Metazoa; phylum Arthropoda; class Arachnida; order Araneae; family Tetragnathidae; genus Meta; species Meta bourneti. The sequence goes on from OW119930.1 coordinate 7,196,930, forward strand.
GAAGTTTTTCAATACGCGATACTCATCAAACGAAACTGAAGAAAACTTTTGATAAACGTGAACGTTCGGTTTGGTTGTCACTCTATTGTCACTTTTTGCGACACTACGTTAATTCGGTAGGTAGGTATTTTGATTAACATCGCACTGGAGCTACACAATGGGTTATTGGTGACGGTCCGGGATCAATCACTAAGGGAGAGGACATCCGAGGACAACACCACGTAAATTTGAACCACGATAAGATGGCGAGGTTAACACCCCACTCTCCAAACTTCAACCACGCCAACGTGAGGATATTTCCGGCCACGGAAGATTGAACGTGCACCAGCCCCCGTGTGCGCAAGTCTTTGGCTGGACCGGATTTCGAACTCGCAACCCTCCGTTGCTCTTTCAATTGAGCCACCAGAAATCAAGGACTCGAAGAGTGAGAGATACCTCGCCAAATGCAGCAACCCTTGGGCAAGGATCCGGCGTGATCGATTAGCAGCAGGTTTCTCTCCGGAGCGGAGGGGCGGGGCGGACCTCTCCTCCCGCCACGCCCCCGGGTGCCGTCATCCATCAGGACGCAGCCAATGGAAGGCGTCGACAGCACGCGACCGGGGACGTCACTGGATTCCGGCCGGGAATGCCCGGAATGAGGCGTCCGATGAGTAATAGCGCTCCCGGAACGGTTCATTTAAACGGATTACGCGTCCGCGCCAGTTAATCGGAGGGCCTTTTCTTTATTTGGGCAAAGCACTCATGTGTCTCACTAACGCGCGCGCTGAGCATTGCTCAAATACTTTATGCCTGCCTCCCTCAACCACCCCCTGCCACGCACAGCGACAGGTGAATTTCAAGCATCAAAATGGCGGTCGTGGGAGAATAATTCTCCTCCACCCCTTTTTTTATTTGTTTTGACAGTGCTGCCATGAGCTCCACTGCTTCTGTAAGTCCGGCTCCAGGCACGGTCGGAACGGAATAGCAACCGGAGGGTTGTGAGTTCGAGACTAGGTCCAACCTAAGATCATCGTGTACACGGGGTCTGGTGCACGTTAATTCGGTCGCGGCCTCAAATGCCCTCACGTCTGTGTGGTGTGAAAGGTTGGAGAGAGGTATCAGCTCAGGTGTTGACCTCGTCATCTGACAATGATTCAAAATGACGAGGCGTTGTCCTTGGGGATTGATCTCGGACTATCGCCAATTATTGACTACGTACCTACCTCGAAGTTAGCTTTCGTCTGAGGCCCATTTCGAGGTCGTAGCGCTTTGCAATCCCAAGTTATACTGCTTCGAAGTTTACGGGGTGCAGCGGAAAGTCCCCAAAACGCCGCCCCTTTCCCACTTATCGCGGCACACGAACTCAAGGTCACTAATAAGTCTTTGTTCCCTCAGCTATCGGATGACACTAGATTGGTTTGGTTCGAGTTGATAGTATAGAAATTATTATACCGAACTAAATGCCCATCTTTTCGTAAGGCTCAATTTTCAGTACTGACCATCTAATACTGGTGTGATTTCAAAGACGTTAAAAGCTGCCATACTCAAAAACATCAATGGCGATCCTCGTCCTCTCCGACAATTCGTTGTCACTTCTATCGCTTTCGGCACACCGAACGATAAACTTAGAACCAAATCCGCGCCAAACAAGTCAATTGTGGAAACGCTTTGTTTACGTTACTAACAGTCTCTTATTGTAACTAATAAACTCATTCGGAACCACGTGAGACGACTGCTAACCTCCGCAGCGTGGCCAAATATGGCCTCTTGCGCCATAAAACCCAACCAACCTGGGTAGTTAACTAACGTCACAACACAAAGGGAGCAACACAACGGGACATTGGTGACTGCCCGAGAACAATCCCAAAAGGAAAGATCCAAGGAAAACGCTGAAGGTTTTTAGTGCAGAGACAACACACTTTTTTATGGCTAAATTAGTTTATTGAGGACAATACATGGTAGCAGCAAAACAATAATTCCACAACAGTCAGCTAGGACTAAAAGATCACAAGCATGCATGCGATACAGAACACAAAAAACAATTCTAGCGTTGTCATTCTTGATTTACTTAACTTTAATAATTATTTCTTAACACACCCTCTTAATTATCAAAGTTTTCGCATTTATTGTACATAAAATAAAACATAGCAAAGACAAAAATACAGTAAAAATTAATCACAATTTTACATTCATAAATACTAAGCTATTATATTTCAGAAATAAAGTTATATTACTAATTCGGATTTAAATTTCCGAAATTTATTTGATCCCAATGCTTTAGTGAAAATGTTTGCAATTTGTATGTCACAGTATAGGACAATACTTTATATTAATTAAACCTTCATCTACCTTTTCTTTTATGTAATGGTACCTAGAATCTATGTGTTTACTAAGTTTGTTAAATACCCCATTTTTAATTAAACTTATAGCACTTTGGTTATCAATGTTTAAAGTAACAGAGATTTTTTCATTTGTAAGTTCTTGAATTAAAATTTTAAGGTAAACAAGTTCTATACTATATTATGCTGCTGATATATGTATATTCAGCTTCAGTACTTGAGGTAGCTACAATGGACTGTTTTCTAGAGCATCAACTTATTAGTCCACCACAAAAATAAATCACATATCCAGTAGTACTTTTACGCGTTTCACTATCTCCCATAGTCAGTCACAATAGGCAATGAGTTCTTTATCACTGCTTTCGTTTGAATAGCTTATTCCTGAATTTAAGCTTCCTTTTCGATATCTTATAGTTCTTTTCAGATTTATAACATCTTTATTTGATGGATTTTCAACATGACGACTGTTAGAATTCACTGCAAAAGCCAAATCTGGCCTTGTTCTGCACGATAAATATAAGACTTCCCACATCTTCTCGAAAAGGGAAAACAATTTCTTCAAGTTTTTCTGCATCGTCTGTTGAAGTTTTTAACATAGGAGTGTTCATTGGCTTTGCATCTCGCATTTTATATTTTGTGGTACTTGATTCGCATAAGCTCCTTGATGAATTTTCAATGTTTCAGAATTTAATTCCATATTAATTCCTAAAATTGAATCTGGTTTATCATATGATGTCCTTTCAAACTCTTTTGAAGAATTTCCAAGTATTTAACTAGTTTGGATTTATCTGGCCCAATTAAGATTCCATCATCTACATAAAAAGCTAATATTGTATCATTTCCCACAAAAATACATTGTTCAGATTTAATTTGACGAATATTTTTACTTTTCAGAAAACCAGTTAGCCTTTTATTTCCACCTTAAAGGAGCTTGTTTCAAACCATATAATGATTTTTGTAACTTGCATATTTTAGACTGATCACTGTAACCCTCTGGCATTTTCGTGAATATTTCCTCATCCAGTTTTCCATACAGGAATGCTGTCTTGGTATCAAATTTCATGACATTCTCTTTTTGCTGCCAATCCGAATAAAATTGTTAGGGATGTAATTTTCAAAACTGGACTAAAGATTTCTTCATAATCTATTCCATAATTTTGTTAACAGCCACTGACAACTAATCTTGCTTTGTATGTGTCATCATTAATTTTTAATATCCATTTATTACTTAGAATCTTTTATTTCCAGCAATACTTCTATCCACAACTTACCAAGTTGCTACCATTTACTGCTTCTTCATATGTAAGTAAAGCATAATCAGTGAGATGAGTAGGTGGTTTCTTTATTCTTTTGCCTCGTCCAAGTTGCTCGTTGTCTTCTTGTGATTCTTCATCTGTCTGAAATAATTTTAATTCTTTGGAATCTTCTATATTCTCTTCTGCATCAGTTGGAAGTGATCACATATTTTTTTCTTCAGTTCTCGGAACAAGGAATACCACATCTTTTGAAATATTTCTATTCTTCTTTTCTCTTCATCCCACAACCGATAGCCATTGTGAGCATATCCTATAAAAATCAGTTTGTTACTTCGACAATCCAATTTCTTTGCATAAAACACACACACACACACACACACACACACACACACACACACACACACACACACACACACACACACACACACACACACACACACACACACACACACACACACACACACACACACACACACACACACACACACACACACACACACACACACACACACACACACACACACACACACACACACACACACACACACACACACACACACACACACACACACACACACACACACACACACACACACACACACACACACACACACACACACACACACACACACACACACACACACACACACACACACACACACACACACACACACACACACACACACACACACACACACACACACACACACACACACACACACACACACACACACACACACACACACACACACACACACACACACACACACACACACACACACACACACACACACACACACACACACACACACACACACACACACGCACCAAGAAAGACAGGAGATCACAACAAAATTTATTTTGTAGATAACATGTTGACCAAGTATCAAATGATTAAATTTATAGACTTCTGTGAAGTGTGGTTCCTGCCAAAATCAGTAGCCAGAGTAGCCGCCATTGTTGGAGATCACCGCTGCCACACGCCTCGGCATTGATTCAAAGAGACTTTGGATGTGTTCTTGGGGTACAGCAGACCAAGCAGCTTCCA